>CM022303.1:19532443-20014143 GCA_011799875.1 Thinopyrum elongatum
AGAGAGAGAAGGGAGAGAAGAGAGATAGAGATAGAGAGACAGAGAAGCGAGAGAGATGAGATGAAAGAGAGAAGAGAAGAGAGAGAGTATAAGAGCTATTAGATAGCTACGAGAGAGGCGTAGAGCTACGACAGACTGAAGATGGAGAGCTCTTCTGCTCTCTCGTAGGATCGCTCTCTCTGATCTCCGATAGTATAGAGCATCTCCTCTCTCTCTCTCTGCTCTCTCTCTCGGCTCTCTCTCCTCCTCGCTTCTCCTTTCTCTCTCTCTCTCTATCGCTCGATACTCTCTCCTATCTCTCTCTCGCTCTCTCCTCTCTCTCCTCTCTCATCTCTCTAGCCTCTCTCTCTCTATATCTCTCTCTAAAGAGGGATGAATTCTTGACCACACACACCTACCTCGTTAATTATCCATGAAACTTTGTACAGGCCATGAAGGATGTCTCCAAGAACGCCCTTCTGTCCGACGTCTGCATCAGCACGTCCGCCGCGCCGACCTACCTCCCCGGCCACCATTTCGAGACAAAGGAAGAGGACGGCAAGCCACGGGCCTTCAACCTCATCGACGGAGGTGTCGCCTCAAACAATCCGGTGAGTTTTTTTTTTCCGAGTAGAACAATCCAGTGAGTTGTGCATGCATGTCAACACGAACGGCAATATGTACTGTATATATACATTAAGCCAGCTTGATGAGACTTGCTAGCAACCTTAATTAATTAAACTTATAATAATCTATAACAGTTGACTTATGTGAATGTGATGTAGTACCAAAGTATCGTTCTCGATCTAGCTAGTACTCTTTGACAAACTGCATGACATGGATACAGACGCTGTTGGCAATGACGGACGTGAGCAAGCAGATCTTGATGGGAAACCCCGACTTCTTCCCCATCAAGCCGGCGGACTACGGCAAGTTCATGATCCTTTCGCTAGGCACCGGCGCCGCTAAGATCGAGGAGAAGTTTGACGCCGCCCAGAGCAGCAAGTGGGGCATCATCGGCTGGCTCTACAACAGGGGCGCCACTCCCATCTTTGACAGCTTCAGCCAGGCCAGCGCCGACCTCGTCGACATCCATGCCTCTGTGCTCTTCCAGGCGCTGCATTGCGAGAAGCGCTACCTCCGGATCCATGACGATGGGCTCAACGGTGAGACGGCTTCTGTCGACGTGTCCACACCAGAGAACCTCCACAAGCTCGTCGACGTTGGCAAGAAGCTGCTGAAGCGGCAGGTGTGCAAGGTGAACGTCGAGACTGGCAAGAACGAGCCTGACTTGAACAAGGGCACCAACGAGGAGGAGCTGATCCATTTCGCCAGCATGTTGTCGGAAGAGCGCAAAGCCAGGCTTGTAAAGGGAGGTGGCCTAGCTTGATGTCTAGAGTCTTGGATACATGAACATTCTCCGCTGTTAGAATTTGATGATGCCGGCGAGCGCTAATGTTTATATATGTTCATTTGTGTAGATATAAACACGGCACTGTGTTACTGTCCGAGTAGTAGAAGTAATATATCACCGAATTTTACTTTAGTTTATTAGGTGCTAAGCTGCTATATATATGCATGTATCCCTAGTCTTGTAAACAAACCGTGAGTTGAATAAAAATTAACCAGGCACGAGACGTGCCTGTGGCTATCAATCGAGCCAGCATTCGCGTGTGATGTGCGTTTCCAGCCGCAAAGATCAATCAAGGATCGATCATCGGGTCGTGTACGTGCGTGTTGCTGCTGTACAAAGCATCGGCCAGCAGTAATCCACGAGCGGAAGTCAGCTTTGCTTCGTCGTCATTGTCGCCGGAAGTACTCGCGTGGGGTTGTGCCAATAATTGGTATTAGAGTCTCATCGTTGATCTCTTAGTAACGAAAGGTCATGATGGACAAGTGATGCATACACAAATCACACTAGGATGCAAGGTAGTTGGGCCCCTAATTGCAAGGGTTTGTAGCACTCAGCAAATTTCCCTCGATGAGAACCAATGTATCAATCCGTGGAGGTACAAGTTTCCTACACCAATGATCAGCTCTGCACCACAATTAAAACTTCACTTGTGCCCCCAACAACTATGGTAAAGGTGTCAACCTTACTATCTTTGCTAGTTGTACAAGATATTAACATATAATATGGTTGGAAATATTTTTGTATTTTTGAAATAAATAACAACTAAAAATAAAAGTAAATATAAAAGATGTTGGAAGGTGTTTCTTATATAGAAAATTGGACTGGGGTTCATAGTTTCATCAATAGTAACTCTCCATAAGATAAAGGTGCGGCAAAGATAACATAGACATGTGAAAACAAAATATTTCGTGCTCATGCTAGAATATGTATGGTGTGATGGGATCTATCTATCTATTCTATTCTATCTTCTATCTATCTATTATATACTAAAAGCAAAATACTGGTAAAAATAGAGCCACCCTGTTAGTCCACATAGGTTAAAATTACTTACTCCGTTCGATCAGGATGGGACTTAATTATAACGGCTGAGATTAACCGTCTTTCATTCACGTGATCTGTACCAACATATTGTATGTCACGTTTATACAAGTATAAAGGCTGGACTCATTTTGTCTGAAGGGCAGGACCCGGACTCTTTATTTGGGCAAGATAAAGGTTTCTAGGCCCGCACGTGAAAGACACAATCAGAAAGAAAAAATAGTTTTTTTTAGAGTCTAGGGGGACATGCATGCATTAAAATCCTCTTCCTTCCTAAAAAAAAAAAGTTAGTCAAACCGTGACTCAAGGAAACATCCCTTAAAATCCTCACGGCAATCAAACAGATCTATTTACATACGTGATGCATAACAAAATTATGTTTTACCCCAAGCAAATCAACGTGGCTTAAATCCATTGGATGAGCTCGGAGCTGGAGTGGCTGGACACGCTGGCTCAGAGCTACGTGCATCACTTTGACTAGCTTCAGGCCTAGGTCAGATAACTTGCACACATGCTTGTGGAGCTTCTTTACCTCGGCTATGTCTTCTGGGGTGTTCTTGGGACTCCAGGAATTCCGCTTGAGAGGTGGAACCTGGCTGAAGGATGTGATGATTCCGGTGCGGGGAGGGTTGGCTAGCTCATCCGGGATGTAAAACCACTCCTCCTGGCACTTCTTGTTGGTCTCTGAAAACTCTCCGGCCAAGTACTCAGATCCAGATTGCTTAGAGATGACGGCTCCTCCACACTCGCAAGTCTCTGTCACGTTGGTATGGAGTTTGACCTGAAAGTACTTCCTCCACAGACCAAAGTGAGACTTGACATTGAGGAACGCCTCGCAGAGTGTGATACAGCACGCAATGTGCAGAATCGAGTTTGGGGAGAGGTGATGCGTTTGGAGGCAGTAAAAATGGAGAAGGCCGTGGAAAAAGGGTTGAATTGGGAATCCTAGACCGCGGATAAGGAATGGAATAAAACTGACCCACTCGAATGACTCCGGTTTGGGCAAGGCCTCCGCCAGGACATCGCCATTCTCTGCCACAATGATCGCGGGGCGGGGGCTGACGACGGTGGGCTGAGGCAGGTAACCGACATCGACCAGGTGCTCCAGCATGGCATCACTGATGGTGGAGGGCATCCACTTGCCATTCGTGAGTGAGGGTATTTTCTCCTTGGCCTTGGCACCCGCGGCGCTCTTCCCAGCAGTGACAGGCTTGCCACCCTTCATCAAGCGTTGACCCATGATGGTGGTGGTGCGATGGAGCTGTTGTACGGTGGTGCAGTAGCGGTGCGGCAGAGCAGCGAAGCAGAGAGCAACAGAGGCAATGAAGCAAGGGCGCGAGGAAGAAGAAGCGGAGGGAGCGAAAGCGTAAAAGATCTCCCTCTCCAACCCCCTCCCTTTTATAGGCAGACGGGAGGTGAGACGACGGTAGGTACTCTTCACCACATGGCAAGCAATCCCTTCGTATCCACTTACGTCCTTTAATACGGGCGGG
The DNA here is from genome assembly GCA_011799875.1 of Thinopyrum elongatum. NCBI lineage: Eukaryota > Viridiplantae > Streptophyta > Magnoliopsida > Poales > Poaceae > Thinopyrum > Thinopyrum elongatum. Next base: position 19,536,368 of record CM022303.1, read on the forward strand.
GATCGAGGGGTTGCCGTTTGAATGCGCCGGGTTTTGAGGCGCACGCTGCAGAGTTGATGGGACGCAGCCCAGGTGGGGCCCCAACCCACTTCTGCACGTCACTTTGACCGGCAGTCAAGCCCGACACGTGGTCCGGCCGGACTTGCTGAAAAGACCAGTCCAGTCTGACTGATAAGACTGGGCACGTGAGTTTTGCGAGTATTGCACGGGAATGCGGCCCATGAAGACCAGCTGCGCGGGAAAATTCTACTGTGTAGGTCAGCTATCTTCGTCGACAAATCAAGACCGAAGTGGATCATCCGACTTCGAAGGCAGCCCGGCTATAGAAGGCCGGCGATGAACAATTGCTGTTAATGGAGCTGCGAAGAACCAGTTCCAACCTCGGCAAGCAAGAAGATGAAGTTGAAGATCGATGCCGGCCACATTGCAGCCAAGCTTGAAGACCAGTTCAGGGGCTACTGATGGTGCTACGGCCTAGGGGTGCCTCACCTTGCTGGCAGCCGGACTAAGTAGGCCGGCCTGAGAACCCCTAGATCGGTTTTTGCCCTAGGCCATTATGCCTGCCCATGGGCTATATAAGGAAGGTTGAAGTCAGCTTGCTGTCCAAGACAAGGAATTCGTATTTATTGAGGACTCCCCTCTACCGACATAGCCGACTAGGTTGTGTAACCCTAGGGGCCCCGGTATCTTATATAAGCCGGGGCCGAGCTAGTCCATAGATCATCTTGTAATCTCTCGGTTATACCTGTACTTTGTACACCCCAGTCGCAATATACACGAGCAGGATTAGGGTATTACCTTGTAAGGAGGGCCTGAACCTGGATAAATCTTGCTCCTTGTTTCCCCTCCGACCTAATCGCCACGCCAGGATACCCAAGTGAGGGATCTGCCGGAATCTACTCCGACAGACGCCAAATTGAGGAATCTTCTAGAAGGTGGCCTATCAGTAGGGTGAGGGGCCTAGGCCGTAGTTTGGCCCCAAGGCTGGCTTGGCGGGCTGACTTCCCGTCAGGTTGGAAACACCTGGTACCTTGTACCGTCACACACATCGTCATGGCAACTTTTGGATTAATTCTGGAATTACCCTCGTGTCATCACCAGCCCCAAGATCATTTAAAACTGGTGGGCACGGTCTTGATACAGATCTCCGTACAATACAAGGTTCATATACAGGATCATAAATGTCACAAGGTTTACAACAGAGTGCTCTAGCAACGGACAGAGGAAGCAACTAGCAGATTTTTAATTCTGGAGAGGCTCCACTCCCACAGGAGCAACTGACTGGGATCACTCCTAGCTCACATGGTTGCTATCTCGGGCTCCAATGCTGACACATCATCTCCAGAATCTGGCCAAATCAATAAGTCGTTTGAGTACGTTGAATGTACTCACAAGCCATCATGAACAAAAGATATAATGAATGCAGACATAATGCATATGCTCATGTCATGCTGTGGATTACAGAACATCAGGTTGATACTGACAATTTATATACCATGGCAAGGGGCAGTATATTACTATATGAATATTAGGGTGACATAATAAAATACAGGGTTTAGCAAATCAGGAAATAAAGAATATCAACAAGGCACAGGTAAAAATAAAATGGAGATTATCAAGAGGTAGAACCGTCCCAAGAGAATATCGGATAGAGAGGAATAACAAAAAGGTAAAGTGGAGATTCTTGGGAGGTAGAACCATCCCAAAAGAATTCCAAGAGAAAAGAAGGAATAAAAGTGCCACCTAATCGGGCGTCAGTGCAAAGTCACAGACAAGTGGCAGGCGAAAGAAGCAAAAGAAAGCAAAATAGCCAACCAATTGAACGTTTGCACGACATCTCATATAGGAGGCTCAACACAAGAATAAAAAAAGAACTAAAAATAAATAGCTACTAAGTCAGATGTCTAGGCTAAATCACAGACAGAGGGCTTAGCACAAGAAAGCAAGGGAGAACTGAAAATAAAACCCTTAGAGAAAAAGAATATCCAGGAGGTAGAACCTTCCCAAGAGATACTGAAGCAATATATATGAGAAAAGGTTAGTCTACAATAATAACATAATCAACATTAATATCAAATCACGAGTAATTCATTATCAATCCATTAGGTTTATTGTCCCCTCGGTAGACTGACACCTAACCCGGCCCTTTGACCCCTCCAAACTGTAGTCCTTAACCGCAGACACGACTATTCGAATAGGTTTTATACTCTGAAGAGGTTGTACTCTTTACCCACATGAAGTGATTTGTTTTGATGCCCACCATCGTGAATAGCAGAGGTACTCACCCATTGGAGTACCGGCTAGGAAAATCCAAATATGACCGTTGGGTTGCTAACACACCTTACCTGCCACATCAGCTCAACCTTCTGGGCCTGGAATCACCCTAAGCTCCGGAAAAGCTTGACCATGTAAGTGAGGAAGCCTCTACAAAAGCTTCGAATAGCTTGAACCAAAATATCTATGTTTATAACATGCGCGAGACCCTCCACCGCGTCAAAGTGGAGCTACCACTATTCTCGGCTACGACTGACAGGTCCATGCCCCCATACTAAGTGGCTGGCCCCTCTATAGGTGTGTATAGGTGAGGGGTTAAATAATTTACTAAGTCAAACCCTTCCCATATAGGGACATGTGGTAGCACGCTCAAGTTTGAGGATATCGGCCATCTAGACTCGATCTATGGCTGACTTTGGAGGTTCTTTATTACGTGCATTGGTTAGCACAATTGATATATCATTAAGATAAGTACCAACTGGGCAACAACCCTTGCATGCTCCAGACATACTCTAGTCTCAAAACATAGCTACGCAACAATGTGGTCATCTCGCTTCCGTTCATACTACTACATGACATCATCATTCATGTCGTGGATATACCCCGTTGTATGACCCGTCCGGAAGTATGACCCGGCCGGACTTGGCGACTCACTAGTGACCCGCCCCTACTTGGCGACTCACTAAGTGACCCGCCCGGATCTCTCCACTCACTGATGACCCGGCCGGGCTTGGTGACTCATTCGTGACCCGGCAGGCGGGTCAGAGGAGCAACAAGACCCGGTGGCCCAGAAGGCGGCTCATAGAAGGCCGACTCATCTTATGGTAGGCCGGCTTAAGAAGAAAGCATAAAGAGTATTCCCTTACAAAGGAAGCAAGACTAGGATTCTACTTGTAATAGAATAGTCCTAGCCCTACTAGGACTCCACATGTAACCCGCCCCTTCAACTTATATAAGGAGGGGCAGGGCACCCCAAGAGGGAGAGGTTTTTGAGACAAGTTAAGACAGACAAGTCAATAGCTCTCGAGGAAGAGGTAGCAAAAGAGCACCCTTGTAATCATGAGCACGACCATGATCAATATCAATGAAGCAGGATGTAGGCTTTTACCTCCACCGTGAGGGCCCGAACCTGGGTAAAACCTCGCGTCTCTCGTCCCACTCAACCCCTCTCAAACTACCATATAGATGCGTTGGCCTCACGACTAAGCCCTAGGAAGCGCAGACCGATTCCTTTGGCCTACTTCTGCGCCCGTGGGCTCCGTGCCACTGCCGCGCTGTGCATCGTCTTGCCGGTCTGCGCTTCGAGCCCCTGCCGGGTCGTTTCCACCCTCGCGGCCGTGCCTGGTTCATCTCCGCCGCACGAGCCGCCGCCCTGGTTTACTTCTGCCGGGAGTCATCGCCTAAGCCGCCGTCGTCCGCGAGCCGCCGAGCTACCCCCGGCTGACCGTAGCTGATAATAAGGGAAAGCAAGATCTCTTCAGCTGAATGATCATCCTTTGCAAAATGTTGATTGGATGTCGACTGCCTGCTATTCGCCTAGTTGATATTTCAGTTAATTAAGCAAAGGCCTCAGACTAGAGGCAACCTTCAGAAAAGCGTCAAGGAGAGGAAAAAAGGAATACAGCAGGACACGTGTTCGCATATTTAAACAGCAGTGGTAGCGGTAATCCGGTTGATAGAAGATCAGCTGATGAAGTGGTTTTGCCCAATACCCTGGATAGGTCCACTTCCTTGGAGTTGAGCTCAAACAAAAGAGATTTGATCCTGGGTTTTATTTAATGGAGGCACGTACACCATTCAACCTTCCACGTGAAGACTGCTGCTGCATTCATTATAAAAAAGAGCAAAAGAAGGCAGTGTGGGTGCTAGTGCCACATCAGAACAGTCAAAGTGAGAAGTGCATTTGTACGGGCTGTGTTTTTTGTCTGATTATGTCCAGCTCCAGCATTATGATCAGCATCTGCGTACATCCGACATGACATATCAGGTGATATCCATCTAAGTCTAACACATATTGTTTTCATCAATAGAACAATTCCTCGGCTTGCGATATTTTTTTTGTGCAGGGTAATTGTTCATTGCAAGAGCGATGGTTATATCATGGGATATAGCTCGCGCCACGATTATCATGCGCTAGCATCTGACCGTGGCATAATGCTCGACGAATGTATGTGCAAGCTGCCGCCCTTGCGGCCCAGTCTACATCAACACGATGCGGCTGACTCGCCCGTCCGCGTGGCTTACTGCACCTGCGGTTGACTCGCCCGTCCACCCCGGTTTACAACGCCGTGGCCGACTCATCTGTCTGGTCCCGTGGCCGACTCGCTCGTGATTGACTTCAGCTTCACGTAGTGATCATCAACTCCACGACGAATAATTTTCGGCCTAACATATCAGGACAAGTTGTGTACTGCAAAAGGGACCGTTAGGTCACTGAGTTGTTGAATGACTCATACCGGGAGTATATAACAGTCACGTATGGAGAATCTTAAGCCAACTCCTCGAGTCGTCTTAAGACTCAGGGGCTACATGGACATGACTCAGCCAATTCATGATCCCGGGTCATTGGAGGGAAAATAACCCAGTCCTGGAGGCTACTACCATATTGGTGAAAAAATTCAAAAGGCTCAGACAATTTCCGGCTTAAAAAGTGCCTGGCAGTCAAAAAAGTTCCGGCTCAAAGAAAAGTTTCCGGGTTATCAGAAAATATTCCGGTTCAAAATCCGGCTCAAGGGAAATCTGTCACACAAAGTTTTGAGCTCTCAATATCCGGTTTAACATCCGGTTCAAGAAGAATCAATCTCTCGCAAGTTCGAGTTCTCAGAAAAAATTAAAGGTTGCCAAAGAGAACTTGTTGCCATGATGCGCGGTTCAAACATGGTTATCCTGCCTTATTGGCTTATCACATTACAGATCACTTGGGGTCTTCCTGCTCAATGAGCATAGCCATGCTTACCCTCTTGATCAGGCTTACATGCCTTGTTGCAGGTCACTTGGGGGCTTCCTGCTCAATGAGCAGAGCCTTGATTACCCTCTTGATCAGGCTTACATGCCTTGTTGCAGGTCACTTGGGGGCTTCCTGCTCAATGAGCAGAGCCATGCTTACCCTCTTGATCAGGCTTACATGCCTTGTTGCAGGTCACTTGGGGGTTTCCTGCTCAATGAGCAGAGCCTTGATTACCCTCTTGATTAGGCTTACATGCCTTGTTGCAGGTCACTTGGGGGCTTCCTGCTCAATGAGCAGAGCCTTGATTACCTTCTTGATCCGGCTTACATACCGTCTTATTGGTCACTTGGGGGCTTCCTGCTCAATGAGCATAGCTATACTTACCCTCTTGATCGGCTTACATGCCAGGTGTAAACACCAAATTCCGGGTTATCCGGCCTGTATGTCGTTGTTACTCCGCCCAGGTAATCCTGTAATGACCCGCAGTAGGTAATCCTGGAATGTCCCGCCGTACTCTTGACAGTCAATCTTTTAAATAAGACCCTGAACTTGTCAATGTTAAAACAGCGGTTTGTCATGTGAGGGCCAGCTTACAGGTGTGCAGGAAATAACTCAGTGGCTGTGCGGCCATGAAAGCACTTGAAGTTTTAGGCTTGGTGGCCTATGAAAGCATTGTTTTTCTAGATTGCTGTTTTTTCTGAAAATTTTGGATTCATATCCTTCTTCCATATTGACATATGGTTTTCACAATTCAGGCCATGTAGCCTTGATTATATGACTCATAATTGAGCATATTGGGTTTGGTAACCCGCCTTGATAGCAGACTTTAAGTCGCCAGGATATTCTTCCTTGAGCAATCAAAATCATGATATTTCATGTCTACTGATTATCATTATCAAAGGAATTACCATGGTATCAATCTACAGGTATGTTTTTCCATAATTATATGAATATTTGGGGTTGGGTAAACTGCCCTGGCTACGGACTTTACGTCGCCAGTATACTTTGGATTGAGCAATTGGAATCATGCGCTTATAAATCTTTGGGTTTTCACCTTCACTGGATATGGCGATGTAAGCCGGCAGTATAAGTTAATTCTATAGGTATGTTTTCCTGGTTATATAATTATGCGAGGTTTGATAACCAGCCCTGGCTTTGGACTTTAAGTCGCCAGTATATTTTGGCTTGAATGGCCTTAATTCTAGTCTTTTCCATAATTGCATAAGACTATATTATGTTTGGGTTATTACCCACCCTGGCTATGACGTTAATTCGCCAGGGCGTATATATTGTTTAAACTTTGTGCACGACATGCAGAGCTATGGCTTACATAAATAATTAAGTTTAAGCCCATCATCAAAGATTAAAATTGGTGTTTTAAAAGGGTTATCAGTTCTTGATTTTTACAAAGGCTATAAGCCGTCGGGTTGCATCCCGGAGTACAATGGATGTGCATTAAGTCGCCATCGGTCAAGAGCCGCCGGGTATTTAAACTCCGGATTTACTTGTCAACAGATAAAGTATTTAAATCTTTAATAGCCAAACCTGGCTGGATTTTCATTATGATATTGAATGATTGAGGTTTTCATACCGGATCATATTATTCAAGTCTTTAATATTCAACATGGCTGGATTTTTATTATGGTTATCAATAACCAGTATTATGATTGAGGTTTTCAAAAGCCGCTTCAGAGCAATGGCTATTATTTCTTCATCCAAGAGTACCGGTTCACAACAGAGAGCAAGGTTCAATATTGATATGCAAAGGCTTTCAGCAAAATCATCCGGACAATGGATATGGTTTTATTTTACATTGGAAGGAATAGTCCCGAGTCGCTTCACGCACACGACCCGGCACTTGGGGGCTACATTATTCAAATCAAGATTACATCGAGTATGCAAGTCCCATGTCACTGCGAGCATGCACCATGGCACTTGGGGGCTAATGCAAAGTCATTTTAACTCGCCTCATTGAAGACCCGAACCATCACATAATGATGAGCCGGCCCTTGGGGGCTACTAATTGCTCCTGTCAGAGGTAAACCGAAACTTGGGAGCTACATCATATGGTGTTAGTTTTTGAAGTACAAGTAAAGTCCCAGCTCAGTATTATCTTACTGAGCCAGCCCTTGGGGGCTACACATTGCTGCTTAAGTCTACATAATCAAATCTACAAAGTCCCTGCTCGTTATTGCTTAATGACCCAGCACTTGGGGGCTACACATGGGAAGTACAAAGTGTTCAGTTTATGATTGGCGACTTTCATGAACAACCCGGATTTCTCCAAAGTTGCAGCATTTATATTAAAGCAAGTCTTAAGCTATCACTACATTCTCCTCTTAAGACTTGGGGGCTACATGTGATATGCATATAAGGGAGGAACATCTTCAAATTCTTAGTTTTGAGCAAACCAGGTATTCTATTATTATTGGAGAAATTTGCAAAAGTTTATTTCCTCTAAGCTATTCATAGAAAGGTTTAGAGAGCCGACTCAATGATTGAAAAACTACATTTACAAAAGCAAGCACCAAGTCGCCATAAGATTGACCCGGCATCAGCAACAATTATGACCCGGAATCATCAGTTTTTATAACCTGGCAATTTTGGCAATCATAAATCGGCAAGGTCTACATCCTCAAGCCGGCTGAAAATCAGATGAGCATTTCAAGAAAATTGACTATGAAGCTAGTTTATTGACGCAGACTTTCCAGAAGAAGGAAAGGACAAGGACTTAGGATAATCAGGTGCCGGCTCAGAAAAAAACTTTTAACTCGGAGCACAAACCTGTCAAATTTGTTCTTGTGTTTATTTTGCAGGATCAGTTTAACATGGATAAATCCAAATTAAACTGGGGGCTAATGTCGGGGATATACCCCGCGGTATAACCCGGCCGGACTTGGCGACTCACTAGTGACCCGCCCTACTTGGCGACTCACTAAGTGACCCGCCCGGATCTCTCCACTCACTGATGACCCGGCCGGGCTTGGTGACTCATTCGTGACCCGGCAGGCGGGTCAGAGGAGCAACAAGACCCGGTGGCCCAGAAGGCGGCTCATGGAAGGCCGGCTCATCTTATGGTAGGCCGGCTTAAGAAGAAAGCATAAGGAGTATTCCCTTACAAAGGAAGCAAGACTAGGATTCTACTTGTAATAGAATAGTTCTAGTCCTACTAGGACTCCACATGTAACCCGCCCCTCCAACTTATATAAGGAGGGGCAGGGCACCCCAAGAGGGAGAGGTTTTTAGAGACAAGTTAAGACAGACAAGTCAATAGCTCTCGAGGAAGAGGTAGCAAAAGAGCACCCTTGTAATCATGAGCACGACCATGATCAATATCAATGAAGCAGGATGTAGGCTTTTACCTCCACCGTGAGGGGCCGAACCTGGGTAAAACCTCGCGTCTCTCGTCCCACTCAACCCCTCTCAAGCTACCACATAGATGCGTTGGCCTCACGACTAAGTCCTTTTTCTCTAGGACATCTGCCATGACAAATCCACGACAATCATTCCTGCTCCTGCAAGTTAGCAAGGACAAGCACAACATAGCACACAACAAGTGCAAAAGCATATCAACATGTCATAGCATAATCTTCTCTGGAGATAGATAATATTCATGCATTTATGGAATTATGCCATGTCATATGATATGCCCCTAAACAAATTGACCATAGATTTGCATATACTTCTAGCAAGCAATCAAACATGCAATCACCATATCAAGTGTTCAAAGATGCTTGCCTTTAACAAAAGAAAACCTTGATCTTCACATAGGCTAGCTTCGGAGGTCACCAAAAATCTTCGTCTTCCCATAAATAGCAAGGCAATAAAATAGTAGCTAGCAATTAGCCATTCCTCCTATTTTTTCTTAAAAAAGAGAAAATGACACCATTGGAATGAGGATTCAAAAACAAGAATTTAGAAATTTGAACAGACGAAATTGGAGTTAATATGAGGGAGATATGAGCGTGCGAAGGATAGTTATTTGCCGCTCATTCACTGGATAATAGAAAAGGGGGAAAGGAAAAAGAATATGATGTTGGGTCCCACCTGCCAGGTATGATAGGGTTTGGAGGTTGCTCACAATTTTTCCAAAGGGCAAGGCTAGGTTTTTGCATAAATGATATCTATAGACATACTAGTATTTATCATGATTGTATGGTAATTTTACAGAATTTATTTATAAGGGCTCTAAGCAAAGAGATCAATTTAGGATTTAGGTTAACTAATAAAAATCACTATTTAAGGGCTATTTTATTTGGGGCCAAAACTTGTACTGGGATTTAGGAGGTGAGAAAAGAATAGGTAGAGGTTATTATGGCCACCACTTTATTTTATTTTCCAAAAACATTTTAAGATGAGGGGGAAATTGGAGAGGAAAACTTAAAAAGGCCTCCAATATAATTAAAGAACTCAAATTAATTCATTATTATTAATTCTAGCACTTTTTTCTTCCAAAACCTTTTAAACCCAAAAATGGGGTGTGACAGAGCCCTGGTGGGCCCAGGGGCCCCTAGGCAGACCTCATCGATTTGGCTAAAGAAAATTGTTGCGCCGGTGGGACCCGATTATCCGTGATTCGACTGCGACTATTTCATGGTATGGGCGACCACGATGGAGTGTGCGCTTGAGGCTAATGGCATCTGGGAGGCAGTCGATACCGCCGGTGACACGTACAAGAAAGGTACGAAGGGGTACCGCAAAGATCGACAAATGCTCATAGCCATCTGCTCGGTGATGCCAATGGGCATATTGCAGCATCTTTTCTCAAAGAAATCAACCAAGGATACATGGGACACAGCTCAAGACGTTGCATCTGGGGCACTCGCATGTTTGCGAGGTGAAGTTGCAATCATTGCTGAATAGTTTCGAGAATCTAAAGATGGAAGATAATGAGACAGTGGGCGCCTTCGCCTTGAGGGTCGCCACAATGTTCAACGGGATTCGCAATCTCGACAAAAAGTTGGAAGATATCTCCATCGTCCGGCGTTTCCTACGTGCTGCTCCAACGCGCTACATGCCTATTGTGTTGGCGGTTGAGCAATGCGTTGATCTCAATACATGATGCCGACGGCTCGAGTGGAGATCCCTTCACCATTCCCTACGCGCATCACAACTTCATTCCTTTCCAGCTTGCAAATCTTTTGCAGTCCCTGCATCATGTTGTAAATATGAGCAACCGATCCGGTATCAAATACCCATGACTTACAGGTATTGCTTGCAAGTAGAATATCAAAAACATTAACTTGTATAGCTTTTATACCTTTGCCAGAAGAACCATTCTTATTCTTATCCGCCAAGTACTTCTTACAATTCCTCTTCCAGTGTCCCATAGCCTTGTAGTAGAAACACTAAGTCTCCTTAGTGGCTCCACCCTTATTCTTCTTCTGGGACACGGTCACACCGGCACCAGAAGACTTTTTTTGGTCTTGTCTTTCTTCTTGAAACTGGCTGTCTTATTTACCAGCAACACTTGCTTGTTCTTCTGCATTCCAGATTCCGCAGTCTTAAGCATATCAAACAAATCGTTGGCACTCTTCTCCATCCCATTCATGTTGTAATTCATGATAAAACCATCGTAAGACGGGGTGATTGAAGCAAGACCAATATCTGTCCTGAGAGTTGGAGGGATTCCAGAATCCAAAGCAGCAAGTCTATCAACATAGGCACCTAGCTTCACTATATGCTCACTCATTGAGGAACCTTCTGCCATCTTGCATTCAATCAAGGACTTAGTAATTTCAATACATTCGGTCCTTGCTTGTTTCTTCTACATAACATCCAATGACGCGATTATCTCGTGTGTATTGTTCCGTTCAAAACACTTCTCCAACTCAGGATCCATGCAAGTCAACATGAGGCACTAAACTGACTCATAGTCATCACTACAAGCAGTAAAGACATTTCCAATGTCCTACGACACTCCTGGCGTAGGGGGATCACCTAGGAGCTGATCCATCACATACTCCTTCTTAGCACTCCTGAGAACAAATCTCAGGTTTCGGATCGAATCCACATAGTTTCCACCATTAGCAGCTAATCTCTCTCTACCATAGGGGCTAAGTTGAAAGCGGTGTTGTGAGCCATTGATCTACAACGGTAAACACAAGATTCATTTAGACATAGTTTATAATTAATTGCACTTGTGTTTATTTTTTTAAATTTAAAGTGCGCTCCCAATCAAATCAATATCTCTCATAATTGATAGTGAGTGATTCAAGAACATATTTTATTCACCATCATTGATGTGTGCATAACTGATGACGGTGACTTCAATCGGTAGGCCAACTTGCCGATCACATCTCCGTGTGACTCTTGTTCATCTTTCGATGCGTGTGTTATGAGCTCAGGACTTTCCTGCCCTAACGTCAAGACAACCAAGTGATCTTGCAGTAAGGTTTGACCGTCACCTGCCTTACACCTCACTGATCATTCGTACTCATGTGTACATGTTGTACCCCGAAAAGCTACGTGTTATAGTCGGTGCTACACTTGGGAGAACACTAACAACTTGATTTTAATATGAGAGATCACCCTCATAAAAATGATTAGTGTGCAATAAAAAGGATAGACATGTCAGGCAATTCAAAATAGCATGATATGGTATAGCCCCTTCCGCCGGAGAAGTCTTCGTTGTCTTCATGAAATTTCAGCCAAAAACGTTGCCCTGGCAGCAGAAAAACACTGCCCTGGCAGCAGATTTAACAAAAACAGATTTCTGCGAAAACTACTTGCCGTGGCAACCTGACAACGCTACCGTGGCAGCAATTTTAAAAATCATTGCCATGGCAGTAGTTTCTTCAGCTTTTCTTCTCCGTCATCCTGAACAGCCTCCAGCGCCGGGGTCCTCCTTCGCAAGCTTCTCACCGCCATTTGTAATCTCACCGCTATCTCTATAGCTACTTTATTACATCAAAGTTGACACGCATGTCATTAAAGTGACAATCCTATGGCTCCAGTCATCATGCCGTATTGTGACACACAGGTCACTTAAATAATTACAACATATAACCATCTCATACAAAAACTCATTAATATGAGAAAGGCTATACCACATCACATGCAACCTGCAAAACCAAGTTAGACGTCCTATAATCAGTTTATGCAAAATTTTAATTTACGTGGCATCTAGGGTTTCAGATCAAACATTAGCTACATATGTTCATCATTAAGTATGACCATGCTTGTTTCTAGATTAACTTTATGAGGTGTATGAGGGAAGAGACTTAATTAAAAATCTCTAGCCCCACACTAAACTTCTTCAATACGCATGACCCTTGTGTAGATCAAGATCTACATGCCTTTGATGTCTACTACGTAACTTTATTCTTGTAGACTCTGTTGGGCCTCCAAGCGTAGAGTTTTGTAGGACAGCAGCAAATTTCCCTCAAGTGGATGACCTAAGGTTTATCAATCCGTGGGATGTGGTCTCTCTCAAACAACCCTGCAATCAAATACAAGCAATCTCTTGTGTCCCCAACACACCCAATACAATGGTAAATTGTATAGGTGCACTAGTTCGGCGAAGAGATGGTGATACAAGTGTAGTACGGATAGTAGATATAGGTTTTTGTAATCTGAAATAATAAAAACAGCAAGGTAGCAAGTGATAAAAGTGAGCACAAACATTATTGCAATGCTTAGAAACAAGGCCTAGGGTTCATACTTTCACTAGTGCAATGTCTCAACAGTGCTAACATAATTGAGTCATATAACAATCCCTCAAGATGCAACAAAGAATCACTCCAAAGTTCTTATCAATAGCGGAGAACATAAGATGAAATTGTTGTAGGTAGCAAACCACCTCAAAGTTATCTTTCCGATCAATCTATTAAGCCATCCCTATAAGTCTCACAAACATCCCTAGAGATCGTACTACAATAACACCATATGATACGCATCAATCAACTCTAATGTCACCTAGATACTCCAATGTCACCACAAGTATCCGTGAGTTAATTATTCGATATGCATCAAAGAATTACAGATTCATAATATTCAATCCAACACTAGTGCAGAATCAGCCTTTAGTCCCGGTTCGTAAGGGCCTTTAGTCCCGGTTCAACAACCGACACTAAAGGGTCGGGACTAAAGCACCCCCCTTTAGTCCCGGTTCGTCACGGCCCGGGACCAAAGGCCCACCACATGGCACGAGCCCGCGCTGGGGGCTGGGGGGCCTTTAGTCCCGGTTGGTAACACCGACCGGGACTAAAAGGTATAGGGGTTTAGGGGTTTATGCTTTATTTTTCCTTTTAATTTTGTGTTTTCCATTTAATTATTTTTCATTTCAAACATATTTTATGCTACTACATACATACTGTACACGTCATGCATATATAAGTAGAATTTCTCGTAGAACCAATCATATATATATCATAGAATTTCTCGTACGACCATATGCGCACACACACACACACACACATATATATATATATACAATTTGGTACATACAATTTCTCCTACAATTTGCAGATAATTACATGTAGGCAATGGTATTCTCCTTTGGGATGTATGACCTGGTCAAGCAAAAATCCCGCAATTTCATCTTGAAGTGCTCGTATGCGGTCCGTTGGTAGGAGCTTATCTCGCATCTCCGTCATCTTTAAAGAAGGAGATCAAGATGAATATATTAGTTCTGTGTATATATATTAGATCATGATAAAAAAATTGTGGATAGTGTTCTGGCAAACGTACCCAAAGTTGTCTTTCAGATCTGATCCTTTCGGACGTCATAATGCGAATGTTCTCGCAAACGTAGTATGCACATAAATTATTCCCCGGCGCCTGGCTCATGCACTTTACGAGAATAGAATTCAATCAGATAATAATGAATCAAGCATGATAATGGTATTGAAACTAGAATTAAAGAGATGCGTGGATGTAGCTAGTACTACTTAATTACGTACCTTGGATCGCACCCATTTCAGCTCTTGTTTCCATGGGCCTTTAACCTGTTTGATGAACCTTTGCCAAACCCTGCCCGACAAAGAAAATGAATAAAGGAGTTATTAATTAGTTGATACCAGGAAATGAACTAAAGAGGCTGACATAGTGCGATAATGATTGAACTTACCTGTCGAACATCCCCTTCACGATTAAGTAATCTTTAGTTTATTTAAGTAGTGAGTCCAGTACTTTAACTTTTCCCTCGTCAACTTCAATGATTAGCAGGATCCAGTGGAAACTGCATGCGCACACATTTGTATAATTAAGCGGGCATGTGCATATATAACTCATCAACTACACTTATTAACATCTAGTAAGCAAAATAGAATTTGTAGTACAAGACAGTAACACTCACCCGAAGTTGTAAGGAAATACTATTTCTGGTTGGGTATTTAGTTGCTTCAAAAAATGTAGCAAGCTCTTCTCTGTCTCTTTTGGGTGACGTGACCACACCTCTTCATTAATGGTATTTGGGTCAATGAACCCAATGCCATAGCGTCCATCTCTTTTCATTTCATAAATCTTCATTCTGCATAATACCACAGAAAAGAATATAGTGAGGATAATTAAAAGCAATGAACGAGCACAACTAGAGACTTAAATTACAGAAAGAAATCACTTACAGACAATAGCAACTGATGAGAGATTTGTCGAGTGCGTCTTAATTGAATAACTGAAACATTTCTTGAAACTATACCCACAAATCTTTTTCAAGAAAGTAATGCTCTGCCTTGACTTTCACCATGATGCTCTCTCGCCCGGCCTTTACTTCTCTCAGGTACCATTTATGCAATTTGTACATTTGCGTTGATAGAAGCTTCTCCTCCCCAGGCCTGACCAGAGGTTGGACGGGGACATATTTCCATGCTACTTCCTCCTCTTGAATCTTGGGGAGTTCCTCGATGCCTAGGAGTTGTTCAACAGTGACAGCCTCTCTAGCCATCTATCTATGAGCGTCGGTTATTACCGGCTGATCGGCGGTACTCACACCATGTGATTGTATAATGAGCGGGGGGATCGATTGCACTGCCTGTTCTATTAGAAATATGCCCTAGAGGCAATAATAAAATGGTTATTATTATATTTCCTTGTTCATGATAATCGTTTATTATCCATGCTATAATTGTATTGATTGGAAACTCAAATACATGTGTGGGTACATAGACAAACAACGTGTCCCTAGTGAGCCTCTACCGGACTAGCTCGTTGATCAAAGATGGCCATGGTTTCCGGGTCATAGACATGAGTTGTCATTTGATAACGGGATCACATCATTAGGAGAATGATGTGATGGACAAGACCCAAACTGTGAACGTAGCATATGATCGTGTCAAGTTTATTGCTATCATTTTCTGCATGTCATGTATCTGTTCCTATGACCATGAGATCATGCAACTCACTGACACTAGAGGAGTACCTTGTGTGTATCAAACGTCGCAACGTAACTGGGTGACTATAAAGATGCCCTACGGGTATCTTCGAGGGCGTCTGTTGAGTTGGCATGGATCGAGACTAGGATTTGTCACTCCGTACGACGGAGAGGTATCTCAGGGCCCACTCGGTAATACAACATCACAATGAGCTTGCAAGCAATGTGACCAATGAGTTGGTCATGGGATCTTGTATTACGGAACGAGTAAAGAGACCTGCCGGTAACGAGATTGAACTAGGTATGGAGATACCGAAGATCAAATCTCGGGCAAGTAACATATCGCTGGACAAAGGGAATTGCATACGGGATTGATTGAATCCTTGACATCGTGGTTCAACCGATAAAGATCTTTGTTGAATATGTGGGAATCAATATGGGTATCCAGGTCCCGCTATTGATTATTGATCGGAGAGGAGTCTCGGTCATGTCTGCATGTTCCCGAACCCATAGGGTCGCACGCTTAACGTTTGGTAGCGCTAGGGTAGTAATGAGATATTAACAGTGGAAAGTCCGAAAGTTTTTCGGAGTCCCGGATGGGATCTAGGATATCACGAGGAGATCTGGAATGGTTCGGAGGTAAAGATTTATATATGGGAAGTCATATTTTGGGTTCCGGAAAAAGTTCATTTTTTTGGTATTGTACCGGGAAGCTTCCAGAAGGTTCCGGAGGGTTCCGGAAGTCCATGGAGGGTCCACATGGACTCTAAGGAGGGGCGCACCAGCACTTCATGGGCCAGGCGCAGCAGCCCCACTTGGCCCATGCGGCTGTCCCAAGTGATAAGATCAAATCCCTTTAAAATAGGAGATAAGAGGCATTACTTGGGAAAGAGGATTACTAATCACGTGGTACTGTTCACATGGTACTGTTCATGTAGCACTATTCCTCCTCCTCCAAGTTTCCTCCTCCATAGATAGTGGGGAGGGGCGCACGGGGCAGGATGCTTCCACCCTTGGCCGCCCCCTCCCTCTCTTGCTCCTCCACGTTCTATCAGTGCTAGGCGAAGCCTTGCTGAATTTCCGCTGCCACCACCACCACCTCACCATCGTGCTGGTTCTGATCTCATCTACCTCCATCCCCTCTCTTGCTGGATCAAGAAGGAGAGGACACCATCGAGCTGAACGTGTGCTAATCTCGGAGGTGCCGTCCGTTCGGCACTAGATCGGATTGGATCGCGATTGGATCGTGAAGAGTACAACTACATCAACCGCGTTACAACACTAACGCTTTCGGTCTACAAGGGTATGTAGATTCAATCTCTCCTCTCGTAGATGGTCATCTCCTAGATTGGATCTTGGTGAGCGTAGGAAAATTTTTGTTTCCCATGCAACGTTCCCCAACAGTGGCATCATGAGCTAGTTCTTGCGTAGATGACATCTCGAGTAGAACACAAAGGAGTTTGTGGGCATTGATATTCAGATTGCTTCCTTCCTTGGTCTTTTCTTGATTCGGCAGTATTGTGGGATGAAGCGGCCCGGACCAACTTTACATGTCCACGTACATGAGGCAGGTTCCATCGACAGACATGTGACTTTGTTGCATAAGATGGCTGGCGGGTGTCTATCTCTCCCACCTTAGTTGAATCGGATTCGATAAAGGTGGTTCTTGTAGAAGGTTAAATAGCAACTTGCATATCACAGTTGTGATCTTGCGTAGGTAAGAATCGTTCTTTCTAGATACGCATAGCAGCCACGTAAAACATGCAACAACAAATTAGAGGACGTCTAACTTGTTTTTGCAGGGTATGTTGTGATGTGATATAGCCAAAGACACGATGAAATATATTTGATGTATGAGATGATCATGTTTTTTAATAGTTAATATTGACTTGCATGTCAATGCTTACGGCAACAGGCAGGAGCCATAGGGTTATCTTTATTTATTTTATGACTTGCGTGTCAATCTTTAAGCGCTACGTAATGCTTTACTTTATCGCTAAATGGTAGCAATAGTAGTAGAAGCATGGTTGGCATGACAACCCCGATGGCGACACGATGATGGAGATCATGGTGTCATGCCGGTGACAATGGAGATCATGCCGGTGCTTTGGAGATGGAGATTAAAAGCACGAGTTGATGGCCATATCATGTCACTTATGATTTGCATGTGATGTTAATCCTTTTATGCATCTTATTTTGCTTAAAACGACGGTAGCATTATAAGGTGATCCCTCACTAAAATTTCAAGATAAAATTGTGTTCTCCCCGAGTGTGCACCATTGCGAAAGTTCGTCATTTTTGAAGCAGCACGTGATGATCGGGTGTGATAGACTCTACGTTCACATACAACGGGTGCAAGCCAGTTTTGCACATGCGGAACACTCGGGTTAAACTTGACGAGCCTAGCATGTACAGACATGGCCTCGGAACACAAGAGACCGAAAGGTCGAACATGAGTCATATAGTAGATATGATCAACATGGAGATGTTCGTCATTGAAACCACCTCATCTCACGTGATGATCAGACTTGGGTTGGTGAATTTGGATCATGTTACACTCGGATGACCGGAGGGATGTCAATTTGAGTGGGTGTTTTAAGTAATATGATTAATTGAACTCATTTATCATGAACAATAGTCTAAGGTGTCTTTGCAAATTTTAGGTTGTAGATCAATGGCTCGCGCAGTAGCTCCCCTCAATTTCAATGCATTTCTAGAGAAAGCCAAGCTGAAAGATGATGGAAGTAACTTTGTAGATTGGGCCCGTAATCTGAGGATTATACTCACGGCTGCCCAAAAGAATTATGTCCTTGATGCACCGCTTGGTGCGCAACCCCCTTCGGCGTCTGTGGACGTTATGAACGCCTGGCATGCGCGTGTGGATGACTACTCAGTAGTTCAGTGTGCTCTGTTGTATGGCTTAGAACCGGGACTTCAAAGACGTTTTAAACGTCATGGAGCATATGAGATGTTCCTGGAGTTGAAGTTTATTTTTGAAAAGAATGCCCAGATCGAGCGGTACGAGACCTCCAATAAGTTCTTTGCCTGCACGGTGGAGGAGAACGGGTCTGTCAGTGAGCACATACTCAGAATGTCTGGGTATTACAACCGTCTGGCTGAGTTGGGAGTTGTGCTCCCGCCAGAGGCAATCACTGACAGAGTTCTTCAATCCCTACCACCTAGCTATAAGAGCTTTGTGCTGAACTGTAACATGCAAGGGATGAACAAGTCAGTCTCTGAGCTATTTGCGATGCTGAAAGTCGCTGAGTCAGACATCCAGAAGGAGCATCAAGTGTTGATGGTTAATAAAACCACTAGTTTCAAGAAGAATGGCAAGGGCAAGAAGGGTAACTCCAAGAAGAGTGGCAAAGTAGTTGCCCCTCCCGTGAAGAAACCCAAGGCTAGACCCAAGCCAGAAACTGAGTGTTTCTATTGTAAGGGGACTAGCCACTGGAAGCGGAATTGCCCCAAGTATCTGGTCGACAAGAAGGGGGCCAACGCCAAACAAGGTATATATGATATACATGTTATTGATGTGTACCTTACGAACTCTCGTTGTAGTGCCTGGGTATTTGATACCGGTGCAGTTGCTCACATTTTCAACTCAAAGCAGGAACTACGGAATAGACGAAGGCTGGCGAAGGACGAAGTGACGATGCGCGTGGGAAATGGTTCCAAGGTTGATGTGATCGCCGTTGGCACACTCGCTCTTCGATTACCATCGGGATTAGTGATGAACCTGAATAATTGTTATTTAGTGCCTGCGTTGAGCATGAACATTATATCTAGATCTTGTTTAATGTGAGATGGTTACTCATTTAAATAAGAGAATAATGGTTGTTCTATTTATATGGGTAATATCTTTTATGGTCATGCACCCATTGTGAGGGGTTTATTCTTATTGAATCTTGATAGTGATGATACACATGTTCATAACATTGATGCCAAAAGATATAGAGTTGATAATGATAGTACCACATTCTTGTGGCACTGCCGCTTGGGTCATATTGGTGTAAAACACATGAAGAAACTCCATGCCGATGGACTTTTGGAGTCTCTTGATTTTGAATCACTTGACACATGCGAACCATGCCTCTTGGGCAAGATGACTAAGACCCCGTTTTAAGGAACAATGGAATCGGCAAGTGGCTTGTTGGAAATCATACATACTGATGTGTGCGGTCTGATGAGCATTGAGGCGCGCGGTGGATATCATTATTTTCTCACCTTCACAGACGATTTGAGTAGATATGGGTATATTTACTTAATGAAGCACAAGTCTGAAACATTTAAAAAGTTCAAGCAATTTCAGATTGAAGTTGAGAATCATCGTAACAAGAAGATCAAGTTCCTACGATCTGATCGAGGGGGAGAATATCTGAGTTATGAGTTTGGCAATCACTTAAGACAATGTGGAATTGTTTCATAGTTGACGCCACCTGGAACACCACAGCGTAATGGTGTGTCTGAACGTCGTAATCAAACCTTATTGGATATAGTGCGTTCTATGATGTCTCTTGCCAATTTGCCACTATCATTTTGGGGTTATGTGTTAGAGACAGATGCATTCACTTTAAATAGGGCACCATCTAAGTCCGTTGAGACGACGCCGTATGAACTATGGTTTGGCAAGAAACCGAAGTTGTCGTTTCTTAAAGTTTGGGGATGCGATGCTTATGTCAAAAGGCTCCAGCCAGAAAAGCTCGAACCCAAAGCGGACAAATGCGTCTTCATAGGATACCCAAAGGAGACGGTTGGGTACACCTTCTATCTCAGATCCGAGGGCAAAGTGTTTGTCGCTAAGAACGGGTCATTTCTCGAGAAAGAGTTTCTCTCGAAAGAATTGAGTGGGAGGAAGATAGAACTTGATGAGGTTGTTGAACCTTTACTTCAACCAGAGAGTAGCACAACGCAGAAAGATGTTTCTGTGGAACCTACGTCAGTTGAAGAGGAAGCCGATGATGATGATCATGAAGCTTCGGATCAAGTTACTGTCGAACCTCGTAGGTCGACAAGGGTACGTACTGCTCCTGAGTGGTATGGTCACCCTGTCTTGGAGGTCATGTTGTTGGACAACGGTGAACCTACGAGCTATGGAGAAGCGATGGTGGTCCTGGATTCCAACAAATGGTTAGAAGCCATGAAATCCGAGATGGGATCCATGTATGAAAACAAAGTATGGACTTTAGAAGTATTACCTGAAGGGCGGAAGGCCATTCAGAATAAATGGATCTTCAAGAAGAAGACGGACATGGACGGTAATGTCACCGTCTATAAAGCTCGACTTGTGGCAAAGGGTTTTTCACAAGTTCAAGGAGTTGACTACGATGAGACTTTCTCACCTGTAGCGATGCTTAAGTCCGTCAAAATCATGTTAGCAATAGCTGCGTTTTTCGATTATGAAATTTGGCAGATGGATGTCAAAACAGCGTTCCTTAACGGTTTCCTGAAGGAAGAGTTGTATATGATGCAACCAGAAGGTTTTGTCGATCCAGAGAATGCTGATAAAGTTTGCAAACTCCAGCGATCCATTTATGGGCTGGTGCAAGCATCTCGGAGTTGGAATCTTCGCTTTGATGAGGTGATCAAAGCGTTTGGGTTTGTACAAGTTTACGGAGAAGCTTGTATTTACAAGAAAGTGAGTGGGAGCTCTTTAGCATTTCTAATATTATATGTGGATGACATATTGGTGATTGGAAACAATATAGAACTCTTGGATAGCGTGAAGGAATATTTGAACAAGTGTTTTTCAATGAAGGCATCAAGATCTATAGAGATAGATCGAGATGCTTAATAGGACTTTCACAGAGCACATACCTTGATAAAGTTTTGAAGAAGTTCAAAATGGATCAGTCCAAGAAGGGGTTCTTGCCTGTTTTGCAAGGTGTGAAGTTGAGTAAGACTCAGTGCCCAGTGACTGCAGAGGATAGAGAAAAGATGAGTGTCATCCCCTATGCATCTGCCATAGGCTCTGTCATGTATGCAATGTTGTGCACAAGACCAGATGTCAGCCTTGCCATAAGTATGTGGGAAGGTTTCAAAGTGATCTAGGAGTGGAGCACTGGACGGCGGTCAAGAATATCCTTAAGTACCTAGAAAGGACTAAGGAAATGTTTCTCGTTTGTGGAGGTGATCAAGAGCTCGTCGTAAAGGGTTACGTCGATGCAAGCTTTGACACTGATCCGGATGACTCTAAGTCTCAAACCGGATACGTATATATTCTTAATGGGGAGCGGTAAGCTGGTGCAGTTCCAAGCAAAGCGTGGTAGCTGATTCTACATGCGAAGCGGAGTACATAGCTTCCTCGGAAGCGGCGAAGGAAGGTGTCTGAATGAAGCGGTTCATGACAGATCTTGGAGTTGTGCCCAGTGCACTGGACCCAATGGCTCTGTTCTGTGACAACACTGGTGCCATTGCTCTAGCCAAGGAACCAAGGTTTCACAAGAGGACCAGACACATAAAGCGACGCTTCAATGCCATCCGCGATGCGATCAAGGAAGAGGACATAAATATTTGCAAAGTCCACATGGACCTGAATGTTGCAGATCCGTTGACTAAGCCTCTTCCACGGGCAAAGCATGATCAACACTAGAACTCTATGGGTGTTAGATTCTTAACCATGTAATGCTAGATTATTGACTCTAGTGCAAGTGGGAGACTATTGGAAATATGCCCTAGAGGCAATAATAAAATGGTTATTATTAAATTTCCTTGTTCATGATAATCGTTTATTATCCATGCTATAATTGTATTGATTGGAAACTCAAATACATGTGTGGGTACATAGACAAACAACGTGTCCCTAGTGAGCCTCTACCGGACTAGCTCGTTGATCAAAGATGGCCATGGTTTCCGGGTCATAGACATGAGTTGTCATTTGATAACGGGATCACATCATTAGGAGAATGATGTGATGGACAAGACCCAAACTGTGAACGTAGCATATGATCGTGTCAAGTTTACTGCTATCGTTTTCTGCATGTCAAGTATCTGTTCCTATGACCATGAGATCATGCAAGTCACTGACACCGGAGGAGTACCTTGTGTGTATCAAACATCGCAATGAAACTGGGTGACTATAAAGTTGCTCTACAGGTATCTCCGAGGGCGTCTGTTGAGTTGGCATGGATCGAGACTGGGATTTGTCACTCCGTACGTCGGAGAGGTATCTCAGGGCCCACTCGGTAATACAACATCACAATGAGCTTGCAAGCAATGTGACCAATGAGTTGGTCACGGGATCTTGTATTACGGAACGAGTAAAGAGACTTGCCGGTAACGAGATTGAACTAGGTATGGAGATACCGATGATCGAATCTCGGGGAAGTAACATATTGCTGGACAAAGGGAATTGCATACGGGATTGATTGAATCCTTGACATCGTGGTTCAACCGATAAAGATCTTCGTTGAATATGTGGGAATCAATATGGGCATCCAGGTCCCGCTATTGTTTATTGATCGGAGAGGAGTCTTGGTCATGTCTGCATGTTCCCGAACCTGTAGGGTCGCACGCTTAACGTTTGGTAGCGCTAGGGTAGTAATGAGATATTAACAATGGAAAGTCCGAAAGTTGTTTGGGGTCCTGGATGGGATCCAGGATATCACGAGGAGCTCTGGAATGGTCCGGAGGTAAATATTTATATATGGGAAGTCATATTTTGGGTTCCGGAAAAAGTTCGGTTTTTTTCGGTATTGTACCGGGAAGCTTCCAGAAGGTTCCGGAGGTGTCCGGAAGTCCACGGAGGGTCCACATGGACTCTAAGGCAGGGCGCACCAGCCCTTCATGGGCCAGGTGCAGCAGGCCCACTTGGCCCATGCGGCTGTCCCAAGTGATAAGATCAAATCCCTTTAAAATAGGAGATAAGAGGCATTACTTGGGAAAGAGGATTACTATTCACGTGGTACTGTTCGCGTGGTACTGTTCACGCAGCACTATTCCTCCTCCTCCATATATAGTGGGGAGGGGCGCACGGGGCAGGATGCTTCCACCCTTGGCCGCCCCCTCCCTCTCTTGCTCCTCCATGTTCCGTCAGTGCTTGGCGAAACCCTGCCGGATTTCTGCTGCCACCACCACCACTTCACTGTCGTGCTGGTTCCGATCTCATCTACCTCCTTCCCCTCTCTTGCTGGATCAAGAAGGAGAGGACACCATCGAGCTGAACGTGTTCTAATCTTGGAGGTGCCGTCCGTTCGGCACTAGATCGGATTGGATCGCGATTGGATCGTGAAGAGTACAACTACATCAACCGCGTTACAACGCTAACGCTTTCGGTCTACAAAGGTATGTAGATTCAATCTCTCCTCTCGTAGATGGTCATCTCATAGATTGGATCTTGGTGAGTGTAGGAAATTTTTGTTTCCAATGCAACGTTCCCCAACATGTTCTCCCAGCTGGGGAACAATTTTCCCGCATTTACTACTACCTGCTTGGCTCGAGCTCGACTCCTTATCTTTTTGTGCCTAATATAACTTCTTAATAGAACGCTCATAGTCTAAGTCCGTCCTCTTTACAGCCGGTTGAGCATTGTCAATAAAGTGTTGTATGACTTCATCAGGTATTTTCTCCTTTGGCGAGGGCAGTTTTTGTGCAAAATGGGCCTTCACTTGGGAGCCACTTCGGCGTTGTTTTCCTCGATAGTCATCTCGTAAGCCAACTTTTTGGCAGGAGGAGCTTTCTTGCTTGGTGCTCTCTTCCGCTTTGGAGAAGGCTGACGCTCCCGAGATCGATATGGCGGACTCGCGCTGATGGGCTCCGTCTCGGGGTAGGGTGGTGGAGACGGCTGACGCGGTGGCGGACTAGCGCCGCGCTGCGTCTCAGGCAGGGTTGGAGTCGGCTGACGCGGTGGCGGACTAGCGCCGCGTTGCGTCTCGGACAGAGTTGGAGTCGGCTGACGCGGTGGCGGATTTGGAGGAGGAGCTTGCTGATGCGGCAGACTTGGAGGAGTAGTCGGTGGCCTTGGAAAGACGATGCAATACTTTCGCCATAGAATGATACGATGTATGGCCTCTCCCAGTGTGCGCTCCTCGTCACTTCCAGGAATGTCAACCTCTAGCTCGTAATATCCTGACATCACTTCATCAACCCCGACACGAGCATAGCCAGCTAGAATCGGATTGCAATGGAAGGTTGCTTCCGGGGGATTTGTTAAAGCATAACCGTCCGCCACCTTGATGGATATGTTCTTCACTTTTATGTGTAGCTCACAAGGTGTCGTAGCTTTGATATCATCCACAGGGTATCTATCCAGCAGTGCATCATCGGCCGGGTTGGAACCTACACTGCTTTTCGGCATAGATGGGACTGTTCTATCCAATGCTGAATCTGCTTGCTGCTGCCGCTGAGACGCCCTTTCTTGTCTAAGTGAGTTGATCTGCTCCTGCTGCCTTATGAAAGCGCGTTCCAACTCCGCGTGCTTTGATTCTACCAGTTGAAGGCGGTCTGCTTCCTGCTTCCTCTGCTCCTCCTCCTGCTGCTTCTTTCTCGCACGGCTTCTGTAAGTGGCGTTCCAATCCGCAAACCCCTCAAACCATGGAACAACGCCTTTGCCTCATGTTCGTCCCGGGTGTTCAGGATTCTTCAGGGCACGCGTAAGCTCGTCATTCTCTCTCTCGGGCTTGTACTTCCCCGTTCGAGCATCTTCTATTGCAACAAGTAAAGCGTCGGAGGCACCTTTAAGACTTGCCCGCTCCATAACCAGCCCTATCTCTGGGTCCAACTTCCCCACATGCGCATAAGACCAAGTCCTGCACCTGGGGGGCCAACTCAATGTAACTGGAGTGACCCCTGCAGCAATCATCTGTTCCTCAGCGAGATCCCACTTAGGCCGGCCGACCTGGTAGCCACCTGGCCCCAGAGTATGGTGCCAATTTTTTTCGTAGCATTAATCTTGTTTATTCTCGACCGTTCCTTAGCTTCTTCCGATTCCTTGAACTGCACGAAAGTGTCCCAGTGATCTCTTGCCTTCTCCAGTGTTCCCTTGAATGCTGGAGTCTGCTTTCCTTCTGCTACGTACTTGGCCCATATTCTTTTCTTGTGGTTGTTGAATGCTATCGCCATCTTCTTAAGAGCACTCTTCTTGACTTTCTCCCGTTCTTCATCTGTCAAATGATCTGGTAGGGTGAAATGTGACATGAGCGATTCTCAAAGCAGATCTTTTGCTCTTCCATCGACAAAAGTAACTCCTTGATCTCCCTTTGCTGGCTTATTCCATTCTTGAACGGAGATCGGGATTTGGTCCCTGACAATAACTCCGCATTAACGAGTAAATTTGTCCGCATTCTTTTTAGGAGCAAGCGGTTCGCCATTTGATTTGATGGCATCGATGTTGTACTTTATGCCAGCCTGCAACCTTTTGGCCGGGCCTCGTACTGCCCTGCTTGTAGAAGATTTGCTCGATCCGGAGGGCTAAAAGAAGAATGATCGATTCGTTAATATATATGTATATATATATATACAAATCAATTAATACATGTAATGATCACCAGAGGCCTTATATATATACCTCGCCGGTCTTTGTTATTTGAAGAACATTTCCTTCGTCATCATTGTTGTGGCCTTCGTCTCTTCGTTTGTCTTCATCAAATATTAATACTTCCTCACCGAAATTTTTCAGATATTGCGAGCCGTCATCTTTAGGTTCATTCTCATCTAGGCTCGGGGAGTGTATGATGTCGAACATGGTCTTTTCTCCGTCTCTGCTGGTATTGTCCATAGCTTATATTAACTAATCCAGAAGAAAGACAAAATAATTTAGTATTCAAATTAGAATGCAATCAATAAGGAAAAACTGAATCATAGTAGATAATATGCATCTCGTATAATATCACTAATACATCTCGAATAATCCAGATAATATGCATCATCGAATATAATCTCGAATACATCGTCACAAATATTATCGAATATAATCTCGAATACATCTTGAGTATTAATTATCACTAATACATCTCGAATATTATCATATAACATCACTAGCTAATACAGATCAAATATTATCGAAGAATCTAGTTAACTCGCGGTTCCTGAGGCACAGGCGATGGACACCCAAAGAGAAGGAACGATCACAGGATCATAGCTCGGGTGAGATCCCTGAAGAACCTGCCAGGTATTGGAGAACCTGACGTCCAACGCAACCATGTAGCGACTGACGTGCTCGTCCTCCTCCCTGACACGGCGACGTACCACCTCCTCGGGGGCCGCCTCCCTCCACACCGATAGTGGCCCACGTGACCGCCACCAAAGAAGCTCTGGGTCGACGATGGGAGCCCGGTTCCTCACCAAGGTGCACGCCCCGGAAGGTAGCACCTCCTAGTGCCAGCCCGGCGGAGCCCAGTCCCGGACATGGTGCCTCTCAAGAAGGTTGTCGCCACCGAGTCAATGACGAGGATGCGGGCCGGGCATCGTCGACGCCAAAAATGTTTCTATGCAAATTTAACATTTTTTAAATGCTTGATTATGATTTTTGTAATTCTTGTTCACTTGATTTTGCAAATACATGACAAACTTTGCAAATAAAACATTAAGATAAAACTTTTAATACATGGTCAACTTTTTTCTATGCAAATTTTTACTATGCTATACATATGGTCAACTTTTTTCTATGCTTGGTCAAAATTTCACCCTATGGTCAAAATTTTTCCTATGCAAATTTTTTCTATACTATATATGGTCCAATGTTTTCTATGCAAATTTTTTCTATACTATATATACATGATACAACATTAAAAGTATAAAAAACTAAAAAACAGAAAATAAAACTAGCTAGTGAAAAATAAACATACATACATACATACATACATACATACATACATTGTATACATACTTGTGTGTGTGTGTGTGTGTGTGTTTGCAGCGACGGCGAGGTCGAGGGAGGAGAGGGGGGAGAGGGAGGATAGGGGCTCACGACGACGACGGTGAGTCGAGGCGACGGCGACAACGACGGCGACGGTGAGGTCGAGGGAGGAGAGGGGCCGGCGAGGTCGAGGCGGCGAGGTCGGGCGGTGTCGGGGCTCGGGCAGGCATGGGCGGCGTCGGGGCTCGGGGAGGAGGGAGCGGGCGGCGTCGGGGATCGGGGAGGAGGAGCGGGCGGCCGGCGTCGGGGGCGGCGATGAGCTCCGGCGTCGGGGGAGGCGAGACGGCGTCGGGGCAGGCGACGGCGGCAGCGTGGCGGCGTCCTGTGTAGTGGCCGGTGTCGAGAGCGAAGCAGAGAACAATGAAAATTTTCAAGTGCTGTATATATATGTGGAGACCTTTAGTCCTGGTTGGTGGCTCCAACCGGGACTAAAGGTGAATTTTCACCAGGCCAAGTGGCGGGAAGCCAGGCCTTTAGTCCCGGTTGGAGCCACCAACCGCGACTAAAGGGGGGCATTTAGTCCCAGTTGGAGCCACCAACCGGAACTAAAGGTCTGGTGCTCGCGCAGGCGCGGTGCAGGGCAAGTTTAGTCCTACCTCGATTGGCGAGAGGCGCTCGCACCAGTTTATAAGCCCCGCCACGGCATCTCCTTCGAGCTCCTCTCTAAAGCAGGCCTTGTGGGCCTACCGTACCTGTCCTGCCCTGTGGTCCCTTCTGGGCCGTGCGGGCCTGCATCCTGGCCCAACTAGTAGTTGAGTTTCTAGTTGTATGCAGGCCGTGGCGACCCAGTACGCAGGCTTTTTTTAATTTATTTATTTTCCATTTTTTGTTTTGTTTTCTGCTTTATTTATTTTCTTTTGTTTCTGAGTTGTTTTTTGCTTTATTAGAGTTTTTGAGTGAATCTTTTTGCTTTAGGTCACAAAAATTATAAACATTCTGTTAGTGCCAGTAGTTTTCAAATTTGAATAGTTTAAATTTGAATTATTTGAAATTTGTGTGAATCAGTAGTTTGTGAATAACTTTACATTAAAAATAGATTTTTGAGTGATTCTTTTTCCTCCTGTTTAATATTAGTGTATTTTATCATTATATTCAATTTGGTTATTTTTAGGTTATTTTAAATGGGTGTTTTAATCAAAAATAGATTCTGTTTAGCTCTTTTCATTTATAGCTCAAAAAAATCATTAAATGCATGAAAAATAGCGAATGAAGTCAGAAAGGGTTGAAAATTAATGATGTGGCTTTGAATGGTGCATGTTGAACTCACAAAAAGCCTGGAGTTGAAATAAGTTAAAAAAATGAAATGCCTTTGTAACAGATGAGTTTTTGTCCGAAAGCCTGACACTTCGAAAGGGATTGTCCAGTTTGTACACGAAGTGCATCCAGTTTTTGCCGTAACCCTCTCAACTTTTTAGCACATACTATGTGGGTGAAATGATGATACCATGCCAACTTTCAACCTTTTCAGAGTTCATTTGTAGTGCTTTTCAATTTCAGGGTCATTTAGCTCAAAAAAGAATCAGTAAATGCGTGAAAAATAGCGAATGAAGTCAGAAAGGGTTGAAAATTGATGATGTGGCTTTCAATGGTGCATGTTGAACTCACAAAAAGTCTGGAGTTTAAATAGGCTAAAAAAATGAAATGCCTTTGTAACAGATGAGTTTTCGTCCGAAAGCCTGATACTTCGAAAGAGATTGTCCAGTTTGTACACGATGTGCATCCAGTTTTTGCCGTAACCCTCTCAACTGCCTTAAAGATATATTTCTTTGCCTTTCAAATGCCAAAACACATATATACCCTAACTATTACAAAGATTCCATCCGGTTTGTTCAAAGTGGGACTTTCGAGATAAGTCCAGAAACTCACTAGAGAAGAAAGTGATGACGGTGAAGCCGGTCACAACCCAGAGTGGGATCTTTGGGTATAAAAGTTTTTCTTCGCATGTGTCCATTTGCGCCGTAACCATGGACAATCTTCACTGTGAAGGGAGCAATTTCATGAAACTTTTCATAATCTTCTGACATGTCTGTCTTGTCCTCCACTCCCACGATATTTCTTTTCACTGAAATAACTGTGTGGCGCTTTGGCTCATCGTATGATGTATTCGTTTCCTTATCTTTTCTTTTTCTCGGCTTGGTAGACATGTCCTTCACATAGAAAACCTGCGCCACATCATTGGCTAGGACGAATGGTTCGTCTGCGTACCCAAGATTGTTTAGATCCACTGTTGTCATTCTGTACCGCGGGTCTTCCTTTATGTCGCCTCCTGACAGATTGACCCATTTGCAGCGAAAGAAAGAGACCTTCAATTCACGTCCATAGTCAAGTTCCCATATCTCCTCTATGTAACCATAATATGTGTCCTTTGGCCTATTGGTGTTTGCTGCATCAAAGCGGACACCACTGTTTTGGTTGGTGCTCTTTTTATCTTGGGCGATCGTGTAAAATGTATTCCCATTTATCTCGTACCCTTTGAAAGTCAATATAGTCGAAGATGGTAACTTGGACAGCAAGTACAGCTCATCTCCAACACTGTCGTCATGCATGAGACGTGTTTGCAACCAACCGCCGAAAGTCCCCGTGTGTTCACGTGTAATCTAGTTGTCAGACTGCTCCGTGTGTTTGGAGCATAGAATATTCTTGTGTTCGTCAATATACGGAGCCACCAAGCTGGAATTTTGTAGAACTGTGTAGTGTGCTTGCGCCCAAGAATGCTCGTCCATACATATTACTTGGTCCTTTCCTAGCGTGCCTTTTCCACCAAGTCTGCCCTCATGCCGCGATTCGGGAACACCAATCGGCTTAAGGTCAGGAATAAAGTCAACACAAAACTCAATGATCTCCTCTGTTTCATGGCCCTTGGAGATGATTCCTTCTGGCCTAGCACGGTTGTGAACATATTTCTTTCAGACTCCCATGAACCTCTCAAAGGGGAACATATTGTGTAGAAATACAGGACCTAGAATGGTAATCTCTTCGACTAGGTGAACTAGGCTGTGCGTCATGATATTGAAGAAGGATGGTGGGAACACCAACTCGAAACTGACAAGACATTGCACCAAATCATTCTGTAACCTTGGTAGGATTTCTGGATCGATTACCTTCTGAGAGATTGCATTGAGGAATGCACATAGCTTCACAATGGCTAATCAAACGTTGTCCGGTAGAAGCCCTGTCAATGCAACCGGAAGCAGTTGCGTCATAATCACGTGGCAGTCATGGGACTTTAGGTTCTAGCACTTTTTCTCTACCATATTTTTTATTCCCTTTATATTCGACGAGAAGCTAGACGGGACCTTCATACTGAGCAGGCATTGAAAGAAGATTTCCTTCTCTTCTTTGGTAAGAGCATAGCTGGCAGGACCCTGATACTACTTTGGATGCATGCCGTCTTTTTTGTGCATACATTGCTGGACCTCCCGTGCGTCCGGTGTATCTTTTTTTCTTCCCATACACGCCTAAGAAGCCTAGAAGGTTCACGCAAAGATTCTTCGTCACATGCATCACGTCGATTGCAGAGCGGACCTCTAGTTCTTTCCAGTATGGTAGGTCCCAAAATATAGATTTCTTCTTCCACATGGGTGCGTGTCCGTCAGCGTCATTCGAAACAGATTGTCCGCCAGGACCTTTCTGAAGATTACTTTTAATTCCTTGACCATATCAAGTATATCATGATTAGTACGGTGGCGAGGCTTCTTCCGGTGATCTGCCTCACCTTTGAAATGCTTGCCTTTCTTTCTTAAGACATGATTGATCGAAAGAAATCGATGATGTCCCAGGTACACATTCTTCTTACATTTATCCAAATATATACTGTCGGTATCATCTAAACATTGCATGCATGCGTGGTATCCCTTGTTTGTCTATCCTGAAAGGTTACTAAGATCAGACCAATCATTGATGGTTACAAGAATATCTATGTCGGTTGCAATTTCCGGTTCACATACCTCCTAGATAAAAATATCTATGTCAACTTGATGGGCATAATTGTCATAAACACGAAATGCAACAAATAGTTATAAAAGAGAGTATATACCACATCCGAATCATAAACCGGACGAGGGACGACGGGGACGGATATCAAAACCATGCCACTATGTATAACAAACAACCATACAGGTAAGAAAACTATACAAGTAACTATCTAAATCACACAAACATGATTTTTTTTATAAAAAGGATAAGAACAAGAGGCTCACCAAGGTGGTGCCGGCGACGGGACGGTGCGGGTGATCGACGTTGGTTAGGAAGGGGACGGGAAGGCACTAAGTAAACCACACCTACACATGCAAACTAAGAAGTTAATTTGAGCTCAAATTGCATATAAATCAAATAAACTCCCACATATAATTACTCCCAAACTAAAATCCACAAATCACTATACTTATAGAGCATTGCAAGAGCTAATGTAGCAATGAGAGATGAAAGGACAAAGTTGCTAACCTTTGTGAACACATGGATGGATGGAGTGCCTTCAAATCTTGACAAATTTTGGCAAAAATGGAGGATGAGCTCGAGTAAGAGGGAAAAAATAGAGAGGAGAGGAAAGGGGAAAAACAGAGAGCTTCAGCTCGGGCTGAACGAAGGGTTTATATAGTGACATCTTTAGTCCCGGTTCGTGTCACAAACCCGGACTAAAGGTCTACCTCTAGTCCCGGTTTGTGACACGAACCGGGACTAAAGGGACTCGTCGGGCCCCAGCCTGACACCAGCCCGCCACCACCCCTTTAGTCCCTGTTTGTGTCACAAACCAGGACTAAAGGTTCAACACGAACCGGGACTAATGATTCCCCTGCCCCTAGCCATTGGAACCAGGACTAATGGTCACATTAGTTTTTTTTGAAGGGGTAATGGTCACATTAGTCCCGGGCCATAGTCAAACCGGGACTAATGATGCGAACGTAAAGTCTTTTTTCTACTAGTGCAACCCAAAGAACTTCAAAGATTACCCCAAAGTTTCAGAGAAAGTAGGATGAAAACGTGTATCAACCTATATGCATAGATTACCCCAATGTCACATCAGGAATCCACAAGTTGATTACCAAAACATACATCAAGTGACTCAATAGAATACCCCATTCTCACCATGAGTATCCACATGCAAGACATACATCAAGTGATCTCAAATGCAAAATATTCAATCCGATAATAATGATACCTCAAAGAGCAAGACTCAATTCATCACAACAAAGAGAGGGAACAACACCATATGATTCATCTATATTAACAAAGCCCATGGTACATCAAGATCATGCCCTATCAACATCACAAGAGAGAGAGATCAAACACATAGCTACTGGTACATACCCTCAGCCCCGGGGGTGAACTACTCCCTCCTTGTCATGGAGGCAGCGAGGATGATGAAGATGGCCTCTGGTGATGGCTTCCCCCCTCCGGCAGGGTGCTGGAACAGAGCTCCGATTGAGATCGCTTTGGGACAGAGGCTTGCAGCTGCGGAAAAACTCATCTAGGTTAACTTTCGGGGGTTTTCCAATATATAGTATTTTTCAGCATTAGAATCACGTCAAGCGGAGTCACGTGGGGCCCACAAGACATCCCCAGGGCGCGCCCAGTTGCCTTGCCGCTTCCTCGACTGGCTTCTAGGCCTCCCCCGAAGCTTCTAGGGTCCCTTCTAGTCCAGAAAAAACCGTCAAATAGTTTCATTGCATGTGGACTCCATTTGGTAGGGATTTTCTATAAAACTAAAAACAAGCAGAAAACAACAACTGGCATTTGGCACTGGGTTAATAGGTTAGCTCCCAAAAATGATATAAAAGTGCACCAAAACCATATAAACTTATTGCAAACATGGCATGAATACTTCATAAATTATAGATACGTTGGAGACGTATCAGCCCTCTAGTTTGCAACAATATAACTTTCTTGACTAAGGTGAAGCCCAAAGAACTGAGATAGCACATCGTTGATAGCCAGAATCACCGATAGCTAGAACTTTGTAACAAAGCTTCACCATGCTGCCAAGAACAGAAAAGATACAAATTCAAGGGAAGCAACAAGAACATCAAGTAGAAGATTGCATCTACTAACAATAGATCTTATCTTCCCCCCGCACAAATTTTATTAAACATTAGAACTCATCTAGTACTCAAGTTTTTAGTAATAGATCTAATCTACTATGGAAAACTTTTGTGCAATACTGACACAATCTCATGTGTTCTAGATCGTAACTTGCACATCCACTCACAGATCGCTCATGATGCCACTATTTAGAATCATAGTAGAAACCAAGAAAAAATTGCCCTACGAATCAAGAACGAGGATCACTATGAAGATGCATACAAGGTTAGATTGGATCATTGCCAACTTCATGTTGCAGCGGAAGAAGAGTTTGTGTAGATCATTCTTGAAGTCCCTCGAACCGTCCGACGAACGATCCCTCGGACGAAGATCGAAAGCACGATCTCTCAATGGATTGCACGCGTACGAAGTAGATGATCCGGTAGGGCTTCGCCATCCAGAGCTTGGCATCACCGGAGAATTAGAGGAGGAAGGAAGAGCCTCACGGTGTCTCTCTAAATTATCTGGAAAACTAGAGAACTAGAGGAGGCACCTAAACGGGAGAGAACTTGTGTGACCAAATGGGGTGGCCTCCTGAAGTATATATAGGTGGACGGGAGGGACTAGCCAATTTGGAGGAGGGGCTCCCCTCCCTTGGCATGCAAGCTAAGGAGGAGTAGTCCTCCTCCAACTCCCCACCGCCCCTAGCTTGTCCAATACGCTAAAGGGGCGAGCCTCCCCTTAATTGGCCTTCTAGGCCCATGTGGCTTCCCCCTTTTTGGGCAGTCGATGGCACCTAGATTAATTCTGGGGGGCTCCCGCTAATTACCGAAGCCCTCCTATGTTATTATTAGGTACTCGGAACTTTTCCCACCTTCCGGTTTAACCTGGTTTTCTCAAAAACGCTTCCGGTTTCCCCAAAACACTTCCGATTTTCTCTAAAAACTATTTCTATTATCTTCGAAACATTTTCGGTGATATTTTCTCAAACTCCTTACTCCAATAGAACTCAACAGATTATAAACCCTTAAGTGTGTGACCCTGCAGGTTCGGTGAAATATAGACAAGAAGGAAAAACACCTTTCATTTAATGATCAATCGCGGAACCGTTGACATCCATATTAACCCCTATACTCACACAAATGATATTCGAGTGAACCTTTATTTATCATATGCTATTTATTTTGCTTCATGATACTTTACATAACCTGAGGTGAGATATATCGGCATCCCTGTGAGTCAAACACATTGTCACTATGCCAGGCTCCTCATTGCCGGTTTTGTTCTTTCTTCTCATCTTCATGTTCTGGCATCCCAATGATCAATTCACACGGTGTCTGGCTAGACGATGATGGATGCCGTCACATCGAGAGGGCCCTAAGAATATCTCTCCTTCGTCAGATGAGCAAATCCCAGTCTCGAGCTATCTAGTCCCATGTCATTCATTTCTAGTAAACCTGTAAGTTGCCATTATGATCACCCTGTTATGGATGACGTTGGAACAACCCCAAAGTGTACTGTCTAGTACGAAGTGACTAGATACTCTCATGGTCTAAGGCATTGTGCATATATTAACATCACGTGTTATGGACTATAGACTTGCGATGAAATCATCTCTAAGTATAACATACAACTTGGGTCAATTCAACACGAGTCACTAGTAGAAAACGGGCCTTTAGTCCCTGTTCCAGAGGGCCTTTAGTCCCGGTTCTGCAACCAGGACTAAAAAATCAGGACTAAAGGCCCCCACTTTTAGTCCCAGTTGGGTTACGAACCAGGACTAAAGGTGCTCCATGTGGCCGCTGTGGGGCCCCCAGGCAGGAGGACCTTTAGTCCAGGTTGGTAACACCGACCGAGACTAAAAGGCAACCACGCGTCAGCAGCTGCCAGGCGCTGTTTTTTTTGAAAGGAGGGGTTTAGGGGTTTTGGAGGGTTAAGAGGTTTCATATTGTGTTAGCTAGCTACTACATATAGAGAGAAGTGACCTCTCTTTCTCTGTGCTTGGTCGACGCTAGCTACTACATATACAGAGAACTTGATGCTAGCTAGTAAGCAATGAAGGAACCATTAATTACACAACATCGTCATGCATGATCAATATATATAGAGAAGTAACCTCTCTTTCTCCATGCTTGTTGGTCGAACAACAAGTTTTAGTATATCTATTCGATGCTACTACATATAGTACATGTTGATGCATATATACAATATAACATCTCTTACGATCCCTAATATCTAATTACCAAAATCGCATAGCACATCCCGATGGTATTCTCCGTCTTTAGGAATGACATGCTCAAAAAAGAATCCCGACAATTCTTCTTGAATTGCTCGTAGGCGATCAGTTGGTAGGAGTTCGTCCCGCTTCTGCTGGGTCTAATTTAAAGAAGGGGGGTCAATATATATATGAATGAAATCAACACAATTGATGGTGACAAAATAAAATTGTGAATATTGTTTACGTACTTCAAATTGTTGTTTAGTGAAGCCCCTCTCAGTTGTCTATTGGCGAATGAACACGCAAACGTAGTATCCACATAAATTAGTTCCGGGTTCCTACCACATGCACTTTACGAGAATAGAGTTCAATCAAAATGATAATCAACTATGATAATGGTATTGAAACTAGAATCAATGAGAGATGCGTGGAACTAGCTAGTACTACTTACTCTGGGTTGTGTTAATCGCAGCTCCGGTCTCCATTCACCCCTAACCCGCGTGATGAACTTTTTCCAAACCCTTCCCGTCAAAGAAAATCATTACTTGATATCAGGAAATGAATGAAAGTTGCCGATATAGTGCGATAATGATTGAACTTACTTTTGGAGCATTTCAATCATGTCCGCAAACTCCGTAGCCTGTTTACGTCTCGAGTCCAAGACAATTACTATTCCTGCATCAAGCTGAATGACTAGCAGAATAAAGTGGAACCTGCACGCGCATAACTCATCAATTACACTTAACCGCGAGCAAGCGAAACAAAATATGCAGAAGACAGTAACACTCACTTGAAGTTGCAAGGAAAGAGTATTTCCTTTTTGTTTTGTAGTCGAAGGAACGCCTTTAGCAAGTTTTTCTCAGTATCGTCGGGGGTGTTCTGTACCGACCATTCATTTACGGTATTTGGGTTAATGAACCCAATGTCATAGATTTGTCCTCTTTTGCATTCGAGGATCTTCAATCTGCATAACATAGTGAGGATAATTATATACATGCAATGAACGAGCTGAGCTAGAGACTTAATTAAAGAAATAATACTTACAGACAATAGCAACTGATGATACTTTTGTCGAGGGTGGCTTGATTGTATAACTGAAAGAGTTCTTCAAATTCAATGTAGATCGCGTCGACTCCAATGAAGTCGTGCTCATCTTTAATTCCCACCAAGATACTGCCCGTCCCATCCTTGCAAGTTTCCAAGTACCATTTATGTAATCTTCGCATCATCATTGATATATGTGGTTCTAGATCAGGTTTGAAGAGATGCTTCCCGTGCTCATATCTAAAGGCTACCTCAACGATTTCGAACTATACATCATCGCCTACGTAATCACCAAGAGTGAAACCAGGACCAGCGGCCGCTACCCCCGGATCATTAGCGATATCGGTAAACACCTTGAGCGGGGGGCATGATTTCTTTTCCTGTTCGCTGAGCTGGGGAATTTTTTTCCCACTTCTTGCACCAGTACTGCTACTTTTTGACCGACTCACAACTTCTTCATATGTCTTTGCAATACAACGGTCATAGTGTGATAGCGGCGGGGGCGGAGGTGGTCGCGTAAGGGCATCCAGGGTGCGATTTGCTTTTACCGGATCTATTTTCTCCTTTGGAGGTGGAAGTTTCCGTGCAAACTGGTGTTTCACACCGGCAGCCACGATTTCATTTTTTTCCTTGTCAGTCCTCTCATATGGTAACTTGGCAGGAGCCTTGAGGCTTGGACCAAATTTGAATTTCTTCCCTGTTATACTGCTAGTCGCCAGAGCAGCGGCGGCCCTCTTCTGCCGATGCTGAGGAGGCGGAGTTCGCTGACGTGGCGGAGGAGGCGGAGTCAGCTGACACAGCGGAGGAGGCGGAGGAGGATCCTGCTGAGGGCCCTCCCCCGCCGGAGTCTGCTGACACGATGGAGACAGCTGAGGCATTGGAGATAGCTGACGCGCCAGAGACGACTGAGGCAGCGAACATACATCTGGACTGTGAGGAGTCTGCTAAAAGGCCTCCTCCGGCTGAGTCTACCGAGGCGCCGTCGAGTTTGGAAGCACGATGTTTTCCTTTCTCCATAAACAGGTAGTCCTTAAGGCATTTTCTAGATAAATCTCTCCTTCACCTGTAGGGTAGTCAAGCTCCAGCCCCTCAAATCCGTTCATTACTTCATCCACCCCGACAATAGCATAGCCATCTAGAATTGGAGCGAAATGGAAAGTTCCATCAGGTCGACGAGGTAAGACATAGCCGACCGCCACCTTCAAGGTTAGGTTATGGCATTTCGTAATTTGCTCACAATGTTCCCTCTCCGTGATAGGATCCATGAGGTAGCGAGGAGCCATGATATCAGGCTGAACGAGCTCCGTGGAAGCCACGCTACTTTTCTGATGAGATGGTGGGGTAGCTTCATGGGCAGTATCAAATGAAGGATCTTCGTGCCACTGAGGTGGTGGGTCGGTATCTCGCTGGCTCTCAAGTTCCTCTAGTTTCGCTAATCTTTCTTCCATCTTCTGCATTTTGTCTGCTTACTCTACCTTCTTTCTCCCTCGGCTTCTATAAATGGCTCTGCTGTCGGCGTACCCAGAGAACCATGGAACAGAGCCTGATGTGCCCCGTGTTCTTCCAGGGTGTTCAGGATTGCCGAGGGCCTTTGACATCTCATCCTTCTCTCTGTTGGGATGGAACCTCCCTTCCTGCGCTGCCTTGATTGCTTCCTGAAGCTTTGTGACGGGTGTTTCAAGTTGAGCTTTCGTGAAAACACACTTCCATGTTTCTGGGTCCAAAGTTCCCCCAACCCCGAAGAACCAAGTGCTTGCCCGATCGGGCCAGTTCAATGTCGTTAATTGGACCCCTTTAGCAAGCAGGTCGTTCTCAGCTTTGTCCCACGTAGGCCGGGCTTTGCTGTAGCCACCTGACCCCATAACATGGTGATACTGCTTCTTTGCAGCATTTAGCTTACTTGTCTCTGACCTTTTCTTAGCTTTCTCCAATTTCTTGTACGCCATAAATGCGAGCCAGTGATCTTTTATCTTCGCATATTGACCGGTGAATTCTGGAGTCTTGTCTTTGTCGACAAACTCGTTCAATCTTTTCTTCTAGTTCTTGAATAGTTCTGCCATCTTCTTAAGAGCCCACGACATGACTTGTCGCTCTATAACTGGGTTATTTGGATCCTCCTCTGGCGGTAGGCTGAAATTTGTCATCAGCGAGTTCCAAAGCTCATCTTTCTGTCTATTGTCGACATAAGAAACTTCAGGGTCCTTCTTCTTATTCCATTCTTGGATGCTGATCGGGACGCTGTCCCTAACAATAACTCCGCACTGATGTACAAATTTGTCTTTGGTCCGCTTGGGAGCAATTGGTTGGCCATCTGGAGCGACTACTTTGATCGTGAACCTTTCATCCTGGCCCAACCTTTTCTTCGGGCCTCGTCTCCTTACAAAAGTTTGGCTCAATCCAGAGGGCTAAAAGAGGAAAGAAGCGTCAATATATGGGGTTTTTTACATCTGTGCCCTTGGTTCCTTAGCTCTACTCCTTCATCCCCGCGCTCTAAACTTTTGCTCATTTTCCCCCACTCCCTTGGCCGAAACCCTCAGAACAGGTCACAACAGACATTGCCGTCGGGTCAATGGCTTGACCGTTAACTCTGACTAGTGGGGCCGCGCTGGACTGTGTCGTCCGTTGGACCTGACAAGTGGGGCCGCGTTGGGCGGTGTCGCTGTTTGACCGTTGGCCGTGGTTTCATTGAGCCGTCCCTTGCATTAAACGCCTAAGCGCGCCGCCACAACAGAAGCCTGCTATGCATGCACCCAGCAAGCCTGCTTGCATGCGTCGATGCACGCCGCCACGATAAGCCGACCGAGCCTGCATGCGCCGATGCGTGCCGCCATGATGCACTGACGGAGCCACTTTCATGCACGCCAGCCGCCACGGATGCAGCAACGGTTGCTGCCGCTGGTTCCTCTCTTCTCGCACGCTTGTCTCCTCGATTTAGAGCATCGTTTTTTTACGATCAGTTTCAGCCTTTTCGATCCACTCGCATCTGCACCCGTTTTGCTACGACAAATAAATTGAACAATATGTTTTATATTTTTGTGGCTGCATGCACTAGCTAGGTGGCTACATATTTGTGGCTTGTGTAAAAAAAAAGAAGGGTTCGTTGTGGCTGCATGCACTAGGTGGTTACTAACAAAGCGAGCTCTCTAAGAAAACAATCAACAAATATGTAGATAGGGCCAACAAGCCCATAGCACGATCACATAGTTCAAACTAGGAAGAACTTAATAATAGAATAGATAGAAAATTTAATAATAGAACTTAATAAAAGGGCCAACAAGCCCATAGCATCTCCAACATAGTTCAATTACAACTTAACATAACATAGACTAAAAAAAAGAAAAATACATAGAGGGTTTAGAACCCTAGCCGCCGCCTTCTCCACCTTGCTCCTCCTCCGGGCGCCCTTCACTTCTCCTCCGGGGCGTTGTCGATGGGGTACGGAAGAGTGTGCATGCGTGACACGGTGGGGA
Source organism: Thinopyrum elongatum (assembly GCA_011799875.1). Classification (NCBI taxonomy): domain Eukaryota; kingdom Viridiplantae; phylum Streptophyta; class Magnoliopsida; order Poales; family Poaceae; genus Thinopyrum; species Thinopyrum elongatum. The sequence goes on from CM022303.1 coordinate 19,576,505, forward strand.
AGATGTTGGTGTACTCCGTGAACATGTTGTGGGTGGTGAAAGCGATGAACTCACAGCCACACCAAAACACCCGGCCGAGGAGGTAGAAGGCATTGAATGTGTTGTTAAGTGGGCAAGGAGAGCAACCACCACCCCGTTTTGGATGACCTCCTCGGCGCGGAACATCATTGGAGATCCCCGCGGGAGGTGGTGGTAGCCGGCCGCGAGGAAGAACTCGATGAAGTTCCTTGCGGTCCTCCACTTTGATATCGCCCACACACGTAGTGTGCGCTCAACGTACACGCCGATAGGGTAGAGCCTCTCCGGCACGGTGGGTGGGAAGCGGTAGGTTGGTCCGGTGTACTGCATGGCTGAGGGATGTGCATAAGAAGGAGAAGGGGTCGAAGAGCAAGAAGGGCAGATGGCAGAGGATGGGAGATGGATGAGGGATGGCAGAGGCAGAGGGTGGCTTAAATAGCAGTAGTGCTACGTGTTATTTTGCCGTGGCAATAACGGGGTCAAATGTGAAGTAGCCCGTTTTCATACCCACCGCGGCATCGGGAGTATACATGCGTGGGAAACCGTGGTTTGAAAAGAAGAAGAAAAAGAAGCTAATTACACGCTTGGGAATCCGTGGTCATATATATTATATGAACAAAACGAGACAATTTTTGAATAGTTTGTGGGCATTTTGCATGATAAAAATAAAATTGGCCCTTATAAATTTGGTCATTTGGCATTTGTATTGAACAAAAAGAACTAAATTTTCTAGGCAATTTCAATTGTTGTGTAATTTCAAATGATGCAAAAAAAAAACCAGAGCCAGCACGTTCACAAAAAACAGAGCAAAGATGCAAAAAAAACGACACAATTCGACGACCCAACCAGAGCTTGGTTTCCTTTTGGGCCCAATAACTACGCTTTTTTTCGCGGAGTCAGTGGTGGGCCAGCACCCGAGCACAACCAACAGGATCGCCTCTCGCGGATCGCCCCATGATCCAACGATGCGGAGCCGTCCATGTGATCCAACGACGCGGAGCTTGCACGCAACCTGCCCACCGAATTCCTTCTAGAAGATCACATCTGAGGGCTATCGCTTCGCGCCAGGGTATGATCGGACGGCTGACGTTCGGAGCTAGGGTTAGGCGAAACCCCGCGGGGTTTAGAGGGGTTTTGGGCTGGTCAACGGGGTTTCCAAGGCTTTGACTGAGCATAACTAATTTAAAAAAATTGAAAAAATATGAAATCTTCGCCGTTTGTCGTTTTATAAGACACACTAAGGAGGAAAAAAATACTAAAATTGGTATACGGACATTTAAAAAAATCCTAGCTGGCACGATCGAGGTCAAATGAGCACCATTAATTTAAAAAAAATCAAAAAATATATAAAACCTGCGCACAATGTTGTCTAATGTGACATGTTACCAACCAAAAATCATAAACTTGGTCTATGGTCATTTTCATGAAAAAACCTTCACACATATGAGCTATCACGTATAACATTTCATATAGTTCAAGGAGAGGAGGTAGGGTTACCTTCTGTTTTTGAAAAATTAAAAAAAAAATCAAAAATATCGCCAAAGCTTTATTTCAAAGTGAATAAGAAGGATCTGAACTTAGTTTTCCATTTTCATATTTTAAATGTGTTTTTAATAGTTTTTGCATGAAAGCATATTTTTTCCAAAGAAAATGTAAAAATATGAAGATTAATTCAAAAAATAGTGAGACTTTGAATCTACACTATATAGATTGAATAGGTGTTAATAAAAAAATATTTGGCTCATTTAGAGTAGGTCCAAAAAAACTTCTGGGACGATTGGAGCACATTTCTATTTACCCTAGCCTGGGAGCTCATTTGGAGCACATTTCTCAAATTCAAATTTCTTTGACCTCCTCTAAATCACCTCAAGTTTTGCACACATGATCTCCTACACAAAGATAGATAGGTTGCCAAGGTTTTATTTTTTTGCATTTTTTTGAATTTATACTGTCCTGTCGAATGTCAGTTCAAAACATCGGATAATGAGACATGCTGGTGGGAAAAAGCATACATTTGATTAATAAACATGAGACAAATAATTAGGATAATACTCCTTTATTACAAAAATTATTACATCTTCGTTCAAATGTTGTTTTTTCTCTGTTATTGGAATATTTGATAAAATGATGGACTATTTGCTCTTTTTTCTTATTCTTTGCAGCATGTCTGATCAGTGAAGCAACACTGAAGCTACATGTGTGATCATTGCAGCACCTAAACTTTGAAAATAAACACTGAAACAAATCATAGCAGACAAATTTAAAAACACACAAATACCCAATATAGATAGCCACATGCATATATAGAACACATCATAGTACCATACCATCCATAGAACACATCCAGTTCACACACACAGTTCACCAAGCAACCAAAAGTAATTAAAACACATCATCACATCAGTTGGGAAGGGGAGTCAGGACTTTCGTGAGGGCAGCATGCTGCCCCTTGATCTTGTAGTCCTCGCCGTGGATGGCTTCATTTTCTGCATGAGCTAGAAGGTGAACGAAGCGGCCGGACTTTGGCTTTGGCTTGGTGGTGCAGTAGGGGCAGCGCCAAATTTTGGTCTTGCTCTTGTAGTAGTAATCATCTCCCTTGGCCCTGATCTTCTCCTCTTCCTTCGCTTTGAAGGACGCGAAGTTGCCGTCATCCACATCCACATCTTCTCTAGAGACATACTGCACACACGAATGAATTACATTAATACATTACATATACACCATGTCAAAGGAACTAAATGAACAATCTAAATTTCAAGTAGGCTTACCTCATACTCTTCGTCGTCACTATACCTTGGATCGTACGGGTCCTTGAACCCAGAAAGGTCCAGCTTCCTCTTTTTTCCCCAACTATCATCCTCCTGAATAAACAATTACATCCATCATTAGTAAATAGAGAAGCCAATTGAAAATTTAGATATGCATTTTCCATTGTCATGCACACACATTGAACAACAGAGCTAATATAACTACATATTGTGGACAACTTTATATACTAATGAATCAAATAACTTCTTAATCAATGGATTCCATTTGGGCATATGACATTCAAAACCCCAATCTGCGTAGCATTCAAAAACAAATCTAATAGGGACCTAATCTAATAAGCATACATGTCTGTAGGATTAAAAACCCCAATCTGTGTAGCATTAAAAACAAATCTAATAAGCATACATTTGTGTAGCATTGAAGAACAGAGATCCCTATCTCTCATACAGATCTATCTAGCATTTTTGCAACGAATGTAATCCAAAAAACCCTAGTACAAAAACCCCCATCCCCCCCATACAGAAAACCCCGGCCCATCCGTCAAACCAACTACTCTAACCATCTGTACTACCGTACGAATCACAATGTAACCAATGCAACTAACTCTACAAGCTAATATCCTAAATATTGAAACTAACAAGCAAGTGCAAATACCTCCTGCTCCTCGCCAGGCTCCGCATCGGGATGGATTGCACCGCTCGACGCCGTCACCTTCTGCTCCGGCAGCGCTGAGGCGGAGCCCGCCATCTCCTTCTCCACATCCACAGCGGTTGCGAGTTTCCCCGCACCGCCGTGGACGCCGCCAACATCCTTCACTTCATCCACGGTCACCGCGCCCTGCAGCTCCACTACATCTCCGGCCGCTGCGCCGGCGTCGCCACGAGCGTCCGCCATCGGACAGATGGAGGCGATGAAGTTGAGGAAGAGGATGCGGTGGGGGAGAGCAAGACGGTGCGGTGGAGGCAGTGGAGGAGAGTGAGACGATGCGGTGGGGGAGAGGAAGACGATGCGGCAGGGAGGGGATTTGGGGGAAATGGCAGGGGCGATGCGCCGGGAATTGGTTCCTCCTCTTTATACGATGGGATATTTCGGGCATGTCCCATGGACACGTGCTACCCCACGACCGCGGTCAGTTGCATGCGCCCACGTATACGAATACCACTGTACGGTCAGCATACGAAACCACTATACGGGTTCGTCCAGGGCGGCGCGGGAGCGGCCCCACTCGTCAGAGTTAACGGTCAAAGGTGGACTCGGCCCTACGCGGCCCCACTCGTCAGAGTTAACGGTCAAAGGCATTGACCCGACGCAACGTCCGTTGTAACCTGTTCTGAGGGTTTTGGGCAAGGGAGTGGGGAAAAGTGAGCAAAAGTTAAGAGCATGGGGATGAATGAGTACAACTAACGAACCAGGGGCATAGAAATAAAAAACCCTAATATATGTACATACCAAACAATTAATGCATCTAGTCAGCAGAGGCTTAATTAATATATATATATACCTCGCCGGACTTTGCAACAGTTAAGGCTCCAACACCGGTGGAGCCGTCATATCCTCCCTCCTCCATTCGATCAACGGAGCCGTCATGATCTCCTCCCCCCTCCATTCGATCACGAGAGCCGTCATAATCTCCTCCCTCCTCCATTCTATCACCGGAGCCGTCATGATCTCCTCCCTCCTCCATTCGAACACCGGAGCCGTCACCCTCTCTTTCTTCACAATCGATGTCGTTGAGAAACGACAAGGTGATATCACCTCCATCGCGGATTATATCCCCCAACAACTCTTCTTGTTCTAAGTCTCTGTCCATAGTTTTTGCAAATATTACAACATAGCAATATACAACCATGAGAGATGGATTAGTGGCAAACATAGACCTAATCACAACAAGGAATCATATGCATATGAGCAATGGATTAGTGGCAAACATCATGCAAAGTTGACAAGTTTTGTAATAGTCAGTTTCAGACGATCGTCGAGGACTGCTCCCCCCTCATGTCAAAGTTATATCGAAATTATCAGGGTTATGTTTTAACGACCCCCCTCCCCCTCATGTTGAAGTAAATGAACAACATGAAAATTTGCGGGCCGCCTAGAATGTTATCTGATGAGTTATCCTATCTTTCGGAGAGGATACTTTGTGGGCCGCCTCTCTCATGCCTGTCCGACGTGCAAATCATGTTTTCATATGCCTCAAAATCAAAGTTATCGGGGTTATGTTTTAACGACCCCCCCTCATGTCGAAGTTACGACGATATTTGTACAAGATGAATACAATATTTATACACAAGATGAATACAAAATGAATACAAGATTTATACACAAGATGATTAATACACAACTCAACAAATGGACACCTTTTATTGAATAGCGAAGGGACGATCAGTGACCACGGAGATGCAAACACCACAACCTGTAATTCAACCAAGTGAAAATTAGCATGGCAACAAATGTCATGACATGAATGTAACACCACAACCTGATACAAAAAAATTGTAGCTAGATACCAATTTGAAAGCAAGTTTCAAACTTAGAGAAAAATAGCATGGCATTGTAGCTAGATACCAATTTCAAAGCAAAATATTGACCAAGTTTTCATACATCACAATGAACATCAAAGCATAAAAGTCATCATCATCATCATCATCTATCTATATCATCATCATCATCATCATCATCATCATCTATCTATATCATCATCATCATCATCATCATCTTTATCTATCATCATCATCATCATCATCATCATCATCATCTATATCATCATCATCATCTATCTATATCATCATCATCATCCTCATCTATCTATATCATCATCATCTATCATCTATCATTATCATCATCTAACAACAAATCATGTAACAAAATTACTACACTAAGCATTATCTAACAAAATTACTACAAAAAAAAATTACTACAGAAAATCATCTATCACATCACCATCATCATCTATCATCTATCATCATCTAACAAACTTACTACAGAAAAAATTATCTAACAAAATTACTATAGAAAAAATTACTACAGAAAATCATCTATCATCATCATCTATCGTCTATCATCATCATCATCTAACAACAAATCTAATCTAACAAAATTACTACACAGAAAAAATTATCTAACAAAATTACTACAGAAAAATTTACTACAGAAAATCATCTATCATCATCATCATCTAACAACAAATCATCATCATCTAACAACAAAATCATCTACAGAAGAGAGGAAGAGAGGGGATCGATGCACGCGGGGGAGTGGCAGCCTGGCGGCGTAGGGGCAGGGCGACGGCGATGAGTGACGACGGCGACGGCGACGAGCGGCAACCTGGCGGCGTCGGGGCAGGGCGACAGCGACGAGCGGCAACCTGGCGGCGAAGACGAAGAGCAGTAGCCTGGCGGCGTCGGGGCACAGGGCGTCGGCGTCGGGGGAGAATGGGAGAGGTTGGGGAAATTTTCTAAGTCCTCGCTTATATACCCAACCCTTTAGTCCCGGTTGGAGCCACCAACCGGGACTAAATGTCTGGCACAGCGGTGTCGAAAGTTTAGTCCCACCTCGCTAGTTGAGAGGGGATCGCAATGGTTTATAAGCCCTGCTGCGACTGCCCTCTCGAGCTCCTCTCTAATGCAGGCTTTACAGGCCTAACGTCTCTCTCGCCTGCTGGGCCTACTTGCCCTGCGGGCCTACATCTTGGCCCATGTATAGATGGGTTTCTAGTCGTATGCAGGCCGTGGTTGCCTAGTAGGCGGCATTATTTTATTTTTTATGTTATTTTAGTTTGCTATTAAAGTTTTTAACAAAAAATACTTTATGAAAATTCTTTTTGCTATTAATGTTTTTAACAAAAAATACTTAGATAATTTTAGTTGCATAAATTTTATATAATTTTAAGTTAATATTATTTTGATCATTACTAGAGGTTTATAAAAGCTTTTTAGTTGATTCTTTTTGCTATTGAAGAATATTATAGTTTTGTTTTAGTTGATCATAACAAAATATTTTAATTGATTCTTTTTAGTTGATTCTTTTTGCTATTAGAGTTTTATAAAAGCCTTTTAGTTTGCTATTAATTTTTTTTAAAAAAATTCTTTTTGCTATTAAAGATTTAAAAAAAAAATACTTTGATAATTTAAGTTGCATAATTTATATAATTTTAGAGTAATTTATTTTGATCATAACTGGAGGTTATAAAAGCTTTTATATTTGATTCTTTTTGCTATTGAAGAATATTATAGTTTTGTTTGAGTTGATCATAACAAAAATTTTAATTGATTCTTTTTAGTTGATTCTTTTTGCTATTAGAGTTTTATAAAAGGTTTTTAGTTTGCTATTAAAGTTTTTAACAAAAAATACTTTGTGAAAATTATTTTTGATATTAAAGTTTTTAACCAAAACTACTTTGATAATTTTAGTTGCATAAATTTTATATAATTTTAGTTGATAATTTTGTTAACCTAATTTATTTTGATGCATAGACACATAGTGATTCAAAAAAGCCGACACCATTGTTCTATGATAATTTTAGTTGCATAAGTTTTATATAATTTTAGTTGCATAAATTTTATATAATTTTAGTTGATAATTTCACCCATATAGCATGTGCTAAAAAGTTTAGAGGGTTACGGCAAAAACTGGATGCACTTCGTGTACAAACTGGACAAACTCTTTTGAAGTATCAGGGTTTCGGACGAAAACTCATCTATTACAAAGGGATTTCATTTTTTGACATGTAACTGGAGTGATATTCTAGATGAAAGCCATCATCAGAATAGTTGTGGAGCATAACTATGGCTTTCAACCAAGAATCAAAGGTGCAAAATATTCGTTTATCTTCACTTTTTCTTCACGTGTGTCCCTTATTTATTGTGCCGTAACCATGGATAATGTTCATCGTTTAACAGGATGCTTGGGTCAGCCTTCACTTTGAAGGGAGGAATTTCATGAAACTTTTCATAATCTTCAGACATGTCTGTCTTGTCCTCCACTCCCATGATGTTTCTTTTCCCTGAAAGAACTATGTGGCGCTTTGCCTCATCGTATGATGTATTCGCTTCCTTATCTTTTCTTTTTCTCGGTTTGGTAGACATTTCCTTCACATAGAAAACCCGCGCCACATCATTGGCTAGGACGAAGGGTTCGTCTGTGTACCCAAGATTGTTGAGATCCACCGTTGTCATTCCGTACTGCGGGTCTACCTGTACCCCGCCTCCTGACAGATTGACCCATTTGCACCGAAACAAAGGGACCTTAAAATCACGTCCATAGTCAAGTTCCCATATGTCCTCTATGTAACCATAATATGTGTCCTTTACCCTATTTGTGTTTGTTGCATCAAAGCGGACACCACTGTTTTGGTTGGCGCTCTTTCTATCTTGGGCAATCGTGTAAAATGTATTCCCATTAACTTGTACCCTTGGTAAGTCAATACAGTCGAAGATGGTGTCCTGGCCAACAAGTACAGGTCATCTCCAACAGTGTTGTTACGAATGCGATGTGTTTGCAACCAACCGCAAAAAGTCCTGATGTGTTCACGTGTAATCCAGTCGTCAGACTACTTCGGGTGTTTGGAGCGTAGAATATTCTTTTGTTCATTGACATACGGGGCCACCATGGAAGAATTCTGTAGAACTGTGTAGTGTGCTTGCGCCCAAGAATGCCCGTCCCTACATATTATTTAATCGCTCCTAGCGTGCCTTTTCCACTCAGTCTCCCCTCATACCACGATTGAGGGACACCAATCGGCTTAATGTCAGGAGTAAAGTCAACACAAAACCCAATGACCTCCTCTGTTTGATGGCCCGTGGAGATGCTTCCTTTTGACCTAGCACGGTTACGAACATATTTCTTTAAGACTCCCATGAACCTCTCAAAGGGGAACATATTGTGTAGAAATACAGGACCCAGAATGGCAATCTTGTTGACTAGGTGAACTAGGACGTGCGTCATAATATTGAAGAAGGATGGTGGGAACACCAACTCGAAACTGACAAGACATTGGACCAAATCATTCTGTAACCTTAGTAGGATTTCTGGATCGATTACCTTCTTAGAAATTGCATTGAGGAATGAACATAGCTTCACAATGGCTAATCGAACATTTTCTGGTAGAAGCCCCCTCAATGCAACCGAAAGCAGTTGCGTCATAATCACGTTGCAGTCATGAGACTTTAGGTTCTGGAATTTTTTTATCTTCCATATTAATTATTCCCTTTAAATTCGACGAGAAGCCAGACGGGACCTTGATACTGAGCAGACATTCAAAGAAGATTTCCTTCTCTGCTTTGGTAAGAGCGTAGCTGGCAGGACCTTGATACTGCTTTGGATGCATGCCGTCTTTTTCGTTCACACGTTGCTGGTCCTCCCGTGCCTTCGGTGTATCTTTTGTGTCCCATACACGCCAAGAAGCCTAGCAGGTTCATGCAAACATTCTTCATCACGTGCATCATGTCGATTGCAGAGTGGCCCTCTAGGTCTTTCCAATAGGGTAGGTCCCAAAATATAGATTTCTTCTTCAACATGGGTGCGTGTCCCTCAGCGCCATTCAGAACAGATTGTCTGCCAGGACCCTTTCCCAAAGATTACTTGTAAATCCTTGACCATATCAAGTATATCAGCACCAGTACGGAGGACGGGCTTCTTCTGGTGATCTGCCTCACCTTTGAAATGCTTGCCTTTCTTTCTTAATGCATGCTTGGTCGGAAGAAATCGACGATGTCCCATGTACACATTCTTCTTGCATTTGTCCAAATATATACTTTCAGTCTCATCTAAACAGTGCGTGCATGCGTTGTATCCCTTGTTTTTCTATTCAGAAAGGTTACTAAGAGTAGGCCAATCATTGATGGTTACAAACAGCAACACTCGTAGGTCAAATTCCTGCTGTTTGTGCTCATCCCACACACATACACCTTTTTTATCCCACAGCTGTAAAAGTTCTTCAACTAATGGCCTTAGGTACACATCAATGTCGTTGCCAGGTTGCTTAGGAACTTGGATGAGCACTGGCATCATAATGAACTTCCGCTTCATGCACAACCAAGGAGGAAGGTTATAGATACATAGAGTCACGGGCCAGGTGCTATGATTGCTGCTCTGCTCCCCAAAAGGATTAATGCCATCTGCACTTAAACCAAACCATACGTTCCTTGCATCATCTGCAAAGTCCTGCCACTTTTTCTTGATTTTTCTCCACTGCGACCCATCAACGGGTACTCTCAACTTCCCGTCTTTCTTACGGTCTTCTTTGTGCCATCGCAACAACTTGGCACGCTCTTTGTTTCTGAACAGACATTTCAACCGTGGTATTATAGGAGCATACCACATCACCTTGGCAGGAACCTCTTCCTGGGGCGCTCGCCCTCAACATCACCAGGGTTATCTCGTCTGATCTTATACCGCAATGCACCGCATACCGGCATGCATTCAAATTCTCGTACTCCTCACCGCGGTAGAGGATGCAGTCATTAGGGCATGCATGTATCTTCTGCACCTCTAATCCTAGAGGGCAGAGAACCTTCTTTGCTTTGTACGTACTGTCAGGCAATTCGTTATCCTTTGGAAGCTTCTTCTTCATTATTTTCAGTAACTTCTCAAATCCCTTGCCAGATAAGCCATTCTCTGCCTTCGATTCCAGCAATTCCAGTGTGGTACCGAGCTTTGTGTTGCCATCTTCGCAATTTCGGTACAACCGTTTTTTGTGATCCTCTAACATGCGATCGAACTTCAACTTCTCCTTTTCACTTTCGCATTCTCTCTATGCATCAACAATGACCCGGCAAAGATCATCAGCGGGTACATCGTCTGGTGCCTCTTGATCTTCAGCTTCCCCCATTGCAGTATCATCATTTTCAGAGTATGTACGATGATAATTTTCATCATCCTCTTCTTCTTCATTGTCTTCCATCATAACCCCTCTTTCTCTGTGCTTGGTCCAAACATTATAGTGTGGCATGAAACCCTTCTCAAGCAGGTGGAAGTGAAGGGTTTTTGAGGAAGAGTAATCCTTTGTATTACCACAGACAGTACATGGACAATACATAAAACCATTCTGCTTGTTTGCCTCAGCCACTTCGAGAAAATTATGCAGGCCCTCAATGTAGCCGGAGGTGCATCGATCACCGTACATCCATTGCCGGTTCATCTGCGTGCATTATATAATTAAGTATATCAAAAACCATTACAGAACATGATGAATAGAGAATTGATGACCAAATCAATACAAGTTCATCATCACATTAAAACCAAAGTACAGTAGTGATCAAATGTTATTACTGAAAAAATAAATACATAAAGTTCATACATAGTTCTCATAGAATAACATACAGCTCTCTAGAGCATCTAATTAAAACATACATTGGAACTAACATACAACTATGTAAAACCTTTAAATGCAACAACAAATGCGATCATAATCGCAACGAAGGTAACAATTGATCCAACAGCATAATGATACCAAGCCTCCTTGTCAATGGCATATTTTCTAATCTTTCTAATCTTCAAGCGCATTGCATCCATCTGCATCTTGTGATCATCGATGACATCGGCAACATGCAACTCCAATTTCATCTTCTCCTCTTCAATTCTTTTCAATTTTTCTTTCAAATAATTATTTTCTTTTTCAACTAAATTTAACCTCTCGACAAGAGGGTCGGCTGGAATTTCCGGTTCACATACCTCCTAGATAAAAACATCTATGTCACGTTGGTCGGCATAATTGTCATAAACACTAAATGAAATAAAGAGTTATAAAATATAATATACAACATCTGAATCATAGACCGGACGAGAGCCAATGGGGGCGGATACCAAAACCATAGCACTATATAATAACAAACAATAATAAAAGTAAGAAAATTATATAAGTAGCTATCTAAATCATACAAGTAAGAATTTTTTCTTTTAAAAAGAAGATAAGAACAAGAGGCTCACCACGATGGTGCCGTCGACAAGATCGGTGCGGGCGATCGATGGCGTTGAGGGTGGGGACGGGACGGCACCCTACACATGTGCAGACTCTAAGAAGTTAATTTGAGCTCAAGTTGTGCATCTAAATCAAAAGAACTCCCACATACACTCCTCCACTAAAACCCACAAACCACTCTACTTCTAGAGCATTTGAAATGAGCTAAACTAGCAGTGAGAGATGAAACGATGAAGTTGCTAACCTTTTAGAACACTTGTGTAGATGGTGCAGCGCCAAACCTAGACAAATCTTAGGGAAAATGTAGCTTGGAGGTCGAGCTTGGAGAGGAGAAAGCTTAAGTGTGGCTCCGACATTTCATCGAACACCTCATGTGCATATACAGGCAAAAACAAAGTAGCCCACACCTCCACCCTTCCATGGCCAAAAAACAGAGGAGATGGGGGGGGGGCGTGGATATATATAGGCAAAACTTTAGTCTCGGTTTGTGTCTAAAACAGGGACTAAAGGCCTACCCTTTAGTCCCGGTTCTAGACACAAACCGGGACTAAAGGGCAGTAACCCCTTTAGTCCCGGTTTGTGTCTGGAACCGGGACCCCTTTAGTCCTGGTTTGTGTTTGGAACCGGGACTAAAGGTCCCAGTTGAACCGGGACTGATGCCTACCGAGGCCCGGCCGGCGTCCTACGCTCTAGAACCGGGACTGATGCTCCCATTAGTCCCGGTTCATAACTCGACCGGGACTAATGCTCTTATCTGGCCAGGACCAAAGCCTAGTTTTCTACTAGTGAGTGTTCTTCTAACATCATTCCCTCAATGTTACCGCCATCATTGTTACACTTAACACACGACTATGATTAGGAAAACAAAACCATCATGCAACACTTGAGCTAGTCCTAGAGGCAAGACTAGGAATCTATTTTACTGCTTATATTTCTACACATGCATATGAATTTTCCTCTGGTCCTCTTGGTCATTGCAGAATCAGAGTCATAGCAGTTATACAATAGAACATAAGCATTTAATCTTAGACTAGGAAATAATTAATACACTTATTATTGCCTTTAGGGCCTATTTCCAACATTGAAGAGGTTAAAACTTTAGGTGCTATTGAAACCCCTTCGGTGGACGGATTACTTCAATTGTTGAATATTAGTTATGACGATAAAGAAAGTGAGCTTGAAGAGGTTATGACTTTAGGTAGAAAAGATCCCACAAGTTCAGAGAGTGTTCAATCTGATCATAATATTGTCAAAAGTGAGTTTGGAGAGGTCTAAACTTTAGGTAGTGTGTATCCCACTATTTTGGTTGGAAAGACTCTTAATTATGATGATTGTACTCTTACTTAAGTCATAAAGCTTTTACATGCAACAATCAATTTTCCAAATGTCATTGAGAAAAACAAAGCCTTTGCACAACATATTGTTGAAGCTGTTCTATAAGTTATAGAAGAAAACCTTGAACAAGAAGTGTCTATTCCAAGAAAATTAGAAGATGGATGGGAACCAACTATTAAGATCGCAATTAATAACTTGGTTTAAAGCCTATGTTTGAAAGTTCTCCGAGTCTACATTTAGCAGAAGCAACTGTCAAGAGACCTCTGGGGAGAATAGATGATGTACCTATTACAGAAAATAGGAATTATCTCCCCGTTGATGTCATAATAATGGACATAAAATGCAATCCGTCATGTCCTATCATACTAGGTAAACCGTTCTTTAGAACGATTGGGGCTATAATTGCCATGAAGGAAGGCAATATAAAATTCCAATTCCTTATGAGGAAAGGGATAGACCACTTTCAAAGAAATAAAATCAAATTACCATATGAATCTATCATGAGAGCAACCTCTTCCATGGAAAGCATTGATGGGAAAACCTAAAAACTGCCCGAAAAACACTGTGCTAAACTAAAAGGCATTTAAGAAAACCGCTTAAGTGAGGCAACCCACAATTTATCTTTATTTTCTTTGTGTGTCAATAAAGTTGTTACCTCATGTAACAACACAGTTTTTTTTCTATTTTTTCTTAATAAAGTGCCAAGAATTGCCCTTAGCATGTCAAGTTTGCAAGTCTATGTGTTGCTGTCCTTAAACAAAAATTTTGCTGCTACAATATTTTTTTATCGGGAATTAACAGTAGGTGGTAAAATCACAAAATTTTAACCCAGTATACATATATGAGTTCTAGAATACATTTTAATTTTTTAGAATTGTTTGAGTTACAGAAGTATTGGTTTCATTTGATTCTTTACAGGCTGCTCTGTTTTGATAGATTTCTGTTATAGTTATCTTTAACTGCGTATGTTGCTTTTTATGGTTCCTATTGGGGGGTAAAATTTTTAAAATTTGTTAATATACCGTAGCTAATGATGAATTAAAACTTTACATTGGGTCTACAAGAAGGCTTGATAAGAATTAAATGTTATTTATACTAACCCATCTTACAAGTTATGTGTATGTTTTGTGTGTATGGAGTTTTTAAGACCCAGGGGAAATAGTGATATGAGGAGAATAAGGAGATACAAGCGCTCAAGCTTGAGGAGAATAAGGAGATACAAGCGCTCAAGCTTGAGGAGAATAAGGAGATACAAGCGCTAAGAAATATTTCAAGAAGTATCAAGCTTCCCCCTTCTTATCAATAAATATCGGTTTGTCTCAGTTGGACTTACGTTTTTATTTGTTCACATGATATGTGCTGTACTTGGAGCATCCTTATTTTTATTTTTGTTTTTGTTTTCTGATCTATACAATCATCACATCTGAACAAATCATTTTGGAAGAGCTTATGCATGGTTATGTATTTATAGAATTGCTCTATTGCTTCAGTTATATCTGTTAGAGTACAAGTCCATATAGAAACACATTAAACTCTCTTTGCTTCACTTATATGTTTTTAAAGAGTTGAATAACAATTGGTTGTTAGCATGACATTAATATGTTGGTACTAAAATTGATAAGTATGCATTGGTGGTATAAATACAAACTTGCATCAACAATCTCTATGAGTTATAAACTTGAGAACTGGATTCTTTGCAATTGTTTTCAGGTAATGTGGAGGTAATGGATGAACATGTTGGTAAATGAGCTGGTGTTTATTAGTGCAAATATGTTATTAAAGTTGGTTCACAGCTGCCCTTTCTTTCATTAATAAACCTAAGTTGGGAATTTAAATGTGTTACTTGAGTCAATCCACATCCAAGTGGTAGTTGTAAGTAAACCAATGACTTTGGTTTAGGCCGGGACGTGCAACAGGCTTTGGTACGCCAAGCTATCCCCACAGAGTACCTGATTGCACAGTTCTATGTTAATGCCATGAGACACTTGTAATAAGTATTTGAGTTCTTTGTGACAAATGTGAGTCAAAAACTTTATGCACTTCGTTCATCTTTTATTGCCAGCCTCTTTGGTATCAAGCATTGCCCACTCTCACCTCGAGACATGGTGCATACTTCGCTGATACATCCTAATCCTGTGGGAGGACTTCCTCTTATTTTCCACACATAATCCATATATGTTCCTCAAAACAGCCACCATACCTACCTATCATGGCATTTCCAAAGCCATTCCGAGATATACTTCCATGGAACATCCATCATCATTACATTGCAAGACTAGAGATGTGATCCTTCACTGTCATTTTGCTTTTCAAGATCATATATAGCGGCATGATATTGATCTGGCACAGCCACCGTTATTCACTTTCATATATGCTACGCTAGATCATTGAACATCCTGGTACACTGTCAGAGGCATTCATTAGAGTTTCTACATCATGTTTATCATCATTGAGTTGAGTTATGAGTTAATCCAAAAGGTGTATTGTTCATCATTATAGAGTGTTGCTTCTACCTCAAGAGGTCATATAAAAGATGCACCATGGAGGTCTCACAAAAAAAGATACAGCAAGGAGATGTCACAAAAAAGAAAAAAAAAGAGAAAGAGGATCCGAGAAGAAGCAAGACTACTATTGCTTTTTATTATACATTTGTGCTTCAAAGTAGCACCTAGTTTTAGTAGATATCATAAAGTGCTTCAAAATAGCACTACTCCATTCATATAGAGTTTTCATGCACTTCATTGTTACTAGTAAATTCGTACGTGCAATGCACGTTGATATTAGGCAATATATTAACTGCACGCGGATATTTGGTAGGATATTATTTGCGTGTTAATTATGTGAGTAGCATAGTAATTTATGTTTGGTGTGACATTAACTACAGAATAAACGTGTTGAGCGCTCAACATTGGAGCAACCTAAGTCGTCGGATTGAACTGGATTGATGGCCAAGATTTGTTGGATCTGCCCCTTTAGTTCTTTTTATATTGGTATAGATATTGATACACTAGTTGGCGATTTATACATTATAGAACTTGGCTGGTATATTCCAATGATGATCTTCCTCAAATGCTCTAGGCACTACTAGGAAAAGGCTTATTAGTGGCGCACCTGTTTTGGCCATTAATGGCGCACTACAGGTGCGCCACTATCATCACGCCACTAGTAACATATACTAATGGCACACCCCTGGTGCGCCATTAGTATACCAGACTATATTGGCGCACCAGGCAGTGCGCCATTAGTAAGTCACACGGTGCGCCATTAGTATGCCTCCCAGGGGGCCATATTTACCTTGTGCTCTGGGTTACTAATGGCGCACTAACAGATAATGCGTCACTAGTATTTTTATAGTAGTGCGCCACTAATGTGCTGTATGGTGCACCACTAGTATGAATATTACGAATTTTTTTTTTCTTTTCTGATATTTGCACAGATTACAAAATATATTACTGCACAGAATATAGACAGCAAAACATATAAACAGCAGATTCATCGAATACAATAGAAGATTAGTCTCCGAATACAATTCATCATATTAGCTAGTCTCCGAATTCAAAAGACCGAACAAAGTTAGAACATTACAAGTCTCGAGACCGCGAGTAGCGAGTTTGTCTTCACATTACAAGTTGATATTGATCATCTAAACTACCATCACATAGAAGAGAGCTGCGGTCATCACGATGAGCATCATCGCGATGAAACTAGTCTTCATCCGGTTCCTCCTCCGCTCCCTCCTCTCTCCCGCTAGATAGCGCGCGTATCTAGCTTCCGCCTCCGCCCTAGTGGTGTACCCTTTGTAACTGTTACCGCTGAAACGGTGAACCTGTCTCCGACACTCCTTCCAGTCGTCGTAGACTCCGGGAACCTTACCCTTGTACACGACATACGACGGCATCTCTATGCACTAGCCAAACAAAACGTTAGTAGCAATTCACAGACAATACATAAGCAATATATAAGTATGCAACAAAAGGATCGGAAGAGAAAAGCAAGACATTAATAGCACGATTCATGGTCCTACTAATAAATAGCATCGATTACATATAAGTTGAACGACTGTCCAAACCAAAGAGACATACAAGTTCATTAAAGTTTAATTACAACATGAGCTAATCGATATTTCAGAACTACATAGCATCACTACTTTCGACTCGACTTAGGGACCGGAGCGTGGATGAAGCCGCCGTCTGTCGTGATGGTCATGAAATCGCGGGCGTTGTCAGCCTGCATTTGTAGCGTTGTTTCTATCTCACTGTTGGACGGTTGATATCTGAGGTAGAACTGCCCCGAGGTACGAAGGACATCTTTTGGATGATTTCGGCAAACTCCGACTGGATGCGAAAGAATTCTTGTCTGATGTCCGCGTCCTAGATTGCCGACAAGCATGCGGCCCAATCTTTGAGATTATTTGGTAGCAGAAGGTGATTATGGTCCCGTACGATCGCCCGCATGTGATGGAGGGCGTAGTAGGCATCCTTCTAACCGCCAGGCGGCTGCTTGACGCAGGGGAACGTCGTATTGTGGGTGAACACGTGCTTGCCGTACCTACGAATTGGCCTGCTGAAGGTGCCTCCAGATCTGGCGTAGCCGGGGAGAACATCATCAAGAACTTTCTTGATATTGTGTAGTCTTTCTTCGACTGACGGTCCGAGTCGAAATACGTGGCCATGGAATATTTCGGGCTTAAGATGATGAGTGTGCAATGTGTGTCACTGCACAAAACACGGAATGTTAGAAAAAAAAAGAACGATCGAAATCTAAGAAATCATATGTTACGGGGCGGTGAGGGGATGACTTACTCGGGAAAGTAAGGCACGAGGAAGTTATCCTTATCTGGGTTTGCCAGAATGACGCCTTCGAGGTATGAACTCGCGACTTGCCGGTCCCCAGTGCTACCCAAGATCTTGGCACGCATGTAGAAGGGGTCGACTATCACGTTGTCCGGGGTCTTGTCTCTAATGATCCGCATCTCCATACTCAGCGAAAATAGCCGGACGAAGGTGTAGTGCAGCGGATGAAGGTTAAACATAGCGAAGGTGTCATCAAACCGTAGGACGATCATACCCCCGATGGCGCTATCCACAAAGCCCTTGCCCTCTGGCACCTTGGCCACGAAAACCGGGTATGCCACATCATTCTCTCGGAGACGCTGCTTCTCCAAAGAAAGAACACTGTCATGCAGACTCCGCATAGCACCGGTTGCAGCATTGAGCAGATTAGTCGGTAGCATCGGCCTACCCGCCACATGCACCCTCCTCGAGATATCCTGAGCACGGATCGTACTCGGTGCCGGCTGGCTCTCACCCTTGTTACTCTTTCTTTTCCGTCCCTTCTTCTTCTGCTGTAATGGGATCGAGTTCTGCTCAGAGACCGCCTTCTTGAGTGTGTTGGGGCTGATAATATTTCGCACCTCGGCTATCTAAGGCTCGGTGAAGGTGGCAGCTGGAGGCGTCTCCTGAGAACTGAACGCCAGACGACGCCTGTTGCAATTGGGTTTCTCCGTGGTACCAGCTAGATCGTCTTTTGCAGGGTTGGGTTCTTGAGAAGGAGGCCCCAAGAATTCGTCACCGTACCCATGTTCGTTGAAGTACTTATCGACATTGGTATATGTACCTTCGTCGTCGTCGTCCGGATCCTGTGCCATATGCATGTCCGGATCCTGTGCCATATGCATGTCCGGCATGTCCAATAGCGTTGCGGCGGTCTTGCCATGGCTTGGCGCCGGCACGACTGGCGGTGTTGTCTGTGGAGTGGTGTCCCCCGCCCCCAAACGAATCTGGCTCTTCGGCCAAAGCAGGGGCCAGCTTAAGCAGGCGCTGAGGGTCATCACATCATCTTCGTCGGCCCCAGGGGGTCGAAACGGAGGTAACAAGTCGTCGCAGCCCCGCAGCACCCGAACTAGTTGAACCCTATACACGTTGGGTGGCATCGGATTACCGTGGAACAGGCGGTTGCCCGGTTGAACGATTCTGGCCTTGGCGACATCGATCAACTCGCCATCCACGAAGTGCAGGAGAGTGCACGGAACGTCAGCGGCGCCCTGCGAAAACATGTAGGGCGTCAGGGATGCCCAGTCAAAGGCAAGGAGATGAAGTCATCGGCCGAGAGGCTTAATTAGTTACCGTGATGGCGACGAGCATCGATCTTAGCTAGCTATCTTTTCACAATCTTCTTGCCCTTCTTTTTCGCAAATGGAGTTCTTCTCTTGAACGGACATCCTTTAGGTAGGGTGGTCCTGCTTCTTCTTGTGGTGTATGGCACTCATCGTCGTCGTCATGTTCCATCTTCGGGTCGCCGTACTTGTCGAAGTCTTGCTCATTGGCGACTCCATCCATTCCGATGATCTTCCTTTTGCCTCTCCTCACGACAACACGACTGGGCTTTGACGGGTCGGTAATGAAGAAGCATTGGTCCACTTGGGAAGCCAGTACCCATGGCTCATTTTTCGCGGTGAGGTTTGCGCCCGCGGTCTTGGATTTGGCTTCGGGTATAACCATGGTGGTGAAATACCAGTCTTCTTTTAGGACGCTCTTGGCCCATCTGACACGGAACATCGGGACCTTCTCTCCAGCGTAGCTCAGCTCCCAGATCTCCTCGATCCTTCCGTAGTATCTGTCCTTGTCGTTACCGGTGTAGGATTCCATCGTTACCCCGGAGTTCTGATAACCATCGCTCTTCATGTCCTTGTCCTCGGTGTAGAATGTGTAGCCGTTGATATCGTATGCCTCATAGGTCATCAGGTTGTGCTCGGCGCCCTGTGACAGGGCGAATATGAGTTTTTCTTCCGCGGAAGAATCCTCATGTAAAGGGTATGATAGAAGCTTCTCCTTGAACCAACGCGTGAAACATGAGTTGTGCTCTTTGATTATATCTCCGTCCGTCCTCTGTTGGCCTCGGTCATTGTACGTCTTCTCAATAAAGGTTTTGTGCTCTACCACCCAAGGATCGACCACGTCTATGTGTTGTAGCGCGACTAGGTTTGCTCTTTCAAAGTCAGTGAGTCAACCCTCGAAGTCGACATGCATTTCGCGGCGACCATCGCGGTGACCCCATCCAGCGAGCCTGCCGAGGTGCCTGTTGACGGGCAGACCAACGGGGTTCTCGATGCCTAGATAATTCGTGCAGTAGGAGATGCACTCTTCGATCAGAAAGCCCCTGGCTATGCTTCCCTCTGGACGTGACATGTTGCGAACGTATCCTTTGATGACACCATTCATCCTTTCGAACGGCATCATGCTGTGCAGGAACGTCGGCCCGAGTTGGATGATATCCTCCACGATATGGACCAGCAGATGCACCATAACATCGAAGAATGCGGGCGGGAAGTACATCTCAAGCTCGCATAGTATCACCATGATCTCTTCCTATAGCCTTCTGAGTTGCCTCACGCCAACCGACTTCCGAGAGATGACGTCGAAAAAGTTGCATAGGCCAAATAGCGTTTCACGGACGTGCGCGTCCATGATCCCACGGATTGCAACTAGATGTATCTGCGTCATCAGCACGTGACAGTCGTGAGACTTCATCCCGCTGAACTTCTGCTTCGCTGAGTCTAGGTATCTGCTTATCTTCCCCGCATAACCGTAAGGAAGTTTTACTCCTACGAGGCAGGTGAAAAACTGCTCGATCTCCTCCTGACTTAGAGTGAAGCACGCGGGAGGGCAGTCATTTTCGATCTTCTTGGCCTTTTTGCCTTTGCGACGACTTTCCGTGTCCGTCGCCTCATCATCATTAGCGTGAAGCTCCTCCCTGATGCCCATTGATTTCAAGTCTGTCCTTGCTTTCGGCCCATCTTTGGTCCTCTCTGGCATGTTGAGCAGGGTACCAAGCAGACTCTCGCACACGTTCTTCGTGATATGCATGACATCAAGGCTGTGAGGCACACGGAGGATCTTCCAGTACGGCAAGTCCCAGAAAACCGACCTCGTTTTCCATACCTTCAGCAGCGGCTCTGGCGCCTTTCGCTTCTTTCCCGGCGGTGGGCACTCTTTCCAATTTTTCAACAGCTCGTCTATTTCCTCGCCGCTCCCCGTACGTGGGCGTCTTCGGGGTTCGGTTTCACCATCGAACAGATCCTTGCATTTTCTCAATGAGTCATCATCACGAAGCCACCTTCGATGTCCCATGAACACGGTTTTTGAGGACCCGGGATCTCTATCTAGCTGGTGATACGTTGTGTCATCCATGCACATGACGCATGCACGAAATCCGTGGACCACCTGCCCCGCGACATATCCGTAGCCGAGATAGTCTTGCACCGTCGTGAGCAGTGCGGCTCTCATAGGGAAATATTCTTTCTCTGCGGCGTCCCACATATTGGCTGGCGTTTTCCACAGCGTGTCTAGCTCCTCTTTCAGCAGCCCCAGATACAAATTGATGCCGTTCCCTAGTTGTTTCGGCCCTTCAATTAGCATACTCATATGAATGTACTTCCTCTTCATGCACTTCCAGGGGGGAAGGTTGTACATCCACACAAACACAGGCCAGGTGCTATGTGTGCTTCTCTGGCTGCCAAACGGATTGACTCCATCGGTGCTCGCGCCCAGCATGATGTTCCTTGGATCGTCCCCAAAATCTGGGTATTCGAAGTTCAACGCTTGCCACTGGCTCGCATCCTGAGGGTGACTCAGCATCTTGTCTTTTTTATTTATCTACGGATCATTTCCGTCATCTTCTCGCTTCTTCTCCTCCCTATCCGCGTGACAACGCAGGAGCTTTGCTGCCTTAGGGTCCGCGAAATACCGCTGCAGATGAGGAGTGATCGAAAAGTACCACACCACTTTTCGAGGAGCTTTCTTCCTCTTCTTGTATCGAGTGATGCCGCACACCGGACATATGGTAGACTCCGCATGCTCGTCCCGATAAATGATGCAATCGTTCATGCACACATGGTATTTCACGTGCGGTAAATCCAGAGGACACACAATTTTCTTCGCCTCCTCGAAACGGGTCGGGCACTTGTTCCCCTTGGGAAGACGTTCGTGCCAGAATGACATGTTCTCGTCGAAGCATGCGTCGGTCATTTTGTGTTTTACCTTCATCTCCAGAGCCATGAGCGTTACTTTCAGGCGGGTATCCTCAGGCCTGCATCTTTCATACAATGGAGTAACCGCGTCTATCTCCAGTTGATCCAGCTTGGCTTTCTCTCGGGCGGCAGCTCTTGCGTTATCCGTCTGCTTGAGAAGCAGCTCTTGAATATGAGGGTCCTGCACCCAGCCCATCGATGGTCCATCATCGTCTGCTCCGGCATCTTCATCTTCATGATCATGCCCTTCGTCTTGATCTTCCTCATCATCATGTCCGACATCTTCTACATGATGACTGTGTACTGCATCACCGTCGTGATCATGTCCTGGAAATTCTTCGTCCTCTCGCCCGCCCTCGCCGCCGCGGTTGTCTTGCTGCCCTTCCTCATTTCTTGCCCGGCCCCCATGGACGACTTCATAGTCATCTTCATCACCTTGCCACCGATAGCCATCCATGAAACCACGCAAGAGCAGGTGGTCCCGCACCTGTCTGGAATCCGGGTCCGTAATAAGGCTCTTCAGCTTGCATCTTCGACACGGACATCTTATCTCCGTCTCGTTCTTTTGAAGCATCTCGGCCTTCACGCAGCTCAAAAACCTATTCATGATGCCTTCGTTCATCGTGCGGACCATGGTCGCGTGCAGCGTAGAGCAAAACGATATTTTAGAACCAAGAAAAAATTTGGCATGACTTTGCCTAAAAATAGGACCAAAAAGAATGCATAGTGCCAAATTCTCGCCGAAACAAAAATGAATCAACATTCCGGCAAAATATTGGCAACTATCGCATTTCAAATACCGGTACCTGCAAACACAAACATATGCAACACCACAAACATATGCAACACCACAAACATACGTAGATCTAGGCCATAAAAAGTGCATGTGCACGTTGTTGGAGGGACAAAAAAGTAGATCTACAACATAATTAAAGAAAGCTTTCCCCTTACTTACCTATCAAAAAAAGGTAATTTAACCACTTAATTTGGGTGAATCTATGGTGCAAATGAGGTGAGGAGGAGGAGGCAGACGAGACAAGCTTGGAGGAGGAGGTGGAGAGAATGAAGTGGGGAAAGTGAGTGTGGTAGGTGGCTGTCCAAAATATCTAGCTGGTCTCAGGTTACTAATGGCGCACCACCTAAAAATGCGCCATTAGTAACCCTGGTTACTAATGGCGCACCAGTTAGGAGTGCGCCATTCCTAGTTTTGCAAAAAAAATATAATTGTTAGTAGTGGCGCACCGTGGTTGTAGTGCGCCATTACTAGTTTGAACTAGTAATGGCGCACTTCACACAGGTGCGCCATTACTAGTTTGAAAAAAAAAAAGTAAAAAAAAAATTGTTAGTAGTGGCGCACGGAGCGTGTGGTGCGCCATTAATAGTTAAAACTAGTAATGGCGCACTGTGCCCTGGTGCGCCATTAATAGTTTTGGAAAAAAAAAATTTGCTAGTAATGGCGTACCGTGTGTCTGGTGCGCCATTAGTAATGAGGACACTAATGGCGCACCTGTATCTGGTGCGCCACTGCTATATAGCAGTGGCGCACCACATACATGGTGCGCCATTAATGTCCATATCAGCTATAGCCCTTTTCCTAGTAGTGAGGGCTTCATTAGCAAGCAGGTTGGATGGACACCCCACTAGTCCATAGGAGGTCTTTCATACATTCATAGTTCTAGTGCATCTGTTGCAAGGCAATCCCTACTCCTTGCTTCAAAATCAATTACATGGCCTCTCCATTGCCGATCAGCTATGTTGGTGCAAGACTATCTTCCTTTTTTATGACGCCCCCGACTAAAACGTGCACTAATCATACACGCAAATGCGCACGATCAAGAACAGAGACTCACGGGAAGATAAGACAACACAACTCTAGACACAAATTAAAGTCATACAAATTTATGTTACAAGCCAGGCCACGAAGGCTTGAATACATAAGTCAGCGAAAGCAATAATATCTGAGTACAGGCATAACTAAACAAGTTTGCCTTAAGAAGGCTAAGTAAAACAACGTCATTTAGACAGAAAAGGTGCAGGCCTCCTGCCTGGGAGCCTCTGACCTACTCCTGGTCGGCAGTCTCCATGTAGTAGTAGGCTCCGTCGGGGTAGTAGTAGTCATCGACGGGATCAGCTGTCTCCGAGGCTCCGTCATCTGATCGCAGCAATCGGGTAGGGGGGAAAAGGTAGCATAGCAACCATGAGTACTCGTCCAAAGTACTCGCAAGACTTACATCAGATCTATGCTAAGTATGCATCGGTATCAAAGGGAAGAGGCTGTATCTGTGGACTAAACTGCAGAAATGCCAGAATAGAGGGGAAAGGCCTAGCCTATCGAAGACTAGCATCTTGTAGCATTAGAAGAGTGCATATTAGCATATTATATAGTAATAAGTAAGTAGTAGCAATGCCCATAGATCCTTCCTCGACTCCCTGCGAGAAAGCAATCCTGGAGCCAAGATATTATTAAGCACCACAAGTATCCAGTTCTAGTTATAGTAGATCGGGATACTCTCCTAGCGTCCTGATACCATGGACACGGCTATTCGAATAGATATACTTCCCTGCAGGGGTGCACCATCTTACCCAACACGCTCGATTAACTCTGGCCGGACACACTTAATCGGGTCATGCCCAGCCTCGGCTGATCGACATGCCGTAGTCCTACCTAGGCTCAACGGAGAGGTCAGCACGCCGGTCTACAGCCTAAGCACTCAGTGGTCTTGGGCCCATCGCCCTTTGCACTCCTGCGCGTTGCGCGACTGGCCAGGGACCAGACCCACCCCCTTAATACAAGCGCAGGCGGTTACCGTCCACACCAACAATCAGCTCGCATATCTGAACTGTGACATCTGCAGAGCTTTCGGGAGAATCATATGACACCGAGTGCCCATACTTATTCCTGCGTAGTGGTTAGTGCGAAAAGGCCAGAGGCCTACTCAGATCACATATCCAAACCCGTTTGTGTGTTGGGAGCTCGCAGTGACGATCAGTGCTCCTGTCCCCCCGTCTCACGGACTTACGGCAAGGGTTAGGCCCATCCCTAACCTGGGGTGGTCTGCCTGCCCGGCCGTGTTGTGTAATTATCTCGCGGGTACCCTCACGGTCAACCCGACTTCACATCTCTCGCGGGTACCCCTCAGGGTCGAGCCGACTTATCAAGAGACTGTCGGGAACTCAGGTCCACCTCTACTGGGGTGGTACCGCCTGTCCCTTCAGTCCCGCAGTAACCGTAAACGGGGAATAGTGTAAGGTAACAGTGTGTCCGTAACATCAAGGGGGAAATCCAAGGAATCACCCTCGGTGGATTCCCACTCGATGTATCCGTCAAGGTGAACTTGGAGGAATCACCCTCGATGGGTTCACACTTGAGGGGCTGCACGACAGAGGCATCATTGGAGGTGGTGAAAGAGGAATCACCCTTGGTAACCCACAACCGACTAGCTATGCTACAGAGATATCATCAGGAGTGAGGTAGGAGGTATCACCCTCGGCACTCGATTGTAGCTCTTGAGAGTCGTACAACTTAGGGGGGGGGGTGCGGTGATGTGTCGGTCTCTGCCCGTCGATCACAATGATCGAGTCATTGGTAGTGAAGCATGGCAACACGGACAAGGGTGTAGGGCCACTGATGGATCACTAACCAGCCTATGCTAAGCATAGAGGTCAACAGGTAAAGTATCAACAACAGGTTACAAAATCAGGCTATGCATTAGAATAGGAGCAATCGGATATAGTAGCAAAATCTAATGCAAGCAGGGAAGAGAAAGAATGGGTGGTATAGGAATGATCATGGGGGTTTTGCTTGCCTGGAAGCTCTGCTGAGAGGGCCTGGACGTCAGGAGTGTAGTCGTACTCGGGGGCAGCGTCGGTCCCGGGGTCTACAGGAGAGAAGAGGGGGAAGAAACAATAAATATAAAGCAAACAAATGGAGCACAATGCATGACATGGCAATATGTTGTGCTATGGGTGACCTAACGTAGTGCTACACGTTACAAACGGATTGGGAAAATATCTGGGAATATTTTCCCGGCTTTAGGCATTTATCGAACAGACGATCCGGAGGGAAAGGTTCCATGTTTGCAGTGATGGAGGCATGTGACGGGTATGTGGATGGCATATTCGAATTTGTCTTATTTTTCTGATCATTTTTCATATATAAATTATTTTCATCCGAGTTACGTTTTATTTTATATGATTTTTTTTAAAATTTTAAATAATTTCTGAAATTTACTGGATTTAATTTAATTTTGAAATTAGTTGGAAAAATGCTAGGGGTACCCAGAAATGTACCCAATAGAGTGCAAATGTGGCTGACAGTGGGGCCAAGTTGACTAGTCAACTGCCCAGTCAGTAAAGGCTGGCTGGTGGGCCTAGCTGCTGACTGGGCCGGCCTTATCCACTTAAACAGTGGCAGGGCCCCACATGTCAGTGACTGAGCTAATTAACAGAGGTTAATCTTAACTAACTAATTTAATTAGCCAGTGGGACCCACTTGTCAGTGTCAGGTTAATTAACAGATTAAGTTTATTTTAACACCAGTTTAATTAAGCGTGTGGGGTCCACATGTCAAAGACTGGGGTTGCCCAGTCAGCATAGTTGACCAGGTCAATGTGGTCAACGGGACCCACGGGTCTCACCTGTAGTGTCCCAGGGAGGGCCCTAGGCCATGCCACGTGAGCGGCACCGGCATCTCGCCGCTGGCGACCCAAAAACATGACGGAGGGCCTCGGGCTTCGTCAGAAATCGCCTACGGGGCTTGGATCAGGCATTCTACGCCGCGTTGAATGGTGGCGGTGGGGTCGCCGATGGAGGCCTAGAGCGACGGCTGCGGCGAGTGCGGCGGACGGCCGGAATCGGGTGCAATGGCGAACGGCGATGCAGCGCACGGCAAGACAAGCGGGCGGTGGAAGCTTAGGAGGTGGCGTTGGGTTCCTGCGGGTGCGCTGAGCATGAATGCAAGCTCAGACGCGAGCTGCGGGTGCTGTGGCGGAAGCTGCGCCATTGCCGGCGGCAGCGAGCTTCGGCCGCTATGGGAGATGGGGTTAGAGGGGGCGTGTGACGCGACAAACAGAGGGGAAACATCGAGCAGCTCATCGTGGGAGCACAAGGTGGCTCGGTGGAAGCTTAGGAGCGGCAGGGTGGCAGGAGTTGACGACGAACGCTGGCGGGTCCGATGAGGAAGAAGGGGTCGATCCCGTCCCTGTGGTGGCTTCCGGCTCGTGTGTGTTGGCGTAGAGGAAGTAGCGGTCGGCGGTGCATCTTCTGGACATGGTGACGAGGCGAGAGGAGGCCGGTGGCTACGCAAGCGAGCTCGCGACGACAACTGTAGAGGCGGCCATGGGGGAGGACGAGGAAGCAGCACGAGGAGAGGGAGGATGAGGACCAGGGGCTGTCCCGAGGCACGGCGCTGGTGTTCTTATCGCCTCCACGGCGCTGTAGTGTTGCGAGGAGGCAAGCTGGCTCAGTGGTGACGGTGCTCAACCACGGGCGCGCGCGCGCGGGCTGACACGGGGAGGAGAGAGGAGGGAGACGACGGGGAAGCGGGCTGGGCCGACTGGGCCGTGCACTATGCACTAAGGCCCAGTGCACAGTGGCCTTTCTCCTTTTCTGTTTTCTATTTTCTTTATTTCCTTCTGTTTTGCATTTTATCTTGATAGCAAATGATTTTTGTAAAATGTGAAACTTGCCACATAAATACATTGCAATATTTGGCACTGTCACAAAATTTTTGGGAGGCATTTGAATTTGTTTGAATTTTTCATAAATGGAAAAGCATTTAAAAATGATGATTTGGC
This sequence comes from Thinopyrum elongatum, assembly GCA_011799875.1. Classification (NCBI taxonomy): domain Eukaryota; kingdom Viridiplantae; phylum Streptophyta; class Magnoliopsida; order Poales; family Poaceae; genus Thinopyrum; species Thinopyrum elongatum. The sequence continues at coordinate 19,604,367 of CM022303.1, forward strand.
ACTGTTTTAATTGCTAGAGCCCAATTAAGCAAATAAGTGATGTTGTTTTTCTTAAAAAATAATTGTTATGGAATATTTGCTAAATGATGAACTATTTTGCAACCATGTTTGTGCAACTTTAAATTTCACTTGCAATTTGAATTGATTTCAGTGGTGGAATTTGAAATGAGATATGATTCCAAATGTGATCAAGCATTGCAAACCAAAGAGATTAAGCATAATCATGAGGATACACAGGGGTGTTACAATTCTCCTCCTCTAAAAGAAATTCTTGTCCCGAGAATTCAAGAGGTAGATGGGAAAAGATCGGGGTATTCTTCCCATAGGCGATCTTCACGTTCCCAAGTGGCTTCATCTTCAGTATGATTCGACCACTACACTTAAAGAAACTTGGTTGTCTTCTGATGGGTTTGACGTTTTGCTTGATCAAGAATGTGGATCGGATGCTCTTTATAATATAGATCATCTTGCAATTCGAGCATCTCATGATCCACTGCACGATGTGGATCCTTGAAACAATGACAAAGTTGTGACACATAGAAGACATCGTGGATATGAGAAAACTACAGTGGCAATTCCAATTTATAAGCCACATATCCACGTCTGGCGAGAATGCGGAAAGGACCAATGTAGCGAGGAGCTAACTTGCCCTTGATCCCAAAACGATGAGTGCCCTTCATCGGAGTAACACGCAGATAAGCTTGTTCACCATGTTGATAGATCGATCCCCAATGTTTACGATCATAGTTGCTCTTCTGGTGGGACTGGGCCGCCTTGAGATTTTACTAGACAATACGGACTTGCTTTTTAGCTTGTTGGATAATATCCGGACCAATGAGCGACAGTTCCCCAGTTTTTGGCCAATTCAGAGGGGTTCGACACTTACGTCCATATAACACCTCGAAGGGTGCCATCTTCAAGCTAGCTTGATAGCTATTGTTGTATGAGAATTCAGCATACGAGAGAGATTCTTCCCACTTCTTGCCAAATGAGATGACACAAGCACGTAGCATATCTTCAAGCACTTGGTTAACTCGTTCAACTTGACCTTGGGACTGGGGGTGATAAGCAGAGCTCCAGGTTATATGAGTTCTTGAACACTTTCTCAGAACTTTGAGGTGAAGAGGCTACCACGGTCTAAACTGATCTCCTTTGGAATACCGTGGAGTGTCACAATTCTAGAGATATACAAGTCTGCTAAGTGACTAGCAGTGATCGTCTCCTTGACTGGCAGAAAATGTGCAACTTTGGAGAATTGGTCGACGACGACAAGAATAGCCTCGTGACCCTTTTGTGATTTGGGAAGGCCAGTGATGGGATCCATTTGAACCTTGTCCCATTTCTATTCAGGGATAGGAAGCGGTTGCAGAAGTCCAGCAGGTTTTTGATGTTCTACCTTGACGCGACGGCAAATGTCACATTCAGCAACATAGCGAGCAATGTCTTGCTTCATTTTAGACCACCAGTACCTTTGATGGATGTCGTGATACATCTTGGTACTACCCGGAGGAATAGACAGAGGTGTATCATGTGCTTCCTTCATAACTTTATCTGTCGTAAGTTCGAACCGGGGTAACCAAAGGCGATCTCTGAAGTACGAGGTTCCATCTTCAGCACGCGAGTAATCTCTGGCTTTCTCAAAAGCAAGTTCCCACTTCATCTGATCAACTTCAGTGTCTTTTCCTTGTGTAGACTTAATAGCTTTCTCAAGAGTAGGTTCCAAAACAAGGTTAGTGAGAGAACCTGTGGAACAATATGAAGGTTCAACTTGCAAAGTTCTTCATGAAGAAGGGGTTGAGCTTGCTGAACCATTAGGTTGTTGCAATAAGACTTGCGACTCAAAGCATCGGCCATAACATTAGCCTTACCTGGGGTATATGTAATACCACAGTCATAGTGTGTAATTGTTTTCATCCATCTTTGTTGATGGAGATTCAAGTCTAGCTGAGTAAACAGATATATCAGACTTGGATGATCAGTGTTGATCTCGCAACGATTACCAAGAAGGTAATGTCGCCATAACTTTAATGCATAAATAACTACAGCAAGTTTGAGATCATGCACTGGGTAGTTCTCTTCATGAGGACGCAACTTTCGTGAGGCATAAGCAATCACTTTGCGTTCTTGCGTTAGGACATAGCCTAATCCTTGACGAGAGGCGTCGCAATAAATGACGAATTCCTTGCGAGTATCTGGAGGAGCAAGCACTGGGGCAGATGTCAACTAGTCCTTGAGTGTCTGGAAACTTTCCTAACATTTTTTTGTCCACTCAAACTTAACGCCTTTGTGAAGCAGATTAGTCAAGGGCATGGCAATCTTGGAAAAGTTCTCGACAAAAAGACGACAATAGCTTGCGGGTTTGAGTAAACTTCTGACTTTCTTGACATTCTTCAGAGGAGTCCAGTCAAGAATAGCCTGAACTCTTTCTGGGTTGACAGCAATACTGATACGTTCATTTTGGATCATGCTTTTATATTGATATTTATTGCATTATGGGCTGTTATTACACATTATGGCACAATACTTATGCCTTTTCTCTCTTATTTTACAAGGTTTACACAAAGAGGGAGAATGCCGGCTGCTAGAATTCTGGCCTGGAAAAGGAGCAAATCTGAGAGACCTATTCTGCACAACTCCAAAAGTCTTGAAAATTTACGGAGAATTATTTTGGAATTTATAAAAAACATTGGTCGAAGAAAGTACCAGAGGGGACCCACCAGGTGGCCACAAGGGTGGGGGCGCGCCCCCTGGCTTGTGGGCCCCCTGGCAGGCCTCCGGTGCCCATCTTCTACTATATTATGTGTTTTGACCTGGAAAAAATCAGGAGGAAGCTTTCGGGACGAAGCGCCGCCGTCTTGAGGCGGAACTTGGGTAGAACCAATCTAGGGCTCCGGTGGAGCCGTTCTGCCGGGGAAACTTCCCTCCGGGAGGGGGAAATCGAAGCCATCATCATCACCAATGATCCTCTCATCGAGAGGGGGTCAATCTCCATCAACATCTTCACCAACACCATCTCCTCTCAAACCCTAGTTCATCTCTTGTATCCGATCTTTGTCTCAAAATCTCAGATTGGTACCTGTGGATTGCTAGTATTGTTGATTACTCCTTGTAGTTGATGCTAGTTGGTTTTTTCGGTGGAAGATCATATGTTCAGATCCTTAATGCTATTCAATACCCCTCTGATTATGAACATGAATATGCTTTGTGAGTAGTTACGTTTGTTCCTGAGGACATGGGAGAAGTCTTGTTATAAGTAATCATGTGAATTTGGTATTCGTTCGATATTTTGATGAGATGTATGTTGTCTCTCCTCTAGTGGTGTTATGTGAACTTCGACTACATGACACTTCACCATTATTTGGGCCTAGGGGAAGGCATTGGGAAGTAATAAGTAGATGATGGGTTGCTAGAGTGACAGAAGCTTAAACCCTACTTTATGCGTTGCTTCGTAAGGGGCTGACTTGGATCCACATGTTTCATGCTATGGTTAGAATTATCTTTATTCTTCTTTCGTACTTGCAGATGCTTGCGAGAGGGGTTAATCATAAGTGGGAGGCCTGTCCAAGTAAGGACATCACCCAAGCACCAGTCCACCCACATATCAAATTATCAAAGTAACGAACGTGAATCATATGAGCATGATGAAAACTAACTTGACAACAATTCCCATGTGTCCTCGGGAGCGCTTTGCATTATATAAGAGTTCGTCCAGGCTTGTCCTTTGCTACAAAAAGGATTGGGCCACCTTGCTGCACCTTAGTTACTTTTGTTACTTGTTACCCGTTACGAATTATCTTATCACACAACTATCTGTTACCGATAATTCCAGTGCTTGCAGAGAATACCTTACTGAAAACCGCTTGTCATTTCCTTCTGCTCCTCGTTGGGTTTGACACTCTTACTTATCAAAAGGACTACGATAGATCCCCTATACTTGTGGGTCATCAAGACTCTTTTCTGGCGCCGTTGCCGGGGAGTGAAGCGCCTTTGGTGAGTGGAATTTGTTAAGGAGAAATTTATATTACGTGCTGATATTTACTGTCACTTGTTACTATGGAGAATCATCCTTTAAGGGGCTTGTTCGGGGTATCTTCACCTCGACCGGAAGAGCAAAGAGTTGCTCCTCAACCTACTGCACCTAATGAAAATATTTATTAGGAAATCCCTTCGGGTATGATAGAGAAACTGCTAGCTAATCCTTATGCAGGAGATGGAACATTACATCCTGATATGCATCTAATCTATGTGGATGAAGTTTGTGGATTATTTAAGCTTGCAGGTTTGCCCAAGGATGATGTCAAGAAGAAGGTCTTCCTTTTATCTGTGAAGGGAAAGGCATTGACATGATATAGGCTATGTGATGATATTGGATCTTGGAACTACAACCGATTGAAATTGGAATTTCATCAGAAGTTTTATCCTATGCATCTGGTTCATTGTGATCGGAATTATATATATAATTTTTGGCCTCGTGAAGGATAAAGTATCGCTCAAGCTTGGGGGAGGCTTAAGTCAATGTTATATTCATTCCCCAATCATGAGCTCTCAAGAGAAATTATTATTCAGAATTTTTATGCTCGGCTTTCTCGTAATGATCAATCCATGCTCGATACTTCTTGTACTGGTTCCTTTACAAAGAAGACTATTGAATTCAAATGGGATTTATTGGAAAGAATTAAACGCAACTCTGAAGATTGGGAAATCGACGAAGGTAATGAGTCAGGTATAAACCTTAAGTTTGATTGTGTTAAATCTTTCATGGATACCGATGCTTTTCGTGAATTTAGCACTAAATATGGACTTGACTCTGAGATAGTAGCACTTTCTGTGAATCTTTTGCTACTCATGTTGATCTCCCTAAGAAGAAGTGGTTTAAATATCATCTTCCCATTGAAGTAAAAGTAGTAGAACCTATTAGAGTTGAAGAAGAAACTGTTACTTATAATGTTGATCCTATTGTTCCTACTGCTTATATTGAGAAACCACCTTTTCCTGTTAGGATAAAGGATCATGCTAAAGCTTTAGTTGTGGTTCGTAAGAGTTATACTAGAACACCTACACCCCCTGAAAAAATTAAAGTTGAACCTAGTATTGCTATGGTTAAAGATCTCTTGGTTGATAATATTGATGGGCATGTTATTTATTTCTGTGATGAATCTGCCAGAATTGCTAGACTTGATACTAAAGATAAACATAGGCCTATTGTTGGCATGCCTGTTGTTTCTGTTAAAATAGGAGATCATTGCTATCATGGCTTATGTGATTTGGGTGCTAGTGTGAGTGCAATTCCTTTTACTTTATACCAAGAAATTATGAATGATATTGCACCTGCTATGATAGAAGATATTGATATTACTATTAAGCTCGCCAATAGAGATACTATATCACCAATTGGGATTGTTAGAGATGTTGAAGTCTTGTGTGGGAAAATAAAATACCCTACTGATTTTCTTGTTCTTGGTTCCCCAGAACATGATTTTTGTCCCATTATATTTGGTAGACCTTTCTTGAACACAGTTAATGCTAAGATAGACTGTGAGAAAGAAATTGTTACCGATCCTTTAGAACAATATTTGCTAGACCATGAGAATGATATGTTTATGAATGAAAGAAAGAAATTAGATGAAATATTCTTTAACCAAATGCCTGTTTTGAAACACAACTTGCCTGTTGAAATCCTTGCGGATCCTCCTCCACCCAAGGCTGATCCCGTGTTTGAGCTTAAACAATTACCTGATACTTTGAAATATGCTTATCTTGATGAAAAGAAGATATATCCTGTTATTATTAGTGCTAATCTTTCGGAGCATGAAGAAAAGAAATTATTGAAAACTCTGAAGAAGCACCGTGCCGCTATTGGATATACTCTTAATGATCTTAAGGGCATTAGTCCCACTCTATGTCAGCACAAAATTAATATAGAGCCTGATGCTAAACCGGTTGTTGATCATCAACGACGGTTGAATCCTAAGATGAAAGATGTGGTAAGAAATGAAATACTAATGCTTCTGGAGGCAGGTATAATTTATCCTATTGCTGATAGTAGATGGGTAAGTCATGTTCATTGTGTCCCTAAGAAGGTAGGTATTACTGTTGTTCCTAATGATAAGAATGAATTGATCCCACAAAGAATTGTTACAGGTTATAGAATGGTAATTGATTTTCGCAAATTAAACAAAGCTACTAGGAAAGATCATTACCCTCTACTTTTATTGATCAAATGCTAGAAAGACTGTCCAAACATACACATTTTTGATTTCTAGATGGTTACTCTGGTTTTTCTCAAATACCTGTGTCAAAAGAGGATCAAGAAAAGACTACTTTTACATGCCCTTTCGGTACTTTTGATTATAGACGTATGACTTATTGTTTATGCAATGCACCTGCTACCTTTCAAAGATGTATGACTGCTATATTCTCAGACTTTTGTGAAAAGATTGTTGAGGTTTTCATGGATGATTTCTCCATTTACGGAACTTCTTTTGATGATTGCTTAAGCAACCTTGATCAAGTTTTGCAGAGATGTGAAGAAACTAATCTTGTTTTGAATTGGGAGAAGTGCCACTTTATGGTTAATGAAGGCATTGTTTTGGGGCATAAAATTTCTGAAAGAGGTATTGAAGTTGATAAAGCTAAAGTAGATGCTATTGAAAAGATGCCATGTCCTAAAGATATCAAAGGTATAAGAAGTTTCCTTGGTCATGCTGGTTTCTATAGGAGGTTTATTAAAGACTTCTCTAAAATTTCGAGGCCTCTCACTAATCTCTTGCAAAAAGATGTTCCTTTTGTTTTTGATGATGATTGTGTAGAAGCATTTGAAATAGTTAAGCAAGCCTTGATTTCTACACCTATTGTTCAGCCGCCTGATTGGAATTTACCGTTTTAAATTATGTGTGATGCTAGTGATTATGCTGTTGGTGTTGTTCTACGACAAAGAGTTGATAAGAAACTGAATATTCTTCATTATGCTAGTAAAACTCTAGACAGTGCCCAGAGAAATTATGCTACTACTGAAAAAGTGTTTTTAGCAGTTGTCTTTGCCTGTGATGAGTTCAGATCTTATATTTTTGATTCCAAAGTAACTGTTCACAATGATCATGCTGCTATTAAATATCTTATCAAAAAGAAAGATGCTAAACCTAGACTTATTAGATGGGATCTCTTGCTGCAAGAATTTGACCTGCATATTATTGATAGAAAGGGAGCTGAGAACCCCGTTGCAGACAACTTGTCTAGATTAGAAAATGTTCATGATGACCCACTGCCTATTGATGATAGCTTTCCTGATGAGCAATTAGCTGTCATAAATGCTTCTCGTAATACTCCATGGTATGCTTATTATGCTAATTACATTGTTGCTAAATTTATACCACCTAGTTTCACATACCATCAAAAGAAAAAGTTTTTCCATGATTTAAGACATTACTTTTGGGATGACCAACACCTTTATAAAGAAGGAGTGGATGGTGTTGTTAGATGTTGTGTACCTGAGCATGAACAGGAACAGATCCTACGCAAGTGTCACTCTGAGGCCTACGGAGGACACCACGCTGGAGATAGAACTGCACACAAGGTATTACAATCCGGTTTTTATTGGCCTACTCTCTTCAAGGATGCTCGTAAGTTTGTTTTGTCTTGTGATGAATGCCAGAGAATTGGCAATATTAGTAGATGTCAGGAAATGCCCATGAATTATTCACTTGTTATTGAACCATTTGATGTTTGGGGCTTTGATTATATGGAACCTTTTCCTTCCTCTAATGGGTATACACATATTTTAGTTGCTATTGATTACGTTACTAAGTGGGTAGAAGCTATTCCAACTAGTAGCGTTGATCATAACAATTCTATTAAGATGCTTAAAGAAGTTATTTTTCCGAGGTTTGGAGTCCCTAGATATTTGATAACTGATGGTGGTTCACATTTTATTCATGGTGCTTTCCCTAAAATGCTTGCTGAATATGATGTCAACCATAGAATTGCATCTCCTTATCACCCTCAATCTAGTGGTCAAGTAGAATTGAGCAATAGAGAGATTAAATTGATTTTGCAAAAGACTGTTAATAGATCTAGAAAGAATTGGTCTAAGAAACTTAATGATGCATTATGGGCTTATAGAACTGCTTATAAGAATCCTATGGGTATGTCTCCATATAAAATAGTTTATGGAAAAGCATGTCACTTACCTCTTGAACTAGAACATAAAGCTTATTGGGCAATCAAAGAGCTCAACTATGATTTCAAACTTGCCGGCGAGAAGAGGTTATTTGACATAAGCTCGCTTTATGAATGGAGAACCCAAGCCTATGAGAATGCCAAGTTGTTTAAAGAAAAAGTTAAAAGATGGCATGACAAAAGGATACAAAAGCGTGAGTTTAATGTAGGTGATCATGTTTTACAATACAACTATCGTTTAAGATTTTTTGAAGGAAAGCTTCTCTCTAAATGGGAGGGTCCTTACATTATCGAAGAGGTTTATCGTTCTGGTGCCATCAAGATCAACAACACTGAAGGCACTAATCCGAAGGTGGTAAACGGTCAAAGAATCAAACATTATATTTCAGGTACTCCCATAAATGTTGAGACAAATATTATTAATACTATAACATTGGAGGAGTACATAAGGGATACTTTCCAGAACGTTTTAGATTCCGAAAAGGAATAGGTATGTGGTACGGTAAGTAAACCGACTCCAAAACGTTTCCAATGGAAATTTTTCTCCGTTTTGGAATAATTAAAAAATTAGGAAAATTAAAAGTAGTCTGAAAAGTGCACGAGGAAGCGACAAGGCAGGGGGCACACCCTACCCCCTAGGCGCGCCCCTGTGGCTTGTTGCCACCTCATGTGCCCTCCGGACTCCGTTTTCTTGCACAATACTTCTTTTGGTCGGTAATAATTCATTATATAATCTCCTGAAGGTTTTGACCACCGTGCCACGACAAAATCCTCTGTTCTTGTGTTTAGCTAATTCTGTAGCATATTTGGAGCAAGATGTTTTCGCAAGAGTCGGTTGGGGAGAGTCGGGTTTCTCACCCGATACCTGGCCCAAGAGCATACAGTGAAGCTGACCACTTTGGGTGGTCAACTAAGGAAGAGATGGAGGCGACCTGAAAAGAGTGGATGCCATGGAGGAGGACCAAGAAGCTACCTCTCGCCTTCAACCCGGAGCCATGCTTGAGGAACTCCAAAGCTCAGCAATACCGAATTCGGTTTTACCTCCCAATGCTAGATTTCTCTCTTATGATAACATGAAAAAGAGTGTTGCTTTTTCCCCCGCAGCCAGGAAGCATCCATGGGTGATCGGAGCTCTGGCTGTCACAGGAAAAATCCGTAAGCAAATAATGGATCTTAAATAGCAAGTCAACAGGCTCGAGGGGGAAAATCACATCCTGAAGGGTATTATTGCCAAGAATACTGGATCACCACCTCCGAAGAAAGAGACCTAAATACATGGGTATGGGCACTCCCCTTGGCAACTGCCAAGCTTGGGGGAGGTGCCCTTGTATCGTATCACCATCACACCTTTACCTTTATCGTTTTCCTTAGTTCGATCCTTTTGGTTTTATCTTGATCTAGTCTAATACAGTTTTTAGTATGATCTAGCTGAGAGTTTGGTTTCGAGATCTATCTATGTAATCGAGTCCGTGACTTATTTAATAAAGAGCAGTTCTGAGTTGAGGGCTTTGCTTTCTTGCTATGATCTTGAGGAGATATATAAAAGAATAAAAAGAAATAAAAATATCATATAATGATCTTATGGAGAGTGATGACCTCACATATAAAGAGTATGATGAATAAATTTTGTTGAGAGTTGACAAACATAGTTTTGGTCATTGTTGCAATTAATAGGAAGTAATAAAGAAAGAGAGGTTTCACATATAAATATACTATCTTGGACATCTTTTGTGATTGTGAGCACTCATTAAAATATGACATGCTAAAAAGTTGATGTTGGACAAGGAAGACAAAATAATGGGTTATGTTTTCTTATATCCGAATAGAAGTTATATTGTCATGGATCCTCCAACATGTTGAGCTTGCTTTTCCCTCTTATGCTAGCCAAATTCTTTGCACCATGTAGAGATACTACTTGTGCATCCAAACATCCCTTAAACCAGTTTTGCCATGAGAGTCCACCATACCTACCTATGGATTGAGTAAGATCCTTCAAGTAAGTTGTCATCGGTGCAAGCAATATAAATTGCTCTCTAAATATGTATGATCTTTTAGTGTGAAGAAAATAAGCTTTATACGAACTTGTGATATGAAAGAAATAAAAGCGACAGACTGCATAATAAAGTTCTTTATCACAAGCGGCAATATAAAGTGACGTTCTTTTGCATTAAGATTTTGTGCATCCAACTATAAAAGCGCATGACAACCTCTGCTTCCCTCTGCGAAGGGCCTATATTTTACTTTTATTTTCTACCCTATACAAGAGTCATGGTGATCTTCACCTTTCCTTTCTACACTTTTTCTTTTTGGCAAGCACTATGTGTTGGAGAAAGATCCTGATATATATATCCACTCGTATGTAGGTTATCATAAAGTATTATTGTTGACATTACCCTTGAGGTAAAAGGTTGGGAGGCGAAACTATAAGCCCCTATCATTCTCTGTGTCTGACTGAGGCTTTGAACTCATAAGTATCGCGTGAGTGTTAGCAATTGTGAAAGACTAAAATATGGTTGAGTATGTGGACCTGCTATACAAAAGCTCTTATATTGACTCTTTCCGATGTTATGATAAATTGCAATTGCTTCAATGACTGAGATCATAGTTTGTTAGTTTTCAATGAAGTTTTTCATTCATACTTTACCTTGTGAACGAATTGTTACTTTGGCATAAGAAATTATATGACAATATATGTTGCTGTTCTAAAGATGATCATGATGCCCTCATGTCCATAATTTATTTTATCGACACCTCTATGTCTAAACATGTGGACATATTTATCGATTTCGGCTTTCGCTTGAGGACAAGCGAGGTCTAAGCTTGGGGGAGTTGATACGTCCATTTTGCATCATGCTTTTATATTGATATTTATTGCATTATGGGCTGTTATTACACATTATGGCACAATACTTATGCCTTTTCTCTCTTATTTTACAAGGTTTACACAAAGAGGGAGAATGCCGGCAGCTGGAATTCTGGACTGGAAAAGGAGCAAACCTGAGAGACCTATTCTACACTCCAAAAGTCCTGAAAATTTACGAAGAATTATTTTGGAATATATAAAAAATATTGGGCGAAGAAAGTACCAGAGGGGACCCACCAGGTAGCCACAAGGGTGGGCGGTGCGCCCTACCCACTGGGCGCGCCCCCTGGCATGTGGGCCCCATGGCAGGCCTCCGGTGCCCATCTTCTGCTATATGATGTGTTTTGACCTGGAAAAAATCAGGCGGAAGCTTTCGGGACGAAGTGTCGCTGTCTCGAGGCGGAACTTGGACAGAACCAATCTAGGGCTCCGGCGGGGCTGTTCTGCCGGGGAAACTTCCCTCCGGGAGGGGGAAATCGAAGCCATCGTCATCACCAACGATCCTCTCATCGAGAGGGGGTCAATCTCCATCAACATCTTCACCAGCACCATCTCCTCTCAAACACTAGTTCATCTCTTGTATCCGATCTTTGTCTCAAAATCTCAGATTGGTACCTGTGGGTTGCTAGTAGTGTTGATTACTCCTTGTTGTTGGTGCTAGTTGGTTTATTCGGTGGAATATCATATGTTCAGATCCTTAATGCTATTCAATACCCCTCTGATTATGAACATGAATATGCTTTGTGAGTAGTTACGGTTGCTCCTGAGGACATGGGAGAAGTCTTGTTATAAGTAATCATGTGAATTTGGTATTTGTTCGATATTTTAATGAGAGGTATGTTGTCTCTCCTCTAGTGGTGTTATGTGAATGTCGACTACATGACATGTAACACCCCATGTATTAAACTACAGTAATCCCCTTTTGATAATGCCATGTCATCATGATCAACAGTGCTTAATCATCATTAGTATCATATCTCTTTTCAAATTCAAATTCAAATGGAAATTCAAAATTAAAGTGGAAAATAAAAGTTGTTCAAATCAGAAACTAAAATGTTCGTTAAATAGCAAATATTCCAGAGACAATTCTAAAATTTTAACCAATATTCACTAAATTAATTCAGTGACTCTAACAGCAACAAAACATCACTATTTAATCCTTTTTCAATTAAATAAAATCCAAACAAAAAGATATGGACACCAAACCAATTTCTAGCAGTGACTAATTTTGCACTGTTAATAGTTGGACCAGTCTCATAATTTACAAAAGTCATTTTGAGGCCTAACTAATTACAAAACAGAAAATAAGAATAGATAAAAAGGAAAAGAGAAAATAGAAAAGCTAAAACAAAATAAAAGGGAAAAACAGAACCCCCCCTCCACTGGGCCACAGCCCAGTTGGACGACCCAGTCGGCCGGCCCACCCCACGCGCCTGGCCTTTATAGGCCTCGCCCCTCCCCACTCCAAACCCTAACCCCGACCCCCCCACTCCTCCTCGTCCCTCCCTCGCGCCACGCCGCACGTCGCCGGCGCCCGTCCCCGACGAGCTCCATCGAGCCTCGCCGCCCCGTACGCCTGCATCGGGGGTGAGCCGCGCCCCTCTCCTATCCTCTCTCTCCCTCGCCCCGCTTCGCCTCGTGCTCACCGCGGCCCCGCGCCGGCCACTGCTTCACAGCGCCACGGCGCCCGCCCTGCTCGCCCCGCTCGGCGCTCGCCTTGCGCCGCGCTGGCCCCCCCTACTCGTCGGCCGCCCACGCCCGCAGCTCGCCGCTGCCAGCCGGGCCTCGCCGATTGGCTCGCCGCGCCTGGCCGCGCCGCTGCTCGTAGGCCGCGTGCGCTCACGCCCGCTCGAGCCTGCTGCTCGCCCGCGGCCCCGCCTCCCCTGCATCTCGCCGCTCGCCGCGCACTGCTGCCGCCGCTGCCCTTTCCTTTGCTGTTGCTGCTGCGTTCCTCCCCTGCGGCTGCTTGCTAGCTGCGGCTGCTCGCTGCCGCCTGCGCCCTCTCGCCTCCGGCGTCCGGCCGCGCCCGCTCGGGCCATGCCATGCCTCGCCCGGGCCACTGTTGCTGCCGGCCGGCCGCGCCGTGGCCATGGCTCGGCCGTGGCTACGTGCATGTGCGTGAGCACGCCCAGCCGTGGCCATGTGCCACTGGCCACTGGGCCAGTGCCCCCTGGCCCTATGACAGCGGGGCCCCACGCCCCAGAACGTTTTTATTAAATAAAAATGAAAATAAAATTAATAAAATAATTAATTAATTAATTAGAGAATTAATTAAGTTAATTAACTCTGATTAAGTTAATCTAATTAATTAGTTAGTCTAATTAAGCAGTAATTAAATTAGTTAAACCCTAATTAACTAAACAGTGTATGACAGGTGGGTCCCACATGTCGGGTTGACCCAGTCAACTGCACTGTTGACTGCTGACGTCAGCATGATGTCATGCTGATGTCATCAATCACTATTCTGGATAATGTTGAATTTAAATAAATAATTAAATTCCAGAAATTAATAAAAACTTTAGAAAATCATATAAAATAATCCGTAGCTCAGATCGAAAAACTTTGTACATGAAAGTTGCTCAGAACGACGAGACGAATCCGAATACGTGGTCCGTTCATCCGCCACATGTCCCTAGCATAGCAAACATGCAACCGTCTCCTCTCTTTCATCTGTCCGAAAATACCAAACCCCCGGGAAAACATTCCCGGATGTTTTCCCTCTTCACACGTATCGTGTAGCACCGCGTCAGAACACCCGGCACTGCATATTGTCATGTCATACATTGTGTTGCTCATATTTGCTGTGTATTTATACTGTTTCCTCCCCCTCTTCTCTCTTGTTAGACCCGACGCAGTTCCCGGTACCGACGTAGCTCAGGAGCCCGACAACACCGTTAACGACCATGCCTTTGCCACCGAGAAACCAGGCAAGCCCCCCCTTTGATCATCTTGATATCGCCCATTCTATTTTCTCATGCTTGCATTAGAATTGCTGCTGCTACTGCTTTACCTATTCTGATGCATAGCCTGTTTATTGTAACCTGCTATTGATACCTTACCTGCTTATCCTAAACTGCTAGTATAGGCTGGGTAGAGACCCACTAGAGAACCCCACTTTGATCCTTGTTGCCCCGCTGGATTATCAGAAGACCCGATCAACGGGATTGAAGACCTGACCCCGGCACCGCACATCACCCCCCCTTAGTTGTAACGACACTCGAGCGTTACTATCGAGTGCCGAGGGTGATACCTCGTGTATAACTTCTGATGTTAACTCTATAGAGTAGCTATTCGGTCGTGGTCATCGAGGGTGATTCCTCCTTTACCACTTCCGGTAACAACGCTGTCGTGCAACACATCAAGTGTGAACCCATCGAGGGTGATTCCTCCTACGTTCACCTTGACAGTTACATCGAGTGGGTGTCCATTGAGGGTGATACCTCGGATTCCCTTGATGTTATGGACACACGGATACTTGGACTTTACACTGTTACTTGGAAAGGCGGGTTGACCCAGAGGGGTACCCGCGTGTGATGTGAAGACGGGTTGCCTGTATGGTGCCCGAGTGATGAATACGAGGCGTGGCCGAGCATTCTTGGCCCTTGCCGCAAGCCCTCGAGACGGGGCGACGGGGTCACATCGATCGTGAGTCTCTGCTCGTTTTCCGCAAGCCCCTAGTCCACTAACGATTTGGATATTTGATCCGAGCAGGCCTCTGGCCTGATAGCACTAACCATCACGTGGGCATAGTATGGGCGTTCTACATCGTAGCATCAGCCGAAGGCTCTGTCAGACGTCCAGTTCAGCATTGCGGCCGGGACGGACCGGCGCCCCCCTGGTGCCTGGCTTCCCCCTGCACGCAACGACTCGGAGTGCACAGGGCGATGGCCCAAGACCTCTGAGCGCTTAGGATGTAGACCGACGGGGACCTCTCTGCTGAGCTCTAGGTAGGGCTGCGGTGTGTCATTTGGCCGAGGTCGGGCATGACCCAGAAAAGTGTGTCCGGCCGGAGCTAAGCGAGCATGGTGGGTAAGTCGGTGCACCCCTGCAGCGAAGAAAACATCTATGGATAGCCTGTCCTACGGTAACGGACACTCGGAGTTGTATCCCGATCGATACAACTAGAATTGGATACTATGGCTCTGGGATTGCTTCTCGCTGGGAGTCGAGAAGAGATCTCAGGATGAGGTTGATGACTGTATGGCTCTGGGATTGCTTTCTCGCAGGGAGTCGAGAAAGGATCTCTGGGTGAGGTTGATATCAGTACTGCTACATTATATTCTATTGTTCTACTCTCTTCTAGTGCTACAAGACCGATGAAGATGCTAGACTTTGATAGGACTAGGCCTTCTCTCTATTCTGGCATTTCTTTAGCCCAGTCCACATATACAGCCTTCCTTTGATAATGTTGCATATGTAGTGTAGATCCTTGCTTGCTGAGTACTTTGGAGTACTCATGGTTGCTTTGCATTCTTTTTCCCCATGTCAGTTTGTCGTGACCAGATGACGGAGCCCCTGAGTCAGCTGCCCCTGTCGACGACCGCTACTATTTCCGAGGGTGGCTACTACTACGAGCTTGCTGACGACCAGGAGTAGGTTCGGAGGGTCCCAGGCAGGAGGCCTGCGCGTTTTGATCATAGTGTTTCTTTTGCCCTGCCTTCTAAAGGCCTTTTTGTTTCTCTTTTGTATCTGTACTCAGATATTTGATGCTTCCGCTGACGCTTGTATGCCATCGAGCTATGTATTCGAGACCTTGAGGCCCTGGCTTGTAATATAAAGCTTGTATGACTTTATTTATGTTTTAGAGTTGTGTTATGATATCTTCCCGTAGTCCTCAGGCTTGATCGTGTGCATTTGCGTGTATGATTAGTGCACGATTGAGCCGGGGGAGTCACAAGTTGGTATCAGAGCCGACTGCCTGTAGGATCCCCCCTTTCCAACTCCTTGGCCGAAGTTGAGTCTAGTAACTGAAAACTGTTTTACTAACTTGGCTGTGTGGCTTACGGGCCCACGTCACCAATTGGGTGGTATTAGGATCTTTTACTCCTCGACCTTTATTCTGGGACTCTGATCTCTCTTCTATTCGGGTTAAAATTTTACTAACTCCAACATTAGGCTCTCGTGCTCACATCCACCCGGAGTTCTGAAAATATTCCCCCCTTGCTTCAAGATTTTGGGCCAGGTTCTGCTTATAGGATCCTTTTATCGAGGGCACCCTGTGTTGTCACTTGCAGATTCCTCGCTCCGACAGTTTTCTCCGACGTTGATGTAGCCTTTGCTATGTCTCGTTGTGTACTTCCTTACCGCATGCCTGCGCGCTGCCTAGTTGTATAGCCTTCTCCTTTCAGCAGTCATAATGCCGGTTTGTAACCGAGACTATGTGTGGATTTGAATGTCTGGTGTGACTATGATGAAGTATCTATTGCACTTCCTTCAGTTGTGCGTGTTACTTCATGAATCATTCCATACACATGCCGTTTTTCTTGCTAAACTGCCCCTGTTGATTTGGCAGGATGGCTAACGATCCTCCACCTCCACCCTATATTGCCACAATGATGCAGCAGTTTGAACTCAACCGTCAGTTTATGGCCGGAGTATTGGCTCAGTTCCCAACTCAGAATGCTCAGCAACAGAATGCTCCAATAACTCTGCCAGAATTTGTGCGCCTCAATCCATCCGTTTTCCGCAACTCCACAAATCCTATGGATGCTAATGTTGCCCCTGACAGTTACGCCACCTTTGCGACATTCCACTTAAAGGGTCCAGCTACTCAATGGTGGGAAAGCCACAAGGGTATGTTGCCTGCAGAGACTGTAACCACTTGGTAGGAATTTCAGTCAGCCTTTCATGCACGGTACATTCCTCAAGGTCTGATTGACCAGAAGAAGCAGGAGTTCCACAAACTGTCTCAGGGTGAAATGACTGTGAATGAATATCAGAGGAAATTCCTTGAATTGTCCCGCTATGCTGAAGATGACGTCTGCACTGACGCACGCAAGCAGGAGAAATTCCGTGAAGGACTGCGTACTGATATAAACCTTGCACTTGTTGTCCATGATTGCACAGACTTCGCAACACTTGTCAGCCAATCTATCCAAGTTGAAACTGCTCTGACTCAGTACCAGGAGTCGCTCAAGCGCACTCATGACGTTGGCCCATCCTCGGGTCAGCCTGTTCAGAAACGTCGAGTGTGGATTCCGCACAATGTTTACCACCGACCTGCTCCAACGCCCAGGCCGTCATATGTTGCACCTCGTCTGCCTTCACCGCCGAGACAACTAACGGTTCATGATGGACCGCCTAATGTTATGGCTTCTCCTCAGGATGCACCACGTCCTTCTGATGGTCGTACGAAGGGCCATCGAACCCATCGTTGCAGAAATCATAAAGCCAGGATGTCTGCTATGGACCGAGGTCAGGTTACTCACGTCAAAATGGGAGAAGCTCGTGAGTCTCCTAAAATCGTGATTGGAACTCTGTCAGTTAATTCAGTTGCAGCTTTTGTTCTCTTTGATTCTGGGGCATCACATTCCTTTTGTGTCTCAACAATTTGCTCAGCGGCATGAGCTACCTCTAGAGTTATTGCCCACACCATTAGAGATTATCACTCCCCGATCCAGGTGGCAAACCAAGATGGTAAGTCACAACAATCAGATCAAAATTGAAGGGTTGATGTTCTCTGCTTCCCTTATTGCCCTTGGACCTTCCGACATAGACATCATTATCGGTATGGACTGGTTGACAGCCCATAATGCTTTGATTGATTGCGCTACTAAGACAGTCCAGCTCACTCACCCTTCTGGCCAGACAGTCAAATACTCAGCCTGAATAGCTCAGGATGCTGAGAGCCAGATTTATGTTCAAATGCATTGAATGCTTCACCTCTTGAAGGCATCGAGAACGTTCCAGTTGTTCATGATTTTCAAGACGTCTTTCCAGAAGAACATCCAGGAATACCCCCTGCTAGAGCTGTTGAGTTTTTTATCGACTTGAAGCCTAGCACTACCCCTATTGCGAAGCGTCCTTATAAGATGCCCCCGCACCACCTTCTCGAGCTTAAGGAAGAAATTGACAAGTCACTTAAGAAGGGTTTCATCCGCCCCAGTTCCTCTGCTTGGGGAGCACCTTCACTCTTCGTTAAGAAGAAGGATGGAACTAACCGATTGGTTCAGGATTACCGGCCCATTAACCAAGCCACAATTCAGAATAAATATCCGCTTCCTCGGATCAATGATTTATATGATCAACTTGCTGGTTCCTCAGTATTCTCTAAGCTTGATTTGAGATTGGGATACCACCAGATCTGAGTTCGTGAAGAGGATATCCCGAAGACAGCCTTCGTTACTCGCTATGGTTCTTATGAGTATACTGTCATGTCATTTGGCTTAACAAATGCTCCAGCCACATTCTCCCGATTGATGAATTATATCTTCATGGATTACCTCGACAAGTTCGTCATGGTATATCTAGATGATATTCTGGTCTATTCAAAGAATGAAGAAGAACATGCTGAACACCTCCGTCTTGTACTGGAAAGGCTCCGAGAACACCAGTTGTATGCCAAATACTCCAAATGTGAATTTTGGCTTTCTGAAGTAACTTACCTTGGTCATGTGATTTCCGTGGATGGAATTGCTGTTAACCCAGAACGAGTTCAGGCTATTCTTGACTGGACTCCTCCGAAGAACGTCAAGCAAGTCAGAAGTTTTCTCGGCCTTGCAAGTTATTGTGGTCGTTTTGTCGAGAATTTCTCAAAGATTGCTAAGCCCCTGACTGATCTGCTTCACAAGGGCGTTAAGTTTGAATGGACAGAAAAATGTCAGGAAAGTTTTCAAACACTCAAAGACAAGCTGACATCTGCCCCAGTACTTGCTCCTCCAGATTCCCGCAAAGATTTTGTGATCTATTGTGACGCATCCCGTAAGGATTAGGCTGTGTCCTAATGCAAGAGCGTAAAGTGATTGCTTATGGCTCTCGTCAGTTGCGCCCACATTAAGAGAATTATCCGGTACATGATCTAGAACTAGCTGCTGTCATCTATTCACTGCAGCTGTGGCGACATTACATCCTCGGTAATCGTTGCGAGATCTACATGGATCATAAAAGTCTGAAGTACTTGTTCACTCAACCATCTCTAAACCTCCGTCAGCAAAGATGGATGGAGACCATTACGGACTATGATTTGGGTATTTCTTATACCCCTGGCAAGGCTAACGTGATGGCTGATGCCTTAAGCCGCAAGTCCTATTGCGACAACCTCATGGTTAGGCGAGCTCAACCTCGTATTTTTGAAGAACTGTGCAAGCTGAATCTGTGTATTGTTCCACAGGGTTCTCTTAATAACCTTGTGATACAACCAGATCTTGAGAAAGCTGTTAAGATTGCGCAAGCTAAAGATGCTGAAGTTGGTCTGATGAAGAAAGATCTTCACCTTGAAAAGTACAGGGATTTCTCGCTGTCTGAAGATGGAACCTTGTATTTCAGAGACCGCATTGTGGTACCTCGCTTCGAGCTTATGACTGATAAGGTCATGAAGGAAGCACATTATACACCGCTGTCTATTCATCCGGGTAGCACCAAGATGTATCATGATCTCCGTCAAAGGTACTGGTGGTCTAGAATGAAGCAGGATATTGCTTGTTATGTTGCTGAATGTGATGTGTGTCGACGCGTTAAAGCAGAACATCAGAAGCCTACTAGAATTCTGCAACCGCTTCCTATTCTTCTATGGAAATGGGACAAGGTTCAAATGGATTTCATTACAGGACTTCCCAGGTCACAGAAGGGTCACGATGCTATTCTCGTCGTCGTCGACCAGCTCTCTAAAGTTGCACACTTTCTGCCAGTCAAGGAGACTATCACTGCAAGACAGTTAGCAGAGTTGTATATCTCCAGAATTGTATCACTCCACGGTATTCCGAAAGAGATCAGTGCAGACCGTGGCAGCATCTTCACTGGTCATTTCTGGGAAAGTTTCCAAAAAGCTATGGGAACTCATATTACTTGGAGTTCAGCATATCACCCCCAGTCTCAAGGCCAAGTCGAGCGAGTCAATCAAGTGCTTGAAGATATGCTACGAGCTGGTGTTATTTCTTTCGGCAAGAAGTGGGAAGAATCTCTCCCGTATGCCGAGTTCTCCTATAACAACAGCTATCAAGCCAGCTTGAAAATGGCCCCCTTCGAAGTACTATATGGACATAAGTGTCGAACCCCTCTGAATTGGTCAAAAACTGGGGAATGACCACTCGTGGGACCGGATATTATTGAACACGCCGAAGAACAAGTCCGTATTGTCCGGGAAAATCTCAAGGCGGCTCAGGACCGTCAGAAGAGCAACTATGATCGCAAACGATGGGGTTTGATTTATCAACCTAGTGATCAAGCTTATCTGCGCGTCACTCCTATGAAGGGGACTCACCGTTTTGGAATCAAGGGCAAGCTAGCTCCACGCTACATTGGTCCTTTTCGCATAATTGCTAGACGTGGTCAGGTGGCATATAAATTGGAGTTGTCGCCGCAATTCTCTCATATCCACGACATCTTCCATGTGTCGCAACTTCGTAAATGCTTCAAGGAATCTCCGCACCGAGCTGTGGATCACGAGATGCTCGAATTGCATGATGATCTTTCTTATAAGGAGCATCCAATCCGCATTCTCGATGAAGCTGAACGTCGGACCCGTCAGAAGATTACCAAGTTCCTCAAAGTGCAGTGGTCAAATCATTCTGAAGATGAAGCCACTTGGGAACGCGAGGATAATCTTCGTGCGGAATAGCCCGAACTTTTTCCTTCCACCTCTTAATTCTCGGGACGAGAATTCTTGTTAGTGGAGGAGATTTGTAACACCCCATGTATTAAACTACAGTAATCCCCTTTTGATAATGCCATGTCATCATGATCAATAGTGCTGAATCATCATTAGTATCATATTTCTTTTCAAATTCAAATTCAAATGGAAATTCAAAATTAAATTGGAAAATAAAAGTTGTTCAAATCAGAAACTAAAATGTTCGTTCAATAGCAAATATTCCAGAGACAATTCTGAAAATTTTAACCAATATTCACTAAATTAATTAAGTGACTCTAACAGCAACAAAACAACACTATTTAATCCTTTTTCAATTAAATAAAATCCAAACAAAAAGATATGGACACCAAACCAATTTCTAGAAGTGACTAATTTTGCACTGTTAATAGTTGGACCAGTCTCATATTTTACAAAAGTCATTTTGAGGCCTAACTAATTACAAAACAGAAAATAAGAATAGATAAAAAGGAAAAGAGAAAACAGAAAAGCTAAAACAAAATAAAAGGGAAAAACAGAACCCCCCTCCACTGGGCCACAGCCCAGCTGGACGACCCAGCCGGCCGGCCCACCCCGCGAGCCTGGCCTTTATAGGCCTCACCCCTCTCCACTCCGAACCCTAACCCCGACCCCCCCACTCCTCCTCGTCCCTCCCTCGTGCGACGCCGCCACCATCACCGCCCGTCGCCACGCCGCACGTCGCCGGCGCCCGTCCCCAACGAGCTCCATCGAGCTTCGCCGCCCCGTAACCCTGCATCGGGGGTGAGCCGCGCCCCTCTCCTATCCTCTCTCTCCCTCGCCCCGCTTCGCCTCACGGCCCCGCGCCGGCCACTGCCTCCCAGCGCCACGGCGCCCGCCCTGCTCGCCCCGCTCGGCGCTCGCCTTGCGCCGCGCTGGCCCCCCTACTCGTCGGCTGCCCACGCCCGCAGCTCGCCGCTGCCAGTCGGGCCTCGCAGATTTGCTCGCCGCGCCTAGCCGCGCCACTGCTCGTAGGCCGCGCGCGCTCACGCCCGCTCAAGCCTGCTGCTCGCCCGCAGCCCCGCCTCCCCTGCATCTCGCCGCTCGCCGCGCACTGCTGCCGCCGCTGCCCTTTGCTTTGCTGCTGCTGCTGTGTTCCTCCCCTGCGGCTGCTCGCTGCCGCCTGCACCCGCTCGCCGCCGGCGTCCGGCCGCGCCCGCTCGTGCCACGCCCTGCCTCGCCCCGGGCAACTGTTGCTGCCGGCCGGCCGCGCCGTGGCCATGGCTCGGCCGTGGCTGCGTGCATGTGCGCGAGCACGTCCAGCCATGTGCCACTGGCCACTGGGCCAGTGCCCCTGGCCCTATGACAGAGGGGCCCCACGCCCAAGAACATTTTTATTAAATAAAAATGAAAATAAAATTAAAAAAATAAATAATTAGTTAATTAATTAAGTGAATTAACTCTGATTAAGTTAATCTAATTAATTAGTTAGTCTAATTAAGCAGTAATTAAATTAGTTAAACCCTAATTAACTAAACAGTGTATGACAGGTGGGTCCCACATGTCGGGTTGACCCAGTCAACTACACTGTTGACTGCTGAAGTCAGCATGATGTCATGATGACATCATCAATCACTATTCTGGATAATGTTGAATTTAAATAAATAATTAAATTCCAGAAATTAATAAAAACTTTAGAAAATCATATAAAATAATCCGTAGCTCAGATCGAAAAACTTTGTACATGAAAGTTGCTCAGAACGACGAGACGAATCCAAATACGCGCTCCGTTCGTCCGCCACACGTCCCTAGCATAGCAAACATGCAACCGTCTCCTCTCTTTCATCTGTCCGAAAATACCTAACCCCCGGGAAAACATTCCCGGATGTTTTCCCTCTTCACCTGTATCGTGTAGCACCGCGTCAGAACACCCGGCACTGCATATTGTCATGTCGTACATTGTGTTGCTCATATTTGCTGTGTATTTATACTGTTTCCTCCCCCTCTTCTCTCTCGTTAGACCCCGACGCAGTTCCCGGTACCGACGCAGCTCAGGAGCCCGACGACACCGTTAACGACCTTGCCTTTGCCGCCGAGCAACCAGGCAAGCCCCTCCTTTGATCATCTCGATATCGCCCATTCTATTTTCTCATGCTTGCATTAGAATTGCTGCTGCTACTGCATTACCTATTCTGATGCATAGCCTGTTTATTGTAACCTGCTATTGATACCTTACCTGCTTATCCTAAACTGCTAGTATAGGCTGGGTAGAGACCCACTAGAGAACCCCACTTTGATCCTTGTTGCCCCGCTGGATTATCAGAAGACCCGATCAACGGGATTGAAGACCTGACCCCGGCATCGCACATCACCCCCCCTTAGTTGTAACGACACTGCAGCGTTACTATCGAGTGCCGAGGGTGATACCTCGTGTAGCACTTCTGATGTTAACTCTGTAGAGTAGCTATTCGGTCGTGGTCATCGAGGGTGATTCCTCCTTCACCACTTCCGGTAACAACGCTGTCGTGCAACACATCAAGTGTGAACCCATCGAGGGTGATTCCTCCTACGTTCACCTTGACAGTTACATCGAGTGGGTGTCCATTGAGGGTGATACCTCGGATTCCCTTGATGTTATGGAAACACGGATACTTGGACTTTACACTGTTACTTGGAAAGGCGGGTCAACCCTGAGGGGTATCCGCGTGTGATGTGAAGACGGGTTGCCTGTATGGTGCTCGAGTGATGAATACGAGGCGTGGCTGGGTATTCTTGGCCCTTGCCGCAAGCCCTCGAGACGGGGCGACGGGGTCACATCGATCGTGAGTCTCTGCTCATTTTCTGCAAGCCCCTAGTCCACTAACGATTTGGATATTTGATCCGAGCAGGCCTCTGGCCTGATAGCACTAACCATCACGTGGGCATAGTTTGGGCGTTCTACATCGTAGCATCAGCCGAAGGCTCTGTCAGACGTCAAGTTCAGCATTGCGGCCGGGACGGACCGGCGCCCCCTGGTGCCTGGCTTCCCCCTGCACGCAATGACTCGGAGTGCACAGGGCGATGGCCCAAGACCTCTGAGCACTTAGGATGTAGACCAACGGGGACCTCTCTGCTGAGCTCTAGGTAGGGCTGCGGTGTGTCGTTTGGCCGAGGTCGGGCATGACCCGGAAAAGTGTGTCCGGCCGTAGTTAAGCGAGCGTGGTGGGTAAGTTGGTGCACCCCTGCAGGGAAGAAAACATCTATCGATAGCCTGTCCTATGGTAACGGACACTCGGAGTTGTATCCCGATCGATACAACTAGAATTGGATACTATGGCTCTGGGATTCCTTCTCGGTTGGAGTCGAGAAGGGATCTCAGGACGAGGTTGATGACTGTATGGCTCTGGGATTGCTTTCTCGCAGGGAGTCGAGAAAGGATCTCTGGGTGAGGTTGATATCAGTACTGCTACACTATATTGTATTGTTCTACTCTCTTCTAGTGCTGCAAGACTGATGAAGATGCTAGTCTTTGATAGGACTAGGGCTTCTCTCTATTCTGGCATTTCTGCAGCCCAGTCCACATATACAGCCTTCCTTTGATAATGTTGCATATGTAGTGTAGATCCTTGCTTGCTGAGTACTTTGGAGTACTCACGCTTGCTTTGCTTTCTTTTTCCCCATGTCAGTTTGTCGTGACCAGATGACGGAGCCCCTGAGTCAGCTGCCCCTGTCGACGACTGCTACTATTTCCGAGGGTGGCTACTACTACGAGCTTGCTGACGACCAGGAGTAGGTTCGGAGGGTCCCAGGCTGGAGGCCTGCGCCTTTCGATCGTAGTGTTTCTTTTGCCCTGCCTTCTAAAGGCCATTCTGTTTCTCTTTTATATCTGTACTCAGATATCTGATGCTTCCGCTGACGCTTGTATGCCATCGAGCTATGTATTCGAGCCCTCGAGGCCCTGGCTTGTAATATAAAGCTTGTATGACTTTATTTATGTTTTAGAGTTGTGTTGTGATATCTTCCCGTGAGTCCTTAGGCTTGATCATGTGCATTTGCGTGTATGATTAGTACACGATTGAGCCGGGGGCGTCACATGACACTTCACCATTGTTTGGGCCTAGGGGAAGGCATTGGGAAGTAATAGGTAGATGATGGGTTGATAGAGTGACAGAAGAATAAACCCTAGTTTATGTGTTGCTTCGTATGGGGCTGATTTGTATCCACATGTTTCATGCTATGGTTAGATTTATCTTAATTCTTCTTTCATAGTTGCGGATGCTTGCGAGAGGGGTTAATCATAAGTGGGAGGCTTGTCCATGTAAGGACAGCACCCAAGCACCGGTCCACCCACATATCAAATTATCAAAGTAACGAACTTGAATCATATGAGCATGATGAAAATTAACTTGACAACAATTCCCATGTGTCCTCGGGAGGGCTTTGCATTATATAAGAGTTCTTCCAAGCTTGTCCTTTGCTACAAAAAGGATTGGGCCATCTTGCTGCACCTTAGTTACTTTTATTACTTGTTACCCATTATGAATTTTATCTTATCACACAACTATTTGTTACCGATAATTTCAGTGCTTGCAGAGAATACCTTACTGAAAACCGCTTGTCATTTCCTTCTGCTACTTGTTGGGTTCGACACTCTTACTTATCGAAAGGACTATGATAGATCCCCTATACTTGTGGGTCATCAAATACCATCCTTGGAAATCATATGACCAAGGTAGGTCACTTCAGATAACCAGAATTCACACTTGGAATATTTGGCATATAGCTGATGCTCTCGAAGCTTTACCAGTACAAGACAAAGATGTTCAGCATGTTCTTCCTTATTCTTGGAATATACCAGGATATCATCCAGATAAACCACGATGAACTTATCAAGGTAATCCATGAAGATATAATTCATCAGGCGGGAGAACATTGCTGGAGCCTTGGTTAAGCCAAAGGACTTGATTGTGTACTATTATGAACCATAGCGAGTTACGAAAGCGGTCTTCGGAATATCCCCTTTGCGGACTCGGATCTGATGGTAACCCAACCTCAAGTCGAGTTTAGAGAATACCGAGGATCAAGCAAGTTGACCATACAGGTCATTGATCCGAGGAAGTGGATACTTGTTCTGAATTGTTGCCTGGTTGATAGGTCACTAATCTCGGACTAACCGGTTCGTACCATCCTTCTTCTTAACAAAGAGAGAAGGTACTACCCAAGCAGAGGAACTGGGACGAATGAAACCCTTATGAAGTGATTTGTCGATTTCCTCCTTAAGTTCAAGGAGTTCATGCGGCGGCATCTTGTATGGTCGCTTCGCAATAGGAGTGGTGCCTCGTTTTAAGTCGATGACAAACTCGACAACTCTAATAGGGGGTACTCCTGGAAGTTCTTCTGGAAAGACATCTTGGAAGTCATAAACGACTGGAATGTTTTCGATTCCCTCAAGAGGTGAAGCGTTCAACACATTCAAAGAATAAATCTGGGCTTCGGCATTTCTAATAAGTCGAGCAAAATAGTTCACTATCTCGTCTGAAGGATGTAGTAGTTGGATGGTTTTAGTGGCGCAATTGATTGAAGCAATATGAGTTTTCAACCAGTCCATTCCAAGTATGACATCGATGTTGGAAGACTTGAGGGTGATGAGTAAGGCGAGAAATTCTAGACCTCCGATCTCAATGGGAACATTATGGCTTATCATGGAGGCACAACAATGGGATCCCGGGGTACTAACAATTAATGGGGAGTGCATTTCTTCACATGAAATACCATCCATGAATGAATGTGATGCTCCTGAATCAAATAAAACAGAAGCTGGTACTGAATTAAATTAATGAGAATAGTACCCATCACAGTAGCAGGCTGGTCTTGAGCTTCACTCAGATCAACATGGTATTCTTTACCACGACCATAAGAAGGCCTGGCATTGTAGTTGCGGGTCTGATTGTTACCACAACCATTTCCATGGCCTGCTGATGGAAGCACAAGTTGGTTCTGATCCTGAGAGCAGTCTCTGGCACAGTGACCTGGACGGCCACACTTGAAGCAGAGTCCATCATTGGGATGGGGAGCAGGAGCTCGGGGCAGTGCAGCTAGAGGTCTCAGCTACCTTGATGGTGCAGGAGGCAGGCGAGGCGCGACATACGACGGCCTTGGTGTAGGAGCAATTGGACGGTACATGCTGTGAGGAATCCAAATACGGCACTTCTGGGAAGACGAGCCCGAAGATGAACCCGCGTCACGGGTGCGCTTGAGAGCGTCCTTGTGTTCCTTCAGTCTAGTCTCGACCTGAATGGCCTTATTCACCAAGGTGGCGAAGTCGACGAAGTCTTGGACAAGGAGTGTTATCTAGATATCAAGGCTAAGCCCTTCACGGAACTTCTCCTGTCTATGAGCATCAGTAGCGATGTCTTCCTCAGCATAGTGAGACAATTCTAGGAACTCCCGCTGGTACACATCCACAGTTTTACTTCCTTGAACGAGGTTGCGGAACTCACGTTTCTTCCGGTCCATGATTCCCTGGGGAACGTAGCGGGCATAGAAAGCAGCCTGGAACTCCAGCCAGGTGATGATTGTTCCAACAGGCAGTGTGTGTCTGTGGCAGTCCCACCATTGAGCAGCGGGACCCTTCAGGAAGTAGCATGCAAAGGTAACATAGCTGGCAGGGGCAACATTAGCAGACTCCATCTCATAAGTGATGTCGCGGAGCCAGTCATCACCATCAAGTGGCTGAACTGAGTTGCGGAAGAGAGTTGGGTTGAGCCGCACGAAGTCTTGCAAGGTTATTGGGGCTGGCTACTATAGGGGAACGCGATAGAAAACAAAAAAATTCTGACCTAGGCACCAGCACAGGACCACTATGGAGACTGCATACAAGGTTTGATCTTATCGTTACCGACTCATAGCACAGCGGCAGTAGAGTCGATGTAGATCATCGGTGTAGATCCCCGCAGCTAGGATTTACAACCTCCCAACCGCGAGGATGTACTACCGCGCCGGACAGCCCTTCAGGAGGCGGTCGGACAGTCCCCCGGACGATGTCACGGACAGCCCTTCGGGAGGACCCTCGAAACTCGAACAGTAACTCGGACAGCCCTTCGGGAGGACCCTCGAACAAACCCTTGGGCAAAAGATTGAGTCTACGACCTCTCTACGGGGTTGCACACATACGGTGTCAGCTATCCTACAGGGCTTTGCCATCCAGACCTAGTTCCTGCCGGAACCCAGACAGCCTTTCGGCTCTACGAAACTATTTCGCGGGGAGGGAGAGAGAAGGCCAGATCATGCATGGCTTGTGTATGAGAGTAAGGAGAGATTTTGGAGAGCCCTCTCCACCTCCATTTATAGGAGGAGCAAGGGGTAGAGGCAATGGGTAAAAAGACCAAAAGGGTGTGTGTTGAACATATCCACCATGAGGTGGAAGGAAACCCCAAGGGGGCCCTCCCCCACCACTATGGACAAAATTTGGTGATGCCCCCTTTGGGGGAGGGCACCACCTTTCACACACCTTTATCTCTCACCAAAAGTGATTTCCTTCTAGAAGAAAAAACAAAACACACTTTCACTATTCACGAAGACATTTTTCTACGACCGTTAAATCCGAAAATATTTCCGTCAGTCTTAGAATAATTCCAGTACCCACTAAAACAATTCTGGACGCATTCTGAAACATTTTCGGATCAATGATTTTCTTCAGCAAAAAGCAACCAAAGCGGTTTCGGATCAACCCCCAAAAAAATCCCAGAAGTTTCCAGAACAATTCTGGCACCCTCCAAGAATTTCTAGGCATGTGTGGAAACCAATTTGACTTAATGGTATAATCGAAAACAACTTTCCAGTTTTACCAAAACTATTCCGGTGTTCTCTCTCCGGAACTCTTCCGCTGTCTCCGAAACTTTTCCGGCGACTTTGTCTCAGACTCCTTGTCTAGTATACAGCAGATAGATGACCCTTAAGCGTGTAACCCTATAGCTTCGGTGAAGCATAGACATGACCGGAACTCTTTCCGATCAAAGATCAATATCGGTACCGTGGACACCCATATTGACCCCTATACCCACACGAATAAATATGCGAGTGAACCTCCAGTTGCCGTGTGCTATTCCTGTTGTTTCGCGATATGTTACAAATACCCGAGGTGAGATTAATCGGCATCCCCGTGGATCAACACTTGTCCACTATGCCAGTTACCTCATTACCGATTTTGTTCTCTTTTCTCGTTTCCGTGTTCCGGCATCCCTGTCATCAAATCACATTGTGTCTGGCCAGACGATGGTGGATACCGTACATCGAGAGGGCCCAGAGATATCTCTCCATCGTCGGAGGAGCAAATCCCAATCTTGAGCTATCAAGTTACTTGACATACTTTCCCCTGAACCCGTAAGCCGCCGTAATAGCCACCCAGTTACGGATGATGTTTAACAAACCCCAAAGTTCATGAATCAAGCATGAAGAAACTCGATACTCTCATGGTCTAAATTCATAGATCTGATGTAAGTCATGCGAGTACTTTGGATGAGTACTCACGGTTGCTTTGCTACCTTTTTCCCCCCTACCCGATTGCTGCGATCAGATGACAGAGCCTCGGAGACAGCTGATCCCGTCGATGACTACTACTACCCCGACAGAGCTACTACTACACGGAGATGGGCAATAGCAGCATTGGTAGCATCATGGACTGCCATGTCAACAGTCACTCCAACACCATGCAAGGTGTGCAACTCAGTGATGGAGTTATCCAGCTGATCAAAGATTCAAACCACAATGCGGTACTGCTCCTGGTTGAACTCGCGGTAGTCCTCGTAAACACTGTACTCAGGGTACCAGCGATATGCCAATCTGGTCAAGAGGCCGACCAGAATTGCAGGGAATCTACTCGCATCAACAGCCATAGTCTGGCGTACAAGTTGTCTTGCGGGACGCATCTGAAACAAGGGAGTGCAAGATGTCAAATGACAGTTTGAGAATCATAAGATACACATTGAAAGGAATGGTTGCAGACAATCCAGCTCTCCGGGTGAATGTGGGCACCAGAACCTAATGTTAGAGTTAGCAAAACCTTTAACCCGAATGGAAGAGAGATCAGAGTCCTAGAGTAAAGGAGAGGAATAAAAGATCCTAAACCAATCCATTGACGATGTGGGACCGTAAGCCACACAACAATGTTAGTAAAATAGTTTTGCAAATACTAGACTCAACTTTGGCCAAAGAGTTGGAAAGGGGCTTCCTACAGGCAGTCGGCTCTAATACCAACTTGTGACACCCCCGACTCAATCATGGACTAATCATACACGCAAATGCCCACGATCAAGATCAGAGACTCATGGGAAGATATCACAACACAACTCTAGACACAAATTAAAGTCATACAACTTTATATTACAAGCCAGGCCACGAAGGCTCGAATACATAAGTCAGCGGAACAAAAAATATCTGAGTGCAGACATAACTAAACAAGTTTACCTTAAGAAGGCTTAGCAAAACAACGACATTTAGATCGAAAATGCGCAGGCCTCCTGCCTGGGAGCCTCCGAACTACTCCTCGTCGGCGGTCTCCATGTAGTAGTAGCTCTGTCGGGGTAGTAGTAGTCATCGACGGGATCAGCTGTCTCCGAGGCTCTGTCATCTGATCGCAGCAATCGGGTAGGGGGGAAAAAGGTAGCAAAGCAACCGTGAGTACTCATCCAAAGTACTCGCAGGACTTACATCAGATCTATGCTAAGTATGCATCGGTATCAAAGGGAAGAGGCTGTATTTGTGGACTAAACTGCAGAAATGCCAGAATAGAGGGGAAAGGCCTAGCCTATTGAAGACTAACATCTTGCAGCATTAGAAGAGTGCAGATTAGCATATTATATATTAATAAGTAAGTAGTAGCAATGCCCAGAGAACCTTCCTCGACTCCCTGCGACAAAGCGATCCCGGAGACAACATATTATTAAGCACCACAAGTATCCAGTTCTAGTTGTAGTAGATCGGGATACTCTTTGAGCGTCCCGTTACCGTGGACACGGCTATTCGAATAGATATACTTCCCTGCAGGGGTGCACCAACTTACCCAACACGCTCGATTAACTCCGGCCGGACACACTTACTCGGGTCATGCCCCGGCCTCGGCTGGCCATAGTCCTACCTAGGCTCAACAGAGAGGTCAGCACGCCGGTCTACATCCTAAGCGCTCAGGGGTCTTGGGCCCATAGCCCTTTGCACTCCTGCGTGTTGCGCGACTGGCCGGGGACCAGACCCACCCCCTTAATACAAGCGCATGCGGTTACCGTCCACCCCAACAATCAGCCCGCATCTCTGAACTGTGACATCTGGAGAGCTTTCGAGTGAATCGTATGACGCCGAGTGCCCATACTTATTCCCGCGTGGTGGTTAGTGCGAAAAGGCTAGAGGCCTACTCAGATCACATATTCAAACCCGTTAGTGTGTTGGGAGCTCGCGGTGATGATTAGTGCTCCTGTCGTCCTGTGACATCTGGAGATCTTTCGGTAGAATCGTATGACACCGAGTGTCCATACTTATTCCCGCGTGGTGGTTAGTGCGAAAAGGCCAGAGGCCTACTCAGATCACATATTAAAACCCGTTATTGTGTTGGGAGTTCGCGGTGACGATTAGTGCTCCTGTCGTCCTGTCTCACGGACTTACGGCAAGGGTCAGGCCCATCCCTCTCCTTGGGCGGTCTACCTGCCCGGCCGTGCAGCGTAATTATCTCGCGGGTACCCTCACGGTCAATCCAACTTCACATCTCTCGCATGTACCCTCGGGGTCGACCCGACTTATCAAGAGACTGTCGAGAACTCAGGTCCACCTCTACTGGGGTGGTACCGCCTGTCCCTTCAGTCCCGCAGTAACCGTAGACGGGGAATAGTGTAAGGTAACAGTGTGTCCGTACCATCAAGGGGGAAATCCGAGGAATCACCCTCAATGGATTCCCACTCGATGTATCCATCAAGGTGAACTTGGAGGAATCACCCTCGATGGGTTCACAGTTGAGGGGCTGCAGGACAGAGGCATCATCAGAGGTGGTGAAAGAGGAATCACCCTCGGTAACCCACAACCGACTAGCTATGCTACAGAGATATCATCAGGAGCGAGGAAGGAGGTATCACCCTCGGCACTCGATAGTAGCTCTGTAGAGTCGTACAACTTACACTACTGCAGAAATGGCTAGCAGTGGCGTGTGCAAAATGGCCATAAGTGGCGGGCTACGGGCCCAAGCATGCCCGCCACTGACTTCCTGCCACCACTAAAAGGCCACCAGTGGCCGGCGTTGGCCCGCCACTGTTAATCAATTAGCAGTGGCGGGCATAACATCTTGCCCGCCACTGCTAATAGGGACTGCCCGCCACTGCTAATAGGGACTGCCCGCCACTGCTAATGTACACACCAGTGACGAGCACTCCATACAGCCCGCCACTAGTGCTAATTCTATAAAACAAAAAAATTTACGTGAACATTTGCAGTTCAGTCCACAACTATGAGGCCATTTACACATACATCCATTCAAATGCTCACAGTTCATCACACATACAGCCATTCAAATGCTCACAGTTCAGTCCACAACTATATAACATGCAATGTCCAGCACATATACACATTTTGGTTCAAAAGGAATCTCAAAATACAATATTCACCTCATATACAGAATTTAGTTCTAACAATATTGAATATGCATGTTAATAGGAAGAGCAGATTAGGTCAAGATGTGTTCATCTTATTTTTCTTTCACTTCACTTTTAGAGCCAAACCTGCAAAACAGTAAAAAAAAAGAGAGAGGATTGTGTTAAAATGTTGCATCTTCAAAATAGCGATGCTTTGCTATTGGAGCTAGCTAGCACAGTTAAGTTATGATGCTTTGCTTTTGGTACTAGCTAGCACACATGGAGTAGATCTAGTAGGAAAGTACAAATGGATCAAAGAACTGTTAACTAAACAGAGCAAAACATTACAAGTTAAATGAAAGACATGCCATTACAGAGGTGCACCCATGAAACACCCAGAAGCATACATCTAATTAGCACATTCCAAGAGCAGAGCAGTAAGTAATATACAATTAAACAAAGCTACAGGAAATGATTACACAACTATACAAGTCATTTTCTAAAAACAAGAATAGAGGGCAGCATACCTTGATGAGGTAGTACTTGGGCACGAATTTGTTGGTAGCTGTTTTCTGGTGGGGGATGAGGCTGAGTCAGGTGCACTTGCGGCCTTCATAAGTTGACATTGAAGCATGTGCCTACAATTAAAATGCAATGTAATTAGCCTAAAACATAAACAAGAGTGACTTAATCAGTTGACCCATATATAAAGTCTAAAAATGCACTACACACAAAAGTCTGAAAATGCAATACACCATACTACACACAAATTTCAGAGACTAACCAAGAAACACATGGGCCAACTAGCTATCGTAAAACAGAGCATATACTGAGGTTTAAGAATTTCTCAGTCAACTAGCTATCAATTGGTTAAGTTTGATGTACAAAATACTCTCCTTATGCATAAGTTCCACAATAAAATGGACGAACAATCTAGTTATATGCGATTAACCATATATTGCCTATCTATCTAAGGGTCGAAGACTAATATACTAGTGCCAAAACAATGAATGAGTAACATTTGGCCTAGCTACTGACATGGCACTTGTCTAAATATCTAGAAGAGACGATCATGCCCAGGACATAATTTGAAGAAGCAAAGAGCAAATACTGCACATATTAATACAACCAAGAAAACCAAGTAGTGCATATTACCAATACACAGATTTTGATATGATCTTTCGCAGTACCTGTTGCTGGTGCTATTGTTGGTGATGAAAGTGATTTGTCATGATTACTATTCCCATCATCCCTTGCTGATCATAATCCAATTAGTCCTTGATGATGTTGCTGATACACAGGCACAAGTACATCAAATTTGCAGATTTTTGTACGCTAACAAGAGTTCACAGTGGCAAATATTTGAATTAAAGAAAAACATACTAGTTCTAATGAGTGTAGGCCTCAGACTACTACAGAAACATAGGCCACCCAAAAGCATATGAAGAATGATCACGACATCTTTCTGCATACAAAATTGATCTATTATGCACATGAATATTAGATTTGAGCCATCATGTGCTTCAATTTAGACTGAAATATCAGGTATAAATCTGTTAATGATATAAAAAGCATCATTACTGAAATATCAGGCAAGGAGCACGCACAAAGATCATCATTGTTCAGATTGACAAGGAAGTAGGAAGAACTTAAGGGCCGGATACTCCTCCTAGTATCCTTGTGCCTACCCATTCTTTCCTGGTTCGATCTCACTTAACCTGAGGAAATTACAATACACTACTCCATTCCATCCAAACTATAGACTGAAACCAAAAGTAAGGTTCATCTGCGACCATCTACAATTCAATGAAGGACTACAATACTATTTCATTTATTAACCTAACAAACTAAGTGACTACACAACTAGCACAGTTTCACACCTCCTCACAAAGTGTAGTCGACAGATAATTAAGGAGGGCCACGCCTCTATTCAATTCTATTCTACTAGAACATTCATTCTAAACTACAGATCGAAACCATTAAGTTTGATCCATCTGCTACAACCTATGTACAAACAGGAGTGGGGGTTTGGCGAGGAGATTGATCGACAGTATACATTGGAGGGTGTAGGCATGCGCCACTAAAGACAACAGTTAATAGTTTGTACGCACAAATAATAACAGAGGAATCATGTCAGGTCCAGACTCCGACAATGTAAAACCTTAACTACCTCGAATGTCATGAGCTTGCAAAGTACAACAGTAGAACTGTAACATCTACTTGCTTATCATAGGCTGATGATTTATGTCCCGCACACACAAAAGCAACCAGACCAAATGAGATTCGGCTTTCATTGTCATTAGTCACTACAAAATTATATATGCGACATTTTACAAACAACTGAATTCTGATCATTATGAATAGAACGATAAGGTTGTTCTGATGCTAATACCTGGTTCTTGACAGCCTTGGCCATCTTGCGGAACTCCTTATGCATGACAGTCTTGTGGGTGAACACGGCAGGCTTGTTCTGCTTCTTTGACTTGGTTGTGGAGAGGACCACAGTGGGTGAACGCGGAGTGTGGAACCTAGGTCCTGCTTGTCCAGCGACATGTTTCTGCTTAGGTTGCATGCTTCATGAAATCAGTTGATTGTACAACGAATTTTTTTGCATTATCTAAAAGTTAATTCGTCCAACAACTAATAAGTTAATAATGTGCTAAAGGGACTGAAATTACAACAGTGTGTTATCTGAAAACTAATCCAATCAGAAATTCAGAAATTACCACAGTGCTAAACAAAGTTTTAAATCGCGGGCGAAAAGTGCGCAATCGCGGCCTGGCAGCCTCCCCGCGAAGCGATGCCCAATTTTCCGCGATCTGCCGCTATGGCCGCCATCGCTGCGCGAAACAGCGCTAAATTGGTTAGCTGTCGCTGCGTTTTCGCCGGATCGGCTATGATTCCATTTTTAACGGGCCGAAATAGAGGCCCATCCAGATATCAGCCCATCTTTCATCCAGAAAACCTAGCGTCATTCAGTCCTCCTTCCCTTTCCTCTTCCTCCCGTCTCAAAAGTTGCGGCGGCTGGGCGGTGCGGGCTGGAGTACCTGCTAGCAATGGACTGGGAGTTGGAACCGTTTGAGACACATCGTGGTGCAAAGTTTTAAATCGCGGACAGTACATGTAATGTGCTGTCCATGGTGCATGGTGCAGACTACAGACCTCCGTTTCTGCACTATTAGATGAACTTACGTGTTGAACTAATGATGCTTGTTTGCAGTAGTCCTTGAGACCTTGGATTTACCCTGGTTTTGCTTGAATTTACACTGAAAATCCCCTGTTTTTCTGCTGAAAGTACTCTGTTTTTCTGCTGAAAGTACTCTGTTTCTGATTCCCGCTAAATGTCTTAGCGGCCGCTATTGCCCGCTATAGCGGCTGTAGCGTCTGGGAAAAGGCAGCCGCGAAATGGTTTTGCCCGCGATTTTAATCTTTGGTGCTAAATTCACTAAGTCGTAAAAACATGATCATCAAATAACGTCCATATAGTCAAATCTCACCAGCCACTCGATTCAACCCCCACTTATTGATTAGTTTGAGAGAGAACAACTACAGGAGCAACATGGCACGAGCAAAACGAAAGGGGCTGCCGTTCCGATCTGCCCACAACCCCCCCCCCCCCCCCCCCCCCCCCCCCCCCCCCCCCCCCCCCCCCCCCCCACCCCCCCCCCTCTTCGCTTTACATGACTTAGCCTTCTAGTAATACCGTCGAATGTGGATTCAAGTAAAATTTGCATTGCACAGGGCATTACGTATTTTGGTCAGAAAGCTAGAAATGGTGGCACAATACTTTACCCATCAGCAGTTGCAACAGAATGGCAGATGATATGATGTATGTACGTACAATCATTCTCTCACACTCTCTAAAACCAAATTGATATTTTTTTCCTCTGTTCCATCCATGTACATATAGGTAAATGTTAACTAGTGGTAAACTAAACTAGCAGACTGGATTGGAACTGAAAGGCTAGCTGCAAGAAAGGAATGGAGGAAGAAAAGGGCCACCTGCAGCAGCCCGCCGGCGTGGTGGTTCAGGTGGTCAAGGAAGAAGAGGAGCAGAGCAGGCTAGCTGCGCCCCTCCTCCTACTGCTCCTCGAGCAGAACAAGTCTGGCGGCTGATGGGCTCGTCGAGCTCGGGATCCTACGGGAGGAGGAATGTTAGCGAGAATATCTCCTAGCATATCCGGTATATGATCTGATGTAATCAGTAGTTGTCATGTATAGAAGATCCTAGGATCACTTGTATGAGTTGTATCAATCAGTGATTCATCTGATTATTATGTACGTGTTGTACAAGCCTATGTACGTGATGTACAAGGCTGCTCCTATATAAATAGACAACAAGCCGGCTGATGTTAATCACGGCAAATCATATCTTTGTATTTCCAACTTGGTAATCAGAGCATCGATCTCATCTTCACGCCACCATGACTGGCACCAACGGCGCGATCGTCAACTCCACCGCCGGCGTGATCGTCTCCGCCCCCACCGTCACCATGCCGTCGCTCGCCGGGCTCATTACTGTCCAGCTCACCGGCGCCAATTTCCTGCTATGGAAAGCGCAGGTCGTCCCCAACCTCACCGGCGCTGGCCTCTTCGGCTACCTTGACGGAACCGTCCCCGCGCCGCCGCAGACGACCATCGAGGGCACCGGCGACGCTGCGCACTCGGGGTCCAACCCCGCGTATGAGCCATGGCGGAGGACCGACCAGGCTGTACTCGGCGCGCTCCTATCCTCCATGATGGAGGAAGTGCTCGCCCAGATGACGCGAGCAACCTCCTCGGTGGCCGTCTGGTCCGCCATGTTCGCCGCCCAAAACCGGGCCAGCAAACGCCAACTCCGCAGGCAGCTGTCGTAGACGAAGAAGAAGGACATGTCGGCGGCGGAGTATTTCCACAAGATGACGGGCTATGTCGATGCCTTGGCCACTGTCGGCGACGTACTGTCCGATGACGAGATCATCGGGCACATCATGGGTGGGCTGGGTCAGGAGTATGACCCTTTCATGACCTCGCTCGCCATCTTCACTGGAGACGTGAGCCTCTCCGACTTCTACGCCTACCTTCTCACCTTCGAAGTGCGTCAGGAGCAGCATGCAGCGAACACCGGCGATTTCTCTTCCTCGGCCAACAACGTGGTGCGCCATGGCAATGGCTCCGGGGCCCGCGACGGCAACCGCAACAACAATGGTGGCCATGGAAACCGTAACGGCGGCTACAACGGTGGCAATGGTGGCCACCATGGTGGCAACAATGGTGGTCGCCACAATGGCGGTGGCGGTGGTAGAAACCGTCACCCCCTCCCCCCCAAGTGCCAGATATGTTGCAAGGAGGGGCACTACGCCCTCGACTGCCGCGAGCGCTACAACCACGCCTACCAGTTGGATGAGCATCGTAGCGGCAACATGGTGACGCATGGCCGCCGCCGCGACAACAACTGGTACGTCGATACCGGTGCCACCGACCATCTAACCAATGACCTCGACCGCCTGGCGATGCATGAGCGCTATGGTGGGAAGGATCAAGTTCAAGTTGCAAACGGTGCAGGTTTGGAAATTTCTCACTTTGGTTATACTAAACTTGCTGGCTCAAGTGATCCCATCATCCTGAAAAATGTCTTGCATGTTCCTGAAATTCACAAGCATCTACTTTCTGTTTATCGCCTTGTTTCGGATAATCGAGTGTTTGTGGAATTTCATCGTTATTTCTTTTGTGTGAAGGACAAAATCACGAGGTGGGTCCTTCTTCTCGGTAGAAGCCGCAATGGTCTCTATCCCATCCCGTATGGTCGGCTGTCATCTTCGTCGCGTCAAGCTTTTCCCGGAGTTCGTTCTTCATCGAGTCATTGGCATCATCGCTTGGGTCATCCGTCAAATAATGTAGTTGATTCTGTCGTTCGGTCAAATAAACTCCCTTGTTGGTCGAGTAATGATACTTTCATTTGTGATGCATGTCAGCGTGCCAAAAGTCATCAATTACCTTATAATAAATCTTCTCGTGTTTCTTCGAAACCACTTGAGCTTATTCATACTGATGTGTGGGGGCCTGCCCTCGCCTCTTCCAGAGGTATTAAGTTTTATGTTAGCTTTGTTCATGACTTTAGCCGCTTTACTTGGATTTATCTCCTTAAGCGTAAATCAGATGTTGAACAAGTTTTCTACAATTTTCAAGCTCATGTCGAACGACTGCTCAACACAAAAATCCGGGCGGTACAATCTGATTGGGGAGGCGAGTACCATCGCTTACATAAATATTTTCAGCGCATAGGTATTTCCCATCGCGTGTCATGTCCACACACCTTTCAACAAAACGGTATCGCTGAACGGAAGCACCGTCACTTGGTTGAAACCGGGCTTGCTCTTCTTGCTCACTCCAATCTTCCTCTCCGTTATTGGGATGAAGCCTTCCTTACTGCATAATATTTGATCAATCGCATGCCTAGCCGGACCCTAAAAAATATGACACCTCTGACTCGCCTTCTTGACATCATTCCCGATTATTCATTTCTTCGTATATTCGGATGTGCATGTTGGCCTAGTCTTCGCAAATACATCTCCCGTAAGCTTGAGTTCCGCTCTAAGATGTGCGTTTTTCTCGGATGTAGTTCGTTTCATAAAGGATATAAACACTAGTGCAGAACCGGGCTTTAGCACCGGTTCATTAGGCCCTTTAGTGTCGGTTTTGTAACCGGTACTAAAGGGTGGGGACTAAAGCCCCCCCTAGTACCGGTTCAACACGAACCGCCACTAAAGGGCCACCACGTGGCACGAGCCAGCGCCGGGGGCTGGGTGACCTTTAGTACCGGTTGGTAACACCAATCGGTACTAAAAGGTTTGGGGGGGTTTTGGGTTTATGATTTATTTTCCTTTAATTTTGTGTTTTCCATTTAATTCTTTTTCATTTGCTGGTATTTTACGATACTACATATTGTACACGTTATGCATATATATAATAGAATTTCTCGTAGAACCGATCATATATTATATATATAATATATATATATATATATTATATATCATCGAATGTCTCGCACACCTTCACACATACACATTTATATATGCAATTTAGTATATACAATTTCTCCTACATGGAGGCATTACTGCGGTAGCGGGTAATGGAATTCTCCTTTGGGATCTATACCTGGTCGAGCAAAATCCCGCTATTTCCTCCTTGATTGCTCTTACGCATCCGTTGGTAGGAGCTTATCCCGCATCTCGTTGAACTTTAAAGAAGGAGATCAAATATGCATGTATTAGTTGTGTGTATATATATTAGATATCGATAATGATGTAAAAATTGTGAATAGTGTTCTGGCAAACGTACCCATATCTGTCTATCAGATCTGCTCCTTTCGGACGCCATCATGCGAATGTTCTCGCAAACATAGTATGCACATAAATCATTCCCCCGCGCCTGCTTCAGGACCTTTACGAGAATAGAATTCAATCAGATAATAATTAATCAAGCATGATAATTAATGGTATTGAAACTAGAATTAAAGAGATGGTAGCTAGCTAGTACTACTTAATTAATTACCTTGGGTCGATACCATTTCAGCTTTTCTTTCCAAGTGCCTGGAACCTGTTTGATGAACTTTTCCCAAGCCCTGCCCGCTGGCAAAAAAAAATGAATAAAAGAGTTATTAACTAGTTGATATCAGGAAATGACGAACTAAAGAGACCGACATATATAGTCCGATAATGATTGAAATTACCTGTTGACTATCCCCTTCACGATTTCGTACTCAATAACTGATTTAAGTAGTGAGTCCAGTACTTCAACTTTTCCATCTTCAACTTGAATGATTAACAAGATCTAGTGAAAACTGCATGCACACACGTTTGCATGTATAAATTAAGCGGGTATGTGACTAACACTCATCAACTAACCTAAACCCTATACACTTATTAACATCTAGGTAGTAAGCAAAAAAGGAATTTGTAGTACAAGACAGTGTGAGACTCACCCGAAGTTTTAAGTAAGTAGTATATCTCGATTGGTATTTAGGAGCTTCAAGAACTCTAGCAAGCTTTTCTCTATGTCTTTTCGTTCCCATGGATGCGTCCATGTCTCTTGATTAATGGTATTTGGATCAATGAACCCAATGCCATAGTGTCCAGCTTTTTTCATTTCATAGATCTTCATCCTGCATAATACCACGGAAAATAATATAGTGAGGATAATTACAGGTAATGATCAATGAGCACTACAGCTAGCAGCTTGAGACTTAAATTACAGAAAGAAATCACTTACAGACAATAGCAACTGACGATAGATTTGTCGAGTGCGTCTTGATTGAATAACTGAAACAGTTCTGTAAACTCAACATACAGATCATTCCCATGGTAGTAATACTCTGGCTTGACTTTCACCATGAGGGACTCTCGATTGGTAGTCTTGGCAATTTTCATGTACCATTCATGCAATTCATACGTTCTCGTTGAGAACTTCTTGACCTCCTCAGTCTTGACCATAGGTTCGCCACGGGCATATTTCTGTTTTATGTCCTCCTCTCTAATCATATCGATGGGCTCGATCTCTAGGAGTTGATAAACAGTGATACCGGCCTCTTCAGACATCCTTCTATGAGCGTCGGTTATTACCAGCTGATCGGCGCTGGTACTCGCATGTGTTGGTACAATGAGCGGGGGGATCGATTGCACCGCCTGTTCTCCCAGCTGGGGAACAATTTTTCCGCTTTTTTTGGTAGCTGCTTGGCTGAACCTCGAGCTCGAGCTCGACTCCTTCTTTTTTTGTGCTTGATATGCCTTCCTGATTTGGCGCTCATAGTCTGAGTCAATAGGCTTGGGAGCTGGTGGTTCAGCCATACGAATAAAGTGGTCAATGACATGCTGAGGTACTTTCTCCTTTGGCGACGGTGGCGGTTTCAGTCCAAAATGGGCCCTCACTTGGGCTTGCACTTCTGCTTCATTTTCCTCCACAGTTAGGTCGGAAGGCCTCTTCGGAAGAGGCGTGAGGCTTGGACCAAATTGGAATCTCTTGCCTCCTGTACCTATACTTATACCGCTAGCCACCATAGCTGCGGCGGCTCTCTTCCGCTGTAGCTTAGGCGGCGTAGCCCGCTGAGACGGCGGAGACGGCTGACGCGGTGCCTAACTTGGAGGAGGAGGATTGGGATGACGCGGTGCCGGACTTGGAGGAGGAGGAGTGGGCTAACACGGTGCCGGACTTTGAGGAGGAGGAGTGGCCTGACGCGTTGGCGGACTTGAAGGAGCAGGACTCTGCTGAGGCGGTGGCTGATGACTTGGAGGAGCGGGAGTCTGCTGACGCGGTGGCGGACTTGGAGGAGGAGTCGACTGACGCGGTGTCGGTGGCCTTGGAAAGATGATGCAATCCTTTCTCCATAGAATAATATGATGTATGGCCTCTCCCAGTGTGTGCTCGTCGTCACCTCCAGGAATGTCAAGCTTTAGCCCCGAATATTGTGCCACCACTTCATCAACCACGACATGAATATAGCCAGCTGGAATCGGGTTGCAATGGAAGGTTGCTTCAGGGGAATTTTTATAATCAACGGCGTCCGCCACCTTCATGGATATGTTCTTCATTTTGAAGTGTAGCTCACAATTAGTGTTTTCCATGATGTCATCCACAGGGTATCTATCCAGCAGTGCCTCGACCGGGGCGGAACCCACGCTGCTTCTCGGCATGGATGGGACTGTGCTATCCAATGCTGGATCCGCTAGCTGTTGCCGCTGCTAAGACCCCCTTTCCTGGCTAAGTGAGTCGATCTACTACTGCTGCCGCTGGAATTGGAGTGCCAACTCTGCATGCGCTGATTCTAGGCCTTGAAGGCGTTCTGCTTCCTGCTTCCTCTGCTCCTCCTCCAGCTTCCTCTTCTCCTCCTCCTCCATCTTCTTTCTCGCACGGCTTCTGTAGTCGGCGTTCCAGTCCTCAAACCCCTCATACTACGGAACAACGCCTTTGCCTCATTCTCTCTGTTGGGCCTGAACACCCCCGTTCGAGCCTCTTCTATTCCAACAAGTATGTTGAGGTCAGTTCCTTTAAGACTTGCCTTCTCCAAAACTTGGCCTGTCTTTGGGATCAACGTCCCCCCATGCGCATAGAACCAAGTCCTGCACCTGGGGGGCCAGCTCAATGTAACTGGAATGACCCCTGCATCAACCATCTGTTGCTCAGCCTTATCCCACTTAGGCCGGTCCACTGCGTAGCCACCTGGCCCAAGCCTATGGTAATGCTCCTTTTTCGCGGCATTGAGCTTGTTTATTCTCGATCGTTCCTTTGCTAATTCCGATTCCCTGAATTTCACGAAAGCGGGCCAGTGATCTCTTTGCTTCTCAAGTGTTCCCGTGAATTCTGGAGTCTTCTTTCCTTCTTCGACGTACTTGGCCCATATAACTTTCTTGTGGTTGTTGAATGCAACCGCCACCTTCCTAAGAGCAACGTCCTTGACTTTCTGCACATCTGCATCTGTGAAATGATCTGGTAGGGTGAAATGTGACATGAGAGATTTCCAAAGCAAATCTTTTGCTCTTTGGTCAACAAAAGTAAGATCTGGACGTTCCTTTGCTGGCTTTTTCCATTCTTGAATAGAGATCGGGATTTGGTCCTTCACAAGAACTCCGCACTGATGAACAAACTTGCCCGCATTCTTCTTAGGCTCGCTTGGTTCGCCATTAGGTTTGATGGCATCGATGTTGTACTTGACGCCATCCTTCAACTTTTTGGCCGGGCCTCGCACTGTCTTGCTGCCTATAGAAGATTTGCTCGATCCGGAGGGCTGAAAGAAGAAGATCGATTCATTAATATATATACAAATCATTTAAAACATGTGATGATCACCAGATGCCTGCTTATATAAATATACCTCGCTGGTCTTTGTTATTTCAAGATCAACATTTTCTTTGTCATCATAATCATAGTTCTGGACTTCATCTATTCGTTCGTCTTCATCAAATATCATACACTCACCGGTAGGGTTCAGATATTGTGAGCCGTCATCTTCTTCAAACTCATCTGGGCAAGGGGATGAGCGTATGATGTTGAATAGGGCCTCCTCTCCTTCTCTGCCGGTATTGTCCATAACTTTTATTTAACTAATCCAGAAGAAATATAAAACAATTTAGTATTCAAATTACAATGCATGCATGCAATCAATAAGGAAAAACTGAATCATAGTACATAATATGCATCATCGAATATAATCTCGAATACATCATCTCGAATATTATCGAATAATATATATAATCTCGAATACATCGTCTCAAATATTATCGAATAATATATATAATCTCGAATACATCATCTCGGATATTATCGAATAATATATATAATCTCGAATACATCATCTCGAATATTATCGAATAATATATATAATCTCGAATACATCGTCTCGAATATTATCGAATACATCACTAGCTAGCTAATATAGATCGAATACTATCGAATAATCTAGTTCACTCGCGGTTCCTGAGGCGCGGGCGGTGGACACCCAAAGAGAAGGAACCATCACATGATCATAGCTCGGG
Organism: Thinopyrum elongatum; assembly: GCA_011799875.1. Taxonomy (NCBI): domain Eukaryota; kingdom Viridiplantae; phylum Streptophyta; class Magnoliopsida; order Poales; family Poaceae; genus Thinopyrum; species Thinopyrum elongatum. Next base: position 19,648,263 of record CM022303.1, read on the forward strand.
TGAGATCCCCGAAGAACCTGCCAGGTATTGGAGAACCTGATGTCCATTGCAGCCATACAGCAACGGACGTGCTCGTCCTCCTCCCTGACACGGCGACGTACCACCTCCGGCAGGGCCGGCTCCCTCCGCACCGAAAGTGGCCCACGCGAACGCCACGAAAGGAGCTCCGGGTCGACGACGGGACCCGGGGCCGGGTTCCTCACCAAGCGGCACGCCCCTAAAGGTAGCACCTCCCAGTGCCAGCCCGGCGGAGCCCAGTCCCGGACATGGCTCCTCTGAAGCAGGATGTCGTCGCGAACGGGTCGATGGCGAGGATGCGGGCCGGGCATCGTTGACGTCGAGAACAAATACTATATGCAAATGTAACATTTTTTAAATGATTGGATTGTGATTTCTTATATACAAATTCTATATGCAAATTCTATATGCAAACTTTGACACATGTCGACGATCAAATATCGTTGGATATGTCAAAATTCAAACTTTGACATATGATATCTAGCTAGCTAATTAATCTAACATTAATATATATATCTAGCTAATTCATCTAACATTTTGACAAAAGTATAAAAAACTAATTCATCTAACATTAATTAATATATCTAATTCATCTAACTAAAAGTATAAAAAACTAATTCATCTAACATTAATATATCTAGCTAATTCATCTAACATTTAACATTAATCTAATTAATTAATTCATCTAAAACCTTTGACATTTGACATTAATCTAATCTAATTAATTAATTCATCTAAAAACTTTGTATAAAAAACTAAAAAACAGAAAAATAGAAAAAACTAAAAACTAAAAATATAACATCTAAGTGTGTGTGTGTGTGTGTGCGGGCTTGGGAGGGCGGCCGGCCATGGCGGGGGTCTCACAGCGGGGCGACGGGCCGGGGCGGCGATGCGACGGGGGCGGCGACGGGCCGGTGCGGCAACGGGGGCGGCGAGTCGACGGGGACGGCGACGGGGACGGGCCGGCGACAGGGGCGGCGCGCGAGTCGATGGGGACGGCACGACGGGGACGGGCCAAGGCAGCGACGGGGATGGGGGCGGTGACGGCGACGGCGACGGCGCCCGACGGGGGCGGCGACGGGGGGCAGCGGCACTGTCGATCGAAGAAGCAGAGGAGACGAACAGAGAAGAAGAAAGTGAAATTTTCGTAAGTGTTGTATATATACGACGGAACTTTAGTACCGGTTGGAGCCACCAACCGGTACTAAAGATCAAATTTGGCCAGGCCAAGCGGCAGGAAGCGACCACCTTTAGTACGGGGTCGTGGCTGCAACCGGTACTAAAGACCCCCCCCCCCTTTAGTACCGGTTGGAGCCACGACCCGGTACTAAAGGGGTGCGCTGGCGCAGGTGCGGTGCGGGCAAGTTTAGTCCCACCTCGCTAGCCGAGGGGCGCCCGCACCAGCTTATAAGCCCCGCCGCGGCTGCTGTCTCGAGCTCCTCTCTATTACAGGCCTTCTGGGCCTACCTCTGCTTTCATGCCCTGTTGGGCCTACTGGGCTAGCGGGCCTGCATCCTGGCCCAACTACAGGTTGGGTTTCTAGTCGTATGCAGGCCGCTGTGGCCCAGTAGGCGGGCTTTTTTTATTTAGGTTTTTTTCTTTTTTTCTTTTCTGCTTTATTTATTTTCTTTTATTTATTTCTGAGTTGTTTTTTGCTGTATTTAGAGTTTCTTTGTGAATATTTTTGCTTTAGGTACAAAAAATTACAAACTTTCTGTTAGTGCTAGTAGTTTTTAAATTTGAATAGTTTAAATTTGAATTATTTGGAATTTGTGTGAATCACTAGTTTGTGAATAAATTTACTTTCAAATTAGATTTTTCAGTGATTCTTTTTTCTTATGTTTAATATTCAGTTGTTTTATCATTATATTCAATTTGGTAATACTTAGCTTATTTAAAAAAATGAATTGCCTTTGTAACAGATGAGTTTTCGTCCGAAACACTGATACTTCGAAAGAGATTGTCCATTTTGTACACGAAGTGCATCCAGTTTTTGCCGTAACCCTCTCTACTTTTTTGCACATGCTATGTGGGTGAAATGATGATGCCATGCCAACTTCCAACCTTTTCAGAGTTCATTTGTAGTGCTTTTCAATTTCAGGGTCATTTAGCTCAAAAAAAATCAGTAAATGCATGAAAAATAGCAAATGATGTCAGAAAGGGTTGAAAGTTGATAACGTGCCTTTGAATGGTGCATACTGAACGCACAAAAAGTCTGGAGTTGTAATAAGTTTAAAAAAATGAAATGCCTTTGTAACAGATGAGTTTTCGTTCGAAACCCTGATACTTCGAAAGAGATTGTTCATTTTGTACACGATGTGCATCCAGTTTTTGCCGTAACCCTCTCTACTTTTTTCCACATGCTAAGTGGGTGAAATGATGATACCATGCCAACTTTCAACCTTTTCAAAGTTCATTTGTAATGCTTTTCAATTTCAGGGTCATTTAGCTAAAAAAAACCCAGTAAATGAGCTGAAAAATAGCAAATGAAGTCAGAAATGTACACGTTTGTCCGAAGCACAAAAGTACACGTTTCAAATGCCAAAACACATAAGCACCCTAACTATTACAAAGATTCCCTACGGTTTGTCCAAAGTGGGACTTTCCAGATATATAAGTCCGGAAACTCACTAGAGAAGAAAGTGATGACAGTGAAGCCGGTCACATCCCAGAGTGGGATCTTTGGGTGTGAAACTTTTTCTTCGCATGTGTCCCTTTGCGCCGTAACCATGGACAATCTTCATCATTTAACTGGATGCTCGGGTCAATATTCACTGTGAAGGGAGCAATTTCATCAAACTTTTCATAATCTTCTGACATGTCTGTCTTGTCATCCACTCCCACGATGTTTCTTTTCCCTGAAAGAACTATGTGGCGTTTTGGCTCATCGTATGATGTATTCGCTTCCTTATCTTTTCTTTTTCTCGGCCTGGTAGACATGTTCTTCACATAGAAAACCTGCGCCACATCATTGGCTAGGATGAATGGTTCGTCCACGTACGCAAGATTGTTGAGATCCACTGTTGTCATTCCTTACTGCGGGTCTTCCGTTACCCCGCCTCGTGTCATATTGACCCATTTGCACCGAAACAAAGTGACCTACAAACCACGTCCATAGTCAAGTTCCCATATCTCCTCTATGTAACCATAATATGTGTCCTTTCCCCTCTTGGTTGCTGCATCAAAGCGGACACCACTGTTTTGGTTGGTGCTCTTCTTATCTTGGGCGATCGTGTAAAATGTATTCCCATTTATCTCGTACCCTTTGAAAGTCATTATATTCGAAGATGGTAAGTGGGACAGCAAGTACAGGTCATCTTCAACAGCGGCGTCATGCATGGCACGTGTCTGCAACCAACCGACGAAAGTCCCTATTTGTTCACGTGTAATCCAGTCGTCAGACTGCTCCGAGTGTTTGGAGCGTAGAATATTCTTGTGTTCCTCCATATATGGAGCCACCAAGGCGAAATTTTGTAGAACTGTGTAGTGTTCTTGAGTGAGAGAATGCCCGTCCATACATATTATTTGTTCCAGTCCTAGCATGCCATTTCCACCCAGTCTGCCCTTATGCCGCGAGTCAGGAACATCAATCGGCTTAAGGTCAGGAATAAAGTCAATACAAAACTCAATGACCTCCTCATTTTCATGGCCCTTGGAGATGCTTCCTTCTGGCCTAGCATGGTTATGAACATATTTCTTTAAGACTCCCATGAACCTCTAAAAGGGGAACATATTGTGTAGAAATACAGGACCCAGAACGTTAATATCTTCGCATAGGTGAACTAGGACGTGCGTCATGATGTTGAAGAACGATGGTGGGAACACCAACTCGAAACTGATAAGACATTGTACCAAATCATTCTCTAACCTTGGTATGATTTCTAGATCGATTATCTTCAGAGAGATTGCATTGAGGAATGGACATAGCTTCACAATGGCTAATCGAACTTTTTCCGGTAGAAGCCCCCTCAATGCAACCGGAAGCAGTTGCATCATAATCATGTGGTAGTCATGAGACTTTAGGTTCTGGAACTTTTTCTCTGCCATATTTATTATTCCTTTTATATTCGACGAGAAGCCAGACGGTACCTTCATACTGAGCATGCATTCAAAGCAGATTTCCTTCTCTTCTTTGGTAAGAGCGTAGCTGGCATGACCCTGATGTATGCCGTCTTTTCCGTGCATACGTTGCTGGTCCTCCCGTGCCTCCGGTGTATCTTTCGTCTTCCCATACACGCCCAAGAAGCCAAGCAGGGTCACGCAAAGATTCTTTGTCACGTGCATCACGTCGATTGCAGAGCGGACCTCTAGGTCTTTCCAATAGGGCAGGTACCAAAATATAGATTTCTTCTTCCACATGGGTGCACGTCCGTCAGCGTCATTCGGAACAGATTGTCCGCCAGGACCCTTTCCAAAGATTACCTTCAAATCCTTGACCATATCATGTACATGATCACCAGTACGGTGGCGAGGCTTCGTCCGGTGATCCGCCTCACCTTTGAAATGCTTGCCTTTCTTTCTTACGGGATGCCTGCTCGGAAGAAATCGACGATGTTCCAAGTACACATTCTTCTTACAATTATCCAAATATATACTGTCGGTATCATCCGAACAGTGCGTGCATGCGCGGTATCCCTTGTTTGTCTGTCCTGAAAGGTCACTGAGAGCAGGCCAATCATTGATGGTCACAAACAGCAACGCATGTAGGTCAAATTCTTCATGTTTGTGCTCATACCACGCACGTACACCTTTTCCATTCCACAGCTGTAAGAGTTCTTCAACTAATGGCCTTAGGTACACATCAATGTCGTTGCCGGGTTGCTTAGGGCCTTGGATGAGCACTGGCATCATAATGAATTTTCGCTTCATGCACACCCAAGGAGGAAGGTTATACATACATAGAGTCACATGCCAGGTGGTATGATTGCTGCTCTGCTCCCCAAAAGGATTAATGCCATCTACACTTAGACCAAACCATACGTTCCTTGCGTCACCTGCAAAGTCCTCCCAGTACTTTCTCTCGATTTTTCTCCACTGCGACCCGTCAGCGGGTACTCTCAACTTCCCGTCTTTCTTACGGTCTTCTCTGTGCCATCGCATCAACTTGGCATGCTCTTTGTTTTGGAACAAACGTTTCAACCGTGGTACTATAGGAGCATACCACATCACCTTGGCAGGAATCTTCTTCCTGGGGCGCTCGCCCTCGACATCACCAAGGCCATCGCGGCTGATCTTATAGTGCAATCCACCGCATACCGGGCACGCGTTCAAATCCTTGTACTCACCGCGGTAGAGGATGCAGTCATTAGGGCATGCATGTATCTTTTGCACCTCTAATCCTTGAGGGCAGACAGCCTTCTTTGCTTCCTACGTACTCTCGGGCAATTCGTTGTCCTTTGGAAGTATCTTCTTTAACATTATCAGCAACTTTCCAAATCCCTTGTCAGATACACCATTCTCTGCCTTCCATTGCAGCAATTCCAGTGTGGTGACCAGCTTTTTCTTGTCAGCTTCGCAATTCAGGTACAACAATTTCTTGTGATCCTCTAACATGCGTTGCAACTTCTTCTTCTCCTTTTCATTTGCGCAGTTTCTCTTTGCATCGGCAATGGCCCGACCTAGATCATCAGCGGGCTGATCTGATGCCTCTTCTTCAGCTTCTTACCGCATTGCCGGCTCAGCTTCTTCCCCCATTGTTGTACCATCGTATTCAGGGAACCCATGGCCAGGATAGCTGTCGTCGTCCTCTTCTTCTTCATTGTCTTCCATCATAACCCCTCTTTTTCCGTGCTTGGTCCAAACATTATAGTGGGGCATGAAACCGTACTCAAACAGGTGGACGTGAATGGTTTTTGACTTAGAGTAACTCTGATCATTCTTACAGCCAGCACATGGACAAGACATAAAACCATCCACCCGCTTGTTTGACTCAGCCGCAAGCAGAAAAGTTTGCACGCCATTAACGAACTGGGGAGAGCATCGGTCATCGTACATCCATTGCCGGCTCATCTTCATTACACAGCACCGAATAGACCAAATTAATACAAGTACATACATAAAGTTCATACAACACTTGTTCTCATAAAACAAACATACAAATAACTCTCTAGCTAAATCATTTAAATGCAACAACAAATGCGATCAAGATCGCAACTAAGGTAACAATTGATCCAACAGCATAATGATACCAAGCCTCACTATAAATGGCATATTTTCTAATCTTTCTAATCTTCAAGCGCATTTTCTCCATCTTAATCTTGTGATCATCGATGACATCGGCAACATGCAACTCCAATTCCATCTTCTCGCCCTCAATTCTTTTCAATTTTTGTTTCAAATACTCGTTTTCTCTTTCAACTAAATTTAACCTCTCGACAATAGGGTCGGTTGGAATTTCCGGTTCACATACCTCCTAGATAAATAAAATCTATGTCACGTTGGTCGGCATAATTGTCATAAACAATAAATGAACCAACTAGTTATAAAATATAATATATACCACATCCGAATCATAGACAGGACGAGGGCCGACGGGGGCGGATACCAAAACCATCGCACTATATAATAACAAAGAATAATAAAAGTAAGAAAATTATACAAGTATCTATCTAAATCATACAAGTAAGAATTTTTCTCTTTTAGAAAGAAGATAAGAACAAGAGACTCACCACGGTGGTGCCGGCGACGAGATCGTTGCGGGCGATCGACGGCAGTGAAGACGGGGACGGGACATGACGGACCGCTAAACCTAGACAAATCTTGAGGAAATTACGGGTAAGATAATTATACAAGTAACTACATATCTAAATCACACAAACACGATTTTTTTATATAAAAAAGATAAGAACAAGAGGCTCACCACAAGGTGATGCCGGCGACGGGACGGTGCGGGCGATCGACGGTGGTTAGGATGGAGACGGGAAGGCACTAAGTAAACCACACCTACATATGCAAACTAAGAGTTATTTTGAACTCAAATTGCATATAAATCAAATACTACCACATATAATTCCTACCAAAATAAAACCCTAAAATCACTATACTTATAGAGCATTGCAAGAGCTAATCTAGCAATGAGAGATGAAAGGACAAAGTTGCCAACCTTTGTGATCAATTGGATGGATGGGGTGCCTTCAAATCTTCACAAATTTTGGCAAAAATGGAGTGTGAGCTCGAGAGGAAGAGGAAGAAAACAGAGGAGAGGAAAGGGGAAGAACAGTGCGCTCGGACTCAATGAAGGGGTTTATATAACCGGTACTAAAGGTGCATCTCTAGTCCCGGTTCGTGGCATGAACCGGTACTAAAGGTGTTGGTGGGGCCCCAGCCTGACAACAGCCTGCCATCACCTCTTTAGTACCGGTTCGTGGCACGAACCGGTACTAAAGGTTCGCCACGAACCGGTACTAATGAGCGCCGCCCGCCTAGCCGTTGGAACCGGTACCATTAGTGCCGGTTCAGTTACAAACCGGGACTAATGTGCTTCACATTAGACCCTTTTTCTACTAGTGAAATGTCTTGATAAATTCACTGGTCGCATCTATATTTCCCGCGATGTTGTCTTCGATGAGCAAGTGTTTCCCTTTGCAACTAGTGCTTGTCCCGATTTATCATCCTTAAATCCTCCTGTGTCGTTCCCATCAACTGAGCCAGTAGTTCAGGATGCTAATGTGAGAAACTACAATCTGTCCTTTTTGTTTCCTGAAGCTTGTCCTGCAGGTCCAGAGGAGCAGCGTCCATCTACAACTGACGTACAAGCCACGTCCCACGTGCATGCTACAGCGCCATGCATCCAGCCGGCGTGTACCACGCGTCTGATCGCACAAAATCAAGCTCCCGCTCAAGGAAATCCTTCACAGTTCGCACCTTGGGCTGGACGTGCCCAGGGGCGCGTCTGTACGCGTCGACGCTGCAGCAGCTGCACCGGCCGCTCCCGACGGTGCTCCTCCGTCGCCGCCGGCTGCGCCATCGGCCGCACCGCCGGCTCCTCCGACGGCCACACCGCCGGCCTCTTCGTCGCCGCCGGCCTCACCGTTGCCGCTGGCCGCACCGCCGGCTCCTCCGGCAGCCCTTACTGTCGAGCGTGCTCTCACGCGTCTGCAGAACAACGTCCGCTGCCCGAAGATCCGCACTGATGGCACTGTCCGGTACAACCCGTACCGTCGCAGTTTCAGCGCCGTCGTATCCGCTCCGTCCACGCACCGACAGGCTCTTGTTGATCCTGCGTGGAAAGCTGCCATGCAGGAGGAGTTTTCTGCTCTTCAGCGTACTGCAACGTGGTCGCTCGTCCCACGTCCCTCCGGCATCAACATTGTCAGCTGTAAGTGGATTTTCAAAGTAAAGCAACACCCTGATGGCTCTCTTGACAAATATAAGGCTCGACTGGTTGCTCGTGGGTTTACTCAAGAATATGGTATTGATTATGTTGACACATTTAGTCCAGTTGTTAAACCTGCCAGGGCCGGGCCGGCAAAATCTGGGGCCCTATGTGAAACTAAAAAATGGGGCACTATCTCGCTACAAAAATGAACTAACGAGCAACTATAATGTATATGTATCTGTAGAATTTTTTATAATGTACTAGCAAACATGCCCGTGCGTTGCAACGGGAGACACAAAAAATACATGCTAGCCAAATAAGTATGACTCAATATCCAGACATATGAGTGTCCTCTATTTTAACACGGTGGCTCACCGTGTTGCCACATATCTTTCTTCTCACTCTTGTTGATGATGGACAGAATGTCCACGTGATCGCAATGCATTCGACGTCGTAAATCCCTAGGCAATGAGCTTGCCACTGTACGACACACTTGCCATTGTCTCGCGCAAGGGGATATTTAAATCTTTAAAAACAAATCTCATCGACCACGAACTACTCCCAATGCCTAGACATATAAAGACTTTCCAAAAACTAATCAAATCCTATACATAAAATACTTCTGAATCGGCGAACAGTTTTTCGAATTGACAAACATCTTTTTTAAATTAGGACATCTTTAAAAAATTACGAACATTTGTTTTGTTTAGACAAACATTTATTGAAATGCATGAATAGTTTTTGAATTCATGAATATTTTTTGACTCCGCTAACATTTTTTGAATTGATGATTTTTTTGAAATTGGGAAATAATTTTGAATTTCACAAAAAAAAATTGATTTTTTGAATATTTTCTAAAATTTCATGGACATTTTTTTCCAGATTCACGAATATGTTTTGAATACACAGTCATTTTTTTCAAAATCATGAACATAATTTTACTTCCCGACATGATTTTCCAGATATAATTTCCAAACAGTTTCATAAAATCACCAACATTTTTTTAAACAGCGAAAATTTTATGATTTCCCGAAGATTTTTTGAATTCACTCGCATTTTATAATTTCGCTAACATTTTTTTATAACTGGAAATTTTTATAATTTGAAATTCTCAAATTAATTTAAAGAAGAAAAAACTAAAACAGAAATGAGAAAAGAAAAGACAAGCTAAAAAAAACAGGGGCGCCACACCCCGTAGGCCGGCCCATGAAGGCGTTGGGGGGTGGGGGGGTGGAGGAGGTGCCTAAGAAAAAGGAGGCAAAAAAATGGTATTACCAAGATTCGAACCCTGATCTCCAGGGTGGAAGCATCAGGCTCTAGCCACCACGCTGTTAGTGTCTCCTCGTCATATATCGGGTATCATATCTATAAAACCACTGAACACGGCGGCGCCTTTGGAAATAAAAACCGAATCGTTTTCTTAACTAACGGGTGGCATAGCGGGTAATTTATAACTAATTCGAGGGCGATTATTTGGACGGACGACCAGAAACCCAATTTGCTTTATTATTAGGTAAAGATAATATAAGATGTATTAATTAAATTCTGTTCTCTTTCTTTTCTCTTGCGCTTATAGGAACCGGCACTAGTAGAAAAAGGCCCATTTGTCCCGGTTCCAGAGGCCCATTTGTCCCGGTTCTGGAACCGGGACTAAAGGGTCGGGACTAAAGCCCAACACCTTTAGTCCCGGTTCGCTTACGAACCGGGACAGATGTGGCTCCACGTGGCCACTGCGGCGAGCCTAGGCAGGAGGGCCTTTAGTCCCGGTTGGTAACACCAACCGGGACCAAAGAGCATCCATGCGTCAGCAGCTCAGGAGCTGGGGTTTTTGTTTTTTTTTGAAAGGGGGGGGGGGCGTTTGGGGGTTTTGTAGGGTTAATTTAGGGGTTTCATATATTGTGTTAGCTAGCTAATAGAGAGAAGTGTCCTCTCTTATCTCCGTGCTTGGTCGACGCTACGTACTATACGTATAGAGAGGACTCGACACGCTAGCTAGTAAGCAAATGAAGGAAACCATTAAGTACACAAGATCGTCAAGAACATATACAGAGAGAAGTGATCGACCTCCTCCTTCTCCGAGAGATTGGTCGAACAACAAGTTTTCGTATATCTATCCGACGGTACTAGCTACATATATACAATATAAGATCTCTTACAATCCCTAACATTTGATGTCAAGTTCCACATGGTATTCTCCGGCTGGATTGATGACGTGGTCAAGAAAGAATCCCGCCAATTCCTCTTGAATTGCTTTTATGCGATCTTGTGGTAGGAGTTCATGCCGCATCTGCCAAATCTAATTTGAAGAAGGGGGTCAATACATATATATGAATGAAACTCAACACAAATGATGGTAATAAAATAAAATTGTGAATATTATTGCTTACGCACTTCATATTGTTTTTCAGAGTAGCCCCGCTTAGAGGTCGTCGCGTTGTAGATGTACTCGCAAACATAGTATCCACAAAAATTATTCCCGCCTTCCTGCCACAACCACTTTACGAGAAATAAAGGTCAATCAACCTGATAATCAAGCATTATAAATGGTATTGATGAAACTAGCTAGAATCAATGGGAGATGCGCGGAACTAGCTAGTAGTTCTTACTTTCGGGTGTGTAAATCGCAGCTCCGCAGGCAGTCCCGGAGCTTCTGTGGTGAACACTTTCCAAACCCTGCGAGACAAAGAAAATAATTACTTGATATCAGGAAATGACCAAAGTTGCCGATATGGTGCGATAATGATGGATTGAACTTACTTCTGGAGCATTTTAGTCATGGCCGCATACTCCTTGGGATCTTTTCGTCTTGAGTCTAAGACGGTTACTAGTCCCTGCTCGAGCTTAATCTCTAGGAGAATAAAGTGGAAGCTGCGCACGCATGCATAACTCATCAATTACATTACTATAACCTCGAGTAATAAGGGAAACCGAATATGCAGAAGACTGTAACACTCACTTGAAGTTGTAAGGAAAGAGTATTTTATCTTTGTTTTGATTTTTAAGCAACGATTGTAGCAAGTTGGCCTCGGTTTCTTTCGCATTATATGTAACCGTCCATTCATCTATGAGATTTGTGTTAATGAACCCAATATCATAGATTTGTGCATTTCTGCATTCGACGATCTTCAATCTGGATAATATAGTGAGGATAATTATATATACATGCAATGAAAGAGCTGAGCTATACATAGAGACTTAATTACAGAAGTATAGTACTTACAGACAGTAGCAAGTGATGATTATTTTATCGAGGTCCTTTTGATTGAAAAACTGGAAGAACTCCTCAAATGGAACAAACAACAGATCAATTCCAACGAGGTCGTGCTCCTCTTTAACTCTCAGCGTCAAAATATCCTTTCCAGACTTGCAGGTGTCCATGTACCACTTATGGAATCTTCGCATCATCGTTGTTAGAGGAGGATCACTAGGTCTGACGAGAGGCTTCCCGTACTGGTATTTGTGTTCGTCCACCTCCATTGTATCAAAATGTGCATCGTCGGGCAGGTAATCACCAGGATTGGTATTAGGCACCATCCCCGGCAGATTTGCGACGATATCGCTAGATACCTTCAGCGGGGGGCACGATTGGTTTGCCTGTTCGCCGAGCTTTGGAATTTTGTTCCCACTTCTTCGTTCTTGTAACCTTTTATCACTTGAAGTAGTTCCCGACCGGCGCGCTCCTTCCACTGCCTTTTTAAGAGCGCGGACATGGTTGTCATCCGGTGGAGGCGGTGGTGGTCGCTTCAGGTTCTTCAAAGTGTGCTTCAATTTCACCGGATCTATCTTCTCCTCCGGAGGTGGATTTTTCTTTGCAAAAAAGTCCTTCACTTGGGCTTGACAGATCTCCTCGTTTTCCTCCTCGGTCATCTCGTATGGTAACTTCTCTTGAGGCTTGAGAGATGGACTGAATATGTATTGCCTCCCGCCTCTGGCTGTACTACTAGACGCCGGAGCAGCCGGAGCGGCTGCGGCTGTCTTCCTTTGTGGCTTACGAGGCGGAGAAGGAGGCGGAGTGCTACGACGCGCCGGAGCAGCCGGAGCGGCGGTGGCTGTCTTTCGCTGTTGCTGACGAGGCGGAGAAGGAGGCGGGCTGCTCGGACGCGTCGGCGCAGGTGGAGAAGGAGGCGGAGTGCCGCCACGTGCCGGAGCAGCCGGAGAAGGAGGCAGACTGCCCTAATCACTCGCCGGAGGAGGAGGAGGCGGAGTGCCCTGACTCGCCGGAGGAGGAGGAGGAGGCGTCCAGTTTGGAAGGTTGATGAGCTCCTTCCGCCATAGACATGGAGTCTTCAGAGCAAGACCCAGCCGAGTCTCCCCTTCACCGGTAGGGTGGTCAAGCTCGAGCTCCTCAAATCCCTCCGTTATTTCATCGACCATCACAACAGTATAGCCTTGTGGAATCGGAAGGCAGTGAAAAGTTGCACCGGGTTGAGGAGGTGCAACAGAGTCGACAGCCGCCTTGACTTTGAGGTGCTGCCATTGCGTCATAAGGTGGCAATCTTGAGCCTCCGTAATAGCATCCACGGGGTAGCTGGGAGCCGTGAAGTCAGGCTGCTGAAGGAGCTCGGTGGAAGCCACGCTGCTTCTCCGCTGAGATGGTGGGGTAGCTTCTGGGGTAGCTCCGGCAGGTCGCTGGCTCTGAACTAGTAGTACTTGTTCCTCTAGCGCTCGTACCCTTGCATTCAGCTTCTGCAGTTCGGTCTGCTCCACTTTCCTCCTCCTCTCCCGGGTTTTGTAACCGCCTGCGCTGGGAAACCCAACCTTCCACGCAACGGAGCCTGCCGTGCCTCGTGTTCGTCCTGGGTGCTCAGGATTCCCGAGGGCCTGTGTGAGCTCGTCGTTCTCTCTGTCGGGAACGAACGTCCCTTCCTGCACTGCGGCGATATACTTCTGAAGCTTCTTGACGGGTATTTCAAGTTGCTCCTTCGTCCAACGGCACTTCCCTGTTTCAGGGTCCAAGGTTCCCCCAACCCCGAAGAACCAAGTCCTTGAACGGTCTGGCCAGTTCAATGTCTCTGGTTCGACCCCTTTATCAAGCAGGTCCTTCTCAGCCTTGTCCCACAACGGCCGGGCTTTGAGGTAGCCACTTGACCCTGTGCGATGGTGATGCTCCTTCTTTGCAGCATTTAACTTGTTTGTCGCTGACATCTTCTTACTCTTCTCCGATGTCTTGTGGGCCACAAATGCGGGCCAGTGATCTCTTATCTTCTCAAATCGGCCGGTGAATTCTGGAGTCTTCCCTTTGTCGACAAACGTTGATTTCAACTCATTCTTCCACCCCCTGAATAGATCTGCCATCTTCTTAAGAGCATGAGCCTTGACCAATGGCTCTATAACTGGCTTAGCCTTGACCAATGGTGAAATTTGCCTTCAGCGCGGTCCAAAGATCTTCTTTCTGTCTATCGTTGACAAAAGACACTTGAGGGTCTTCGCTCTTAGGCTGATTCCATTTGTGGATGCTGATCGGGATCATGTCCGTAACAAGAACCCCGCACTGAGCAGAAAATGCTTCCTTGGTCAGGCTGGGTTCAATCAGTTGGCCATCGCCCTTGATTGCTGTGATCGTGAACCTTTCATCCTGGCGCAACCTTTTCTTCGGGCCTCGTCTCGTTACCGAAGTTTGGCTCGATCCGGAGGGCTAGAAAATAAGAAAGAAGAGAGTTAATATGTGTACATACCAAAACAATTAATGCATGAATTAGCTAGTCAGCACAGGCTTAATTAATATATATACCTCGCCGGACTTTGCAACATCTCCTTCCTCCGTTCGCTCACCGGAGCAGTCATCACGGTCTCCTTCTTCCACCGGCATTCCGTCACCGGAGCCATCATAATCATGTCCTTCCACCTCCATTGTTCGATGACCGGAGCCTGCTTCACCCTCTCCTTCCAGACCATCGGTGTCGTTGAGAAACGACAAGACATCACCTCCGCCGAGGATTATGTCCCCCAACAACTGTTCTGCTTCGATGTCTCGGTGCTCCATAGTTTCTGCAAATATTACAACATGGCAATTAATATACAAACATGACAGATGGATATATTAGTGCAAACGTAGACCTAGCTAGCTCGACGCTTCTACGGTTTGGGGTGGCCTCGACAACGCTTCTAGGGTTTGGGGTGGCCTAGGCAACGCTTCTATGGTTTGGGGTGGCCTCGACAACGCTTCTAGGGTTTGGGTCGGACCGCCTCTCTCATGAATGTCCGACGTCCGGACCGACAAGGGATTTAACAAAATGACGCCATTCTGGATGTGCAGAAAATGGTCCATATTTTTCCTGATCTCATCTACCCTTCTATATGTCACGTTGTCTAGTGTCAAAGAATTCAAGAAAACCATGACTTCATCATTAGCCGGAAATGACAGGCGTATAATGGTACGAAGCTCTTCAAAGTTGTTTTGGAACGGAGTTCCCGATAGAATAATTCGCTTTTTGGTACAAAGTTCAGCAAGAGTCTTCCAAATTTCGCTATTTGGATGGCCTTTGCTGAAATTCGTATCAAAAAGCGGATTATTCTATCCGGAACTCCGTTCCAAAACAACTTTGAAGAGCTTCGTAGCATCATACGCTTGTTACTTCCGGCAAATGATGAAGCCATGGATTTCTTCAATACTTTGACAGACAACGTGACATATAGAAGAATATATATATATATAGATGAGATCAGAAAAAAATTGGATCAACTTGTGCACATCCATAATGGGGGCATTCTTGATAAATCTGGACCATCGACCCCTGGACGACCCTCGACCCTCGACCCCTCGGCGACCCTCGACCCTCTACCCTAGTTCACGACCCTCGACCGCTCGGCGATCCACGATCCACGACCCTCTACCCTAGTTCCCGACCCTCGACCTCTCGGCGTTCCTCGACCCTCTACCCTAGTTCCCGACCCTCGACGCCTCGGCGTTCCTCGGCCCTCGACCCCTCGGCTTTCCTCGACCCTCTACCCTAGTTCCCGACCCTCGACCGCTCGGTGATCCTCGACACCCTCGTTCCCGATAAAAATTAAGAAGGGGAAGAAGAAGAGAAAACAAAAGAGGAAGAAGAAGAAAAAAAAGGAGAAGAAGAATTAATCTATTTTTTCTTCTTCTCCTCTATTCCTTCTTCTTCTCCTCTTTTTTTTTTCTTCTTCCTCTTCTTATTTTTTTCTCCTTCTTTTTCTTCTTCTTCCTTCTTCCTTCTTCCTCTTTTCTTCTTTTTCCTTATTTTCCTTCTTCCTCGACGACCCTAACCCTAAATAGTACAACTAACGACAACGACTTCGCTTGCATACATATGAACAAATATGATCGATCATCTATGAACAATAAAAACATAATATGATATATGAACAAAAAAAATTACATGATCTATGAACAAAAAAATTCATATGATCAGATATATATGCAGAAAAAAACATCATATATGACGCTGAACAAAAAATCATCATATATGCATACATATATATCCATACATCAACATTACATCACATACATCAACATATATGCAAAAAAAACATCATATATATATATGCAAAAAAAAACTATATGTGGGGGCCATGGCGGCCACGTCCACGGCAGTGGCGGTGGCGGGGGGCAGGGCAGGGGCGCGGTGGCTCACTGGGGGCGGCGTCGGCGACGGCGAGGTCGGGGCCGGGCTGAGGTAGAGGCGGCGCGCGCGGGGCAGGGCAGGGGCCGGCGCAGGGACGCGACGGCGAGGTCGGGGAGGCTGTCGGTGACGGCGAGGTCGCGGAGGGGAGTTGGCGACGGCGACGGCGACGAGGCGTGGGCGGCGGACGGCGTCGGCGTGGGCTCGGGGGCGGGGAACGGGCACGGGTGACGGCGACGGCGTCGGGCAGCCTGGCGGCGTCGAGGAGGTCGGGGCCGTCGGAGGGGAACTGCGATGAAACTGAAAATTTTCACAAGTCTTGCTTATATACACGAAGCATTGGCAACAACCGGGACCAATGCCCCCCTTTAGTCCCGGTTGGTGCCACCAACCAGGACCAAAGGTCTCTTTTCAACAGCCCAAATGGCTGGAAACAGAGACCTTTGGTCCCGGTTGGTAGCAGCAACCGGGACTAAAGGGGGCATTGGTACCGGTTGGTGCCACCAACCAGGACCAAAGCCCACCTTTAGTCCCGGTTTGGTGGCACCAACCGGGACCAAAGGCCTTGTGCTGCCCGCAGCCAAAAGTTTAGTCCCACCTCGCTAGTTGAGAGGGGCGCGGAGTGGTTTATAAACCCCACTGCCGCTGCCCTCTCGAGCTCCTCTCAAATGCAGGCTTACGGGCCTAACCTAACTCTCCTCTGCTTGTGGGCCTATTGGGCCTTCTGCGGGCCTGAATCCTGGCCCGTGGTTGGGTTTCTAGTCGTATTCAGGCCGTGGTGGCCCAGTAGGTGGCATTTTTTTTCTATTTTTTTCCAGTTTTTCTGTTTTGTTTTTTGCTTTATTTATTTTCTTTTATTTTTTAATTCTTTTTGCTTTTAGGTAATAAATATTATAAACTTTCTGTTAGTGCCATTAGTTTTCCAATTTGAATAGTTTAAATTTGAATTCTTTGAAATATGTGTGAATCACTAGTTTGTGATTAACTTTACTATAAAAAAAGATTTTTGAGTGATTCCTTTTACTGCTATTTAATATTACTGTGTTTTATCATTATATTCAAAAACAGTTTTTATATTTTAGTTTCTAAGAAAAAAATCTTTTTGCTTTTTGTTATTTTTGAGTGATTCACACAAAAAAATTCTATTTTTTTCCAGTTTTTTGTTTTGTTTTTTGCTTTATTTATTTTCTTTTTTTTTGCTTTATTTTTTAATTCTTTTTGCTTTTAGGTAATAAATATATAAACTTTATGTTTAGTGCCATTAGTTTTCCAATTCGAATAGTTTAAATTTGAATTCTTTGAAATTGTGTGACTAGTTTGTGATTAACTTTACTATAAAAATAGATTTTTGAGTGATTCTTTTTACTGCTATTTAATATTACTGTGTTTTATCATTATATTCAAAAACATTTTTTGTTATTTTAGTTTCTAACAAAAAAAATCTTTATGATAATTCTTTTTGCTATTAAAGTTTCTAACAAAAAAAGTTCTTTTTGAAAATTCTTTTTGCTTTTAATGTTTTGAACAGAAAATACTTTGCTAATTTTAGTTGCATAAATTTTAGTTGCATAAATTTTAGTTGATTCCTTTTGCTATTAGAGTTTCATTAAAGTTTTCTAGTTCATTCTTTTTTTCTATTAGAGTTTCATTAACGTTTTCTAGTTCATTCTTTTAGTTTATTATTTTTGCTATTAGAGTTTCATAAAAGTTGAGAGGGTTACGGCAAAAACTGGATGCACTTCGTGTACAAAATGGACAATCTCTTTCGAAGTATCAGGGTTTCGGACGAAAACTCATCTGTTACAAAGGGATTTCATTTTTTTGAACTTATTTGAACTCCACACTTTTTCTGTGCTCAAAATGAACCATTGAAAGCAATATCATCAATTTTCAACCCTTTCTGAGTTCATCTGTTATTTTTCATGCATTTACTGATTTTTTTGAGCTAAATGATCTTGAAATTGAAAAGCACTTCAAATGAACTCTGAAGAGGTTGAAAATTGGCATGATATCATCATTTCACCCTCATAGCATGTGCTAAAAAGTTGAGAGGGTTACGGCAAAAACTGGATGCACTTCGTGTACAAAATGGACAATCTCTTTCGAAGTATCAGGGTTTCGGACAAGAACTCATCTGTTACAAAGGGATTTCATTTTTTTGAACTTATTTGAACTCCAGACTTTTTGTGTGCTCAAAATGAACCATTCAAAGCCACATCATCAATTTTCAACCCTTTCTGACTTCATCTGTCTTCACTTTTTCTTCGCTTGTGTCCTTTGCTTATTGCGCCATAACCATGGATATTCTTCATCGCTTAACAGGGTGCTTGGGTCAGCCTTGACTTTAAAGGGAGGAATTTCATGAAACTTTGTATAATCTTCAGACATGTCTGTCTTGCCCTCCAATCCCACGATATCTCTTTTTCCTGAAAGAACTATGTGGCGCTTTGGGTCATCGTATGATGTATTCGCTTCCTTATCTTTTCTTTTTCTCTGTTTGGTAGACATGTCCTTCACATAGAAAACCTGCGCCACATCATTGGCTAGGACGAATGGTTCATCTGTGTACCCAAGATTGTTCAGATCCACTATTGTCATTCCGTAATGTGGATCTACCTGTACCCCGCCTCCTGACAGATTGACCCATTTGCACTTAAACAAAGGGACCTTAAAATCATGTCTGTAGTCAAGTTTCCATATGTCCACAATGTAACCATAATATGTGTCCTTTCCCCTCTTGGTTGCTGCATCAAAGCGGATACCGCTGTTTTGGTTGGTGCTCTTTTGATCTTGGGCGATCATGTAAAATGTATTCCCATTTATCTCATATCCTTTGTAAGTCAATACAGTCGAAGATGGTCCCCTGGACAACGAGTACAGCTCATCAGAAACAGTGTTGTCACCTCTGAGACGTGTTTCTAACCAACTGCCGAAAGTCCTGATGTGTTCACATGTAATCCAGTCGTCACACTGCTCCGGGTGTTTGGAGCGCAGAATGTTCTTGTGTTCATTGACATACGGGGTCACCAAGGTAGAGTTCTGTAGAACTGTGTAGTGTGCTTGAGACCAATAATGCCCGTCCCTGCATATTATTGAGTCCCCTCCTAGCGTGCCTTTTCCAGTCAGTCTTCCCTCATACCACGATTGAGGGAGACCAATCTTCTTAAGGTCAAGAATGAAGTCAACACAAAACCCAATGACATCCTCTGTTTGATGGCCCATGGAGATGCTTCCTTCTAGCCTAGCGCGGTTACGGACATATTTCTTTAGGACTCCCATGAACCTCTCAAAGGGGAACATATTGTGTAGAAATACGGGGCCCAGAACAACAATCTCGTCGACTAGATGAACTAGGACGTGCGTCATGATATTGAAGAAGGATGGTGGGAACACCAGCTCGAAACTGACAAGACATTGCACCACATCACTCCTTAGCCTTGGTATGGTTTCTGGATCGATCACCTTCTGAGAGATTGCATTGAGGAATGCACATAGCTTCACAATGGCTAATCGAACGTTTTCCGGTAGAAGCCCCCTCAATGCAACCGGAAGCAGTTGCGTCATAATCACGTGGCAGTCATGAGACTTTAGGTTCTGAAACTTTTTCTCTGCCATATTTATTATTCCCTTTATATTCGACAAGAAGCCAGACGGGACCTTCATACTGAGCAGGCATTCGAAGAAGATTTCCTTCTCTTCTTTGGTAAGAGCGTAGCTGGCAGGACCTTCATACTGCTTTGGAGGCATGCCGTCTTTTTCGTGCCAACGTTGCAGGTCCTCCCGTGCTTCCGGTGTATCTTTTGTCTTTCCATACACGCCCAAGAAGCCTAGCAGGTTCACGCAAAGGTTCTTTGTCACGTGCATCACGTCGATTGAAGAGCGGACCTCTAGGTCTTTCTAGTAGGGTAGGTCCCAAAATATAGATTTCTTCTTCCACATGGGAGCGCGTCCCTCAGCGTCATTCGGAACAGATAGTCCACCGGGACCCTTTCCAAAGATTACGTGTAAATCATTGACCATAGCAAGTACGTGATCACCGGTACGCATGGCGGGCTTCTTCCGGTGATCTGCCTCGCCTTTGAAATGCTTGCCTTTCTTTCGACATTGATGGTTGGTCGGAAGAAATCGACGATGCCCCAGGTACACATTCTTCTTGCATTTGTCCAGGTATATACTTTCGGTGTCCGCTAAACAGTGCGTGCATGCGTGGTATCCCTTGTTTGTCTGTCCTGAAAGGTTACTGAGAGCAGGCCAATCATTGATGGTTACAAACAACAACGCATGCAGGTCAAATTCCTCCTGTCTGTGCTCATCCCACACACGTACACCGTTCCCATTCCACAGCTGTAAAAGTTCTTCAACTAATGGACTTAGGTACACATCAATGTCATTGCCGGGTTGCTTAGGGCCTTGGATGAGTACTAGCATCATAATGAACTTCCGCTTCATGCACAGCCAAGGAGGAAGGTTATAGACACATAGAGTCACGGGCCAGGTGCTGTGATTGCTGCTCTGCTCCCCGAAAGGATTAATGCCATCCGCGCTTAAACCAAACCATACGTTCCTTGGGTCACCTGCAAACTCAGCCCGTTACTTTCTCTCGATTTTTCTCCACTACGACCCGTCAGCGGGTGCTCTCAACTTCCCGTCTTTCTTACGGTCCTCTCTGTGCCATCGCATCAACTTGGCATGCTCTTTGTTTCTGAATAGACGTTTCAACCATGGTATTATAGGAGCATACCACATCACCTTGGCAGGAACCCTCTTCCTGGGGGGCTCGCCGTCAACATCACCAGGTTCATCTCGTCTGATCTTATACTGCAATGCACCGCATACCGGGCATGCGTTCAAATCCTCGTACGCACCACGGTACAGGATGCAGTCATTAGGGCATGCATGTATCTTCTGCACCTCCAATCCTAGAGGGCATACGACCTTCTTTGCTGCGTACGTACTGTCGGGCAATTCGTTATCCTTTGGAAGCTTCTTCTTCAATATTTTCAGTAGCTTCTCAAATCCTTTGTCAGGCACAGCATTCTCTGCCTTCCACTGCAGCAATTCCAGTATGGTACCGAGCTTTGTGTTGCCATCTTCGCAATTGGGGTACAACCCTTTTTGGTGATCCTCTAACATGCGATCGAATTTCAGCTTCTCCTTTTCACTTTCGCACTGTCTCCTTGCATCAACAATGACCCGGCGGAGATCATCATCGTTCACATCGTCTGGTTCCTCTTGACCTTCAGCTTCCCTCGTTGCAGCATTACTGTATTCAGGGGGCACATAGTTGTCATCGTCCTCTTCTTCTTTGCTGTCTTCCATCATAACCCCTATTTCTCCGTGCCTGGTCCAAACATTATAGTGTGGCATGAAACCCTTCTCAAGCAGGTGGGTGTGAAGGATTTTCCGGTCAGAGTAAGACTTCGTATTCCCACATATAGGGCATGGACAACACATAAAACCATTCTGCTTGTTTGCCTCAGCCACTTCGAGAAAATTATGCGCGCCCTTAATGTACTCATAGGTGCGTCTCTCACCGTACATCCATTGCCGGTTCATCTGCGTGCATTATATATAATTAAGTGTGTAAAAAACCATTACAAAACATCATGAATAGATAAGTGACCAAATGAATAGAAGTTCATCATCACATTAAAACCAAAGTACATACATAGTTCTCATTGAACAACATATAGCTCTCCAGAGCATCTAATTAAACCATACATTGAAACTATGTAAAACATTTCAATGCAACAACAAATGCGATCATAATCGCAACCAAGGTAACAATTGATCCAACGGCATAATGATACCAAGCCTCGGTATGAATGACATATTTCCTATACTTTCTAATCTTGAAGCTCATTGCATCCATCTTGATCTTGTGATCATCGACGACATCCGCAACATGCAACTCCAATATCATCTTCTCCTCCTCAATTTTTTTTCAATTTTTCCTTCAAGTAATTGTTTTCATCTTCAACTAAATTTAACCTCTCGACAATAGGGTCGGTTGGAATTTCCGGTTCACATACCTCCTAGATAAAAAAATCTATGTCACATTTGTCGGCATAATTGTCATAAACAATAAATGAACCAAATAGTTATAAAATATAATATATACCACATCTGAATCATAGACAGGACGAGGGCCGATGGGGGCGGATACCAAAACCATCGCACTATATAATAACAAACAATAATAAAAGTAAGAAAATTAGACAAGTATCTATCTAAATCATACATGTAAGAATTTTTTTCTTTTAGAAAGAAGATAAGAACAAGAGGCTCACCACGGTTATGCCGGCGACGAGATCGGCGCGGGCGATCGACGGCGGTGAAGACAGGGACGGGACGTGACGGACCGCTAAACCTAGACAAATCTTGAGGAAAATGGAGCTTGAAGGTCGAGTTTGGAGAGGAGAAAGCTTAAGTAGTGTTGCTCGGGCATTTCATCGAACACCTCATGTGCATAGGAGGTGAGCTAGAGCACCACAAACCCCTCCCCTCGCCGGCCAGAAAAAAACAGAGCAGTGGAGTGCTCTGCTCGCGGGCGAGGGGTATATATAGGCACAACATTGGTCCCGGTTCGTGGTTGGAACCGGGACTAAAGGCCACCCTTTGGTCCCGGTTCCAGCCACGAACCGGGACCAATGGATGTGGGCCAGTCGCGAGGCCCATTGGTCCCGGTTCGTGTCTGGAACCGGGACCATAGGGTCCAGACGAACCGGGACCAATGCCCCACGAGCCCCGGCCGGCCCCCTAGGCGCACGAACCGGGACGTATGCCCCCATGTGTCCCGGTTCCTGACTGAACCAGGACTAATGGGCTGGGCTGGCCTGGACCAAAGCCCTGTTTTCTACTAGTGAGTACACAAGATCATCATGAACATATACAGAGAGAAGTGATCGACCTCCTCCTTCTCCGAGAGATTGGTCGAACAACAAGATTTCGTATATCTATCCGACGCTACTAGCTACATATATACAATATAAGATCTCTTACAATCCCTAACATCTGATGTGAAGTTTCACATGGTATTCTTCGGCTGGATTGATGACATGGTCAAGAAAGAATCCCGCCAATTCCTCTTGAATTGCTTTTATGCGATCTTGTGGTAGGAGTTCATCCCGCATCTGCCAAATCTAATTTGAAGAAGGGGGCAATACATATATATGAATGAAACTCAACACAAATGATGGTAATAAAATAAAATTGTGAATATTATTGCTTACGCACTTCATATTGTTTTGCAGAGTAGCCTCGCTTAGAGGTCATCGCGTTGTAGATGTACTCGCAATCGTAGTATCCACAAAAATTATTCCCGCCTTCCTGCCACAACCACTTTACGAGAAATAGAGGTCAATCAAATTGATAATCAAGCATTATAAATGGTATTGATGAAACTAGCTAGAATCAATGGGAGATGCGCGGAACTAGCTAGTATTACTTACTTTCGGGTGTGTAAATCGCAGCTCCCCCGGCAGTCCCGGAGCTTCTGCGGTGAACACTTTCCAAACCCTGCGAGACAAAGAAAATAATTACTTGATATCAGGAAATGAACAAAGTTGCCGATATGGTGCGATAATGATCGATTGAACTTACTTCTGGAGCATTTTAGTCATGGCCGCATACTCCTTGGGATCTTTTCGTTTTGAGTCTAAGACGGTTACTAGTCCCTGCTCAAGCTTAATCTCTAGGAGAATAAAGTGGAAGCTGCGCACACATGCATAACTCATCAATTACATTACTATAACCTCGAGTAATAATGGAAACCGAATATGCAGAAGATAGCAACACTCACTTGAAGTTGTAAGGAAAGAGTATTTTATCTTTGTTTTGATTTTTAATCAACGATTGTAGCAAGTTGGCCTCGGTTTCTTTCGCATTATATTTAACCATCCATTCATCTATGAGATTTGTGTTAATGAACCAAATATCATAGATTTGTGCATTTCTGCATTCGACGATCTTCAATCTGCATAATATAGTGAGGATAATTATATATACATGCAATGAAAGAGCTGAGCTATATATAGAGACTTAATTACAGAAGTATAGTACTTACAGACAGTAGCAAGTGATGATTATTTTATCGAGGTCCTTTTAATTGTAAAACTGAAAGAACTCCTCAAATGGAATAGACAACAGATCAATTCCAACGAGGTCGTGCTCCTCTTTAACTCTCAGCGTCAAAATATCCTTTCCAGACTTGCAGGTGTCCATGTACCACTTATGGAATCTTCGCATCATCGTTGTCAGAGGAGGATCACCAGGTTTGACGAGAGGCTTCCCGTACTGGTATTTGTGTTCGTCCACTTCCATTGTATCAAAATGTGCATTGTCGGGCAGGTAATCACCAGGATTGGTACCAGGCAGCATCCCCGGCAGATTTGCGATGATATCGCTAGACACCTTGAGCGGGGGGCATGATTGGTTTGCCTGTTCGCCGAGCTAGGGAATTTTGTTCCCACTTCTTCGTTCTTGTAACCTTTCGTCACTTTAAGTAGTTCCCGACCGGCGCGCTCCTCCCACTGCCTTTTTAAGAGCGCAGACATGGTTGTCATCCGACGGAGGCGGTGGTGGTCGCTTCAGGTTCTCCAAAGTGCGCTTCAATTTCACCGGATCTATCTTCTCCTCCGGAGGTGGATTCTTCTTTGGAAAAAAGTCCTTCACTTGGGCTTGACAGATCTGCGCGTTTTCGTCCTCGGTCATCTCGTATGGTAACTTCTCTAGAGGCTTGAGAGATGGACCGAATATGTATTGCCTCCCGCCTCTGGCTGTACTGCTAGACGCCGGAGCAGCCGGAGCTGCTGCGGCTGTCTTCCTTCATTGCTTACGAGGCAGAGAAGGAGGCGGAGTGCTACGATGCGCCATAGCTGCCGGAGCGGCGGCGGCTGTCTTCCGCTGTTGCTGACGAGGCGGAGGAGGAGGCGGGCTGCTCGGATGCGCCGGCGCAGGCGGAGAAGGAGGCGGAGTGCCACCACGCGCCGGAGCAGCCGGAGTGCCGCCACGCGCCGGAGCAGCCGGAGAAGGAGGCAGAGTGCCCTGATCACTCGCCAGAGGAGGAGGTGGAGTGCCCTGACTCGCCGGAGGAGGAGGCGGAGGCGTCCAGTTCGGAAGGTTGATGAGCTCCTTCCGCCATAGACATGGAGTTTTCAGAGCAAGACCCAGCTGGGTCTCCCCTTCACCGGTAGGGTGGTCAAGCTCGAGCTCCTCAAATCCCTCCGTTATTTCATCGACCATCACAACAGCATATCCTTCTGGAATCGGAAGGCAGTGAAAAGTTGCGCCAGGTTCAGGAGGTGCAACAGAGCGGACAGCCGCCTTGACTTTGAGGTGCTGCCATTGCGCGATAAGGTGGCAATCTTGAGCCTCCGTGATAGCATCCATGGGGAAGCTGGGAGCCGTGAAGTGAGGCTGCTGAAGGAGCTCGGTGGAAGCCACGCTGCTTCTCCGCTGAGATGGCGGGGTAGCTTTTGGGGTAGCTCCAGCAGGTCACTGCCTCTGAACTAGTGCTTGTTCCTCTAGCGCTCGTACCCTTGCATTCAGCTTCTGCAGTTCAGTCTGCTCCACTTTCCTCCTCCTCTCCCAGGTTTTGTAACCGCCTGCACTGGGAAACCCAACCTTCCACGCAACGGAGCCTGTCGTGCCTCGTGTTCGTCCTGGGTGCTCAGGATTCCCGAGGGCCTGTGTGAGCTCGTCGTTCTCTCTGTCGGGAACGAACGTCCCTTGCTACGCTGCGGTGATATACTTCTGAAGCTTCTTGACGGGTATTTCAAGTTGCTCCTTCGTCCAACGGCACTTCCCTGTTTCAGGGTCCAAGGTTCCCCCAACCCCGAAGAACCAAGTCCTTGAACGGTCTGGCCAGTTCAATGTCTCTGGTTCGACCCCTTTATCAAGCAGGTCCTTCTCAGCCTTGTCCCACAACGGCCGGGCTTTGAGGTAGCCACCAGACCCGGTGTGATGGTGATGCTCCTTCTTTGAAGCATTTTTCTTGTTTATCGCTGACATCTTCTTACTCTTCTCCTATGTCTTGTGGGCCACAAATGCGGGCCAGTGATCTCTTATCTTCTCAAATCGGCCGGTGAATTCTGGAGTCTTCCCTTTGTCGACAAACGTTGATTTCAACTCATTCTTCCACCTCCTGAATAGATCTGCCATCTTCTTAAGAGCATGAGCCTTGACAAATGGCTCTATAACTGGCTTATCAGGATCCTCCTCTGGCGGTAGGGTGAAAGTTGCCTTCAGCGCGGTCCAAAGATCATCTTTCTGTCTATCATTGACAAAAGATACTTGAGGGTCTTCGCACTTAGGCTTATTCCATTGGTGGATGCTGATCGGGATCATGTCCCTAACAAGAACCCCGCACTGAGCAGAAAATGCTTCCTTGGTCCGGCTGGGTTCAATCGGTTGGCCATCGCCCTTGATTGCTGTGATCGTGATACTTTCATCCTGGCGCAACCTTTTCTTCGGGCCTCGTCTCGTTACCGAAGTTTGGCTCGATCCGGAGGGCTAGAAAAGAAGAAAGAAGAGAGTTAATATGTGTACATACCAAAACAATTAATGCATGAATTAGCTAGTCAGCACAGGCTTAATTAATATATATACCTCGCCGGACTTTGCAACATGTCCTTCCTCCGTTCGGTCACCGGAGCAGTCATCACGGTCTCCTTCTTCCACCGACATTCTGTCACCGGAGCCATCATAATCATGTCCTTCCACCTCCATTGTTCGATCACCGGAGCCTGCTTCATCCTCTCCTTTCAGACCATCGGTGTCGTTGAGATACGACAAGACATCACCTCCGCCGTGGATTATGTCCCCCAACAACTGTTCTGCTTCGATGTCTCGGTGCTCCATAGTTTCTGCAAATATTACAACATGGCAACTAATTAATATACAAACATGACAGATGGATATATTAGTGCAAACGCAGACCTAGCTAGCTCGACGCTTCTACTTTTTGGGGTGGCCTCGACAACACTTCTAGGGTTTGGGCCGGACCGCTCTCTCATGAATGTCCGACGTCCGGACTGATAAGGGATTTAACAAAATGACGCCATTCTGGATGTGCAGAAAATGGTCCTCGACAACGCTCTTTTAACTTGGTAAATTTGGGTGGCCTCGACAACTCTTTTAGGGTTTGGGGTGGCCTCGACAACGCTTTTTCTGTCCCGGTTTGGGTGGACTCCAGAGTTGGTCGGGTGAGAGGGGGTTGATCGACGTCCCCCCTCATGTCTAAGTCAATGAACAACATGAAAATTTCTAAGTGAATGAACAACTCTGAATTTTTTTACATGTACTCCTATAACATGAAAATTTCTAAGTGATTGCCAAACTGTTTGCTAAACTTTTATGCGTCATTTATATGAAGATCAATTGTCGAATATAACTATGTTCGCGATACGAGGCATTGGACATTATCTAGATCACATGCCTCAAAATCAAAGGAAAAACTCCTCTCACAACTATCCGCGGTGCCCAACAATATGAAATCATTCACAAATATTGATCAAACACATACAAGTTACAAAAATTTCTATGCTCACAAAAATATAAGCCCGAGGGGAATTGAAGTTATCAGGGTTATGTTTATACAACAAATGGACATCTCATCTCATTTCATCTCATCTGAAAAAACATAGCACATCTAAAAAAAATACATACATACATACATGGAAAAAAATTGCTATGAACAAAAACATCATATATGAACATTTTCTATGTCCATCCATACATACATACATTGAAAAAAATGCTATGAACAAACACATCAGTAGTAATTATTTTTATAATGATTTGGCCTCAAAAAATTCTTTTATTAGTATTTTCAAACTCTAGAATGACCCTGTTGCACTAGAACTATTTCAAATAATTCTTTTCAAATGCCACAAATTTTTTGAGAAGTCCTCTGATGCCTATAGATCATTTTTATGCAAAAACCCACTTTGGTCATTTGAAACTTTTGAGCACAATTTCCATTTTTCAATTTTGGTCCAATCTTGGCATTGAACTACAACCCTATTTTTTCCTTACTAATTTTTTTTGAAAAAATTACTCCAACTTCATGACAGTACCCACACTCCATTTCACCAAAAACCTTCTGATCCATAGTTCAAATTTTTCAAATTTTGTTCAAATGAAATTTGAACCAGATTCAAATTCTAGCTGAAAACCTATTCTAAACCACTCCAAAAATTCTGAAATTTTGCCATCACCTTTGTCTTGCATCAGTACCTCACCACAAAAAAAATTCAGAAATTTCCAAAATGCCCAAAGCCATCTAGCATTTCATCAAACACCTTCTATGCATTTCATCAATAAATTTCAGAAAATTCAGAAGTGGGGGGCTGCTGCTACTCTTCATTGTCCACTCCTCCTCTCCTTCACGGTGTTGCTGCTGCTCTTCAATGCATCGGGGCCGGCGGCGACCATGGAGCAGTGGCAGAGCAAGGCCGAGCTCGGGGGAGCACGCGGCGACGGGGAGCAGGGGACCATGGGAAAGGGGGGTGCTCACTGGGGGGCGGCGATGGCTGGAGGCCGGTGACGAGGACGGCGAGCTCGGGGCGGCACGCGGCGACAGGGACGAGGACGTTGGGCTCGGGGCGGCACGCGGCGACGGGGACGAGGACGGCGGGGGAGAGAGCGCAGGATCGAAGAACTGAATGGAAATTTTCACAAGTGCTGCTTATATACACTAAGCATTGGTCCCGGTTCGTGGAACCAACCGGGACCAATGCCACCTTTAGTCCCGGTTCGTACCACCAACCGGGACCAAAGGTCTCTTTTCAGCAGCCCAAAGGGCGGGAAACAGAGGCGTTTGGTCCCGGTTGGTGCCAGCAACCGGGACTAAAGGGTGGCATTGGTCACGGTTCGTGCCACGAACCGGTACCAATGCACCCCTTTAGTCCCGGTTGCTGGCACCAACCGGGACCAAACGCCTTGTGCTGCCCGCGGCCAAAAGTTTAGTCCCACCTCGCTAGTTGAGAGGGGCGCGGACTGGTTTATAAACCCCACTGCCGCTAACCATTCGAGCTTCTCTCAAATGCAGGCTTACGGGCCTAATGTGACACTTCGCTGCCTGTGGGCCTTCTGGGCCTTCTGCGGGCCAGAATCCTGGCCCGTGGTTGGGTTTCTAGTCGTATTCAGGCCGTGGTGGCCCAGTAGGTGGCATTTTTTTTCTATTTTTTTCCAGTTTTTTTTCTTTTTTGCTTTATTTATTTTATTTTGTTTCTACTTACAACAAAATACAAACTGTTTTTCAGTGATTCTTTTTGCTTTTAGGTAATAAAAATTATAAACTTGCTGTTAGTGCCATTAGTTTTCCAATTTGAATAGTTTAAATTTGAATTCTTTGAAATTTGTGTGAATCACTAGTTTGTGATTAACTTTACTATAAAAATACATTTTGGAGTGATTCTTTTTCCTGCTATTTAATATTACTGTGTTTTATCATTATATTCAAAAACAGTTTTTGTTATTTTTGTTTCTAACAAAAAAATCTTTATGATAATTCTTTTTGCTATTAAAGTTTTCTAGTTCATTCTTTTGTGTGTTCAAAATGAACCATTCAAAGCCACATCATCAATTTTCAACCCTTTCTGACTTCATCTGTTATTTTTCATGCATTTACTGATTTTTTGAGCTAAATGACCCAGAAATTGAAAAGCACTTCAAATGAACTCTGAAGAAGTTGAAATTGCCATGATATCATCATTTCACCCACATAGCATGTGCTAAAAAGTTGAGAGGGTTACGGCAAAAACTGGATGCACTTCGTGTACAAAATAGACAATCTCTTTCGAAGTATCAGGGTTTCGGACGAAAACTCATCTGTTACAAAGGGATTTCATTTTTTTGAACTTATTTGAACTCCAGACTTTTTGTGTGCTCAAAATAAACCATTCAAAGCCACATCATCAATTTTCAACCCTTTCTGACTTCATCAGTCTTCACTTTTTCTTCGCTTGTGTCCTTTCGCCGTAACCATGGATATTCTTCATCGCTTAACAGGGTGCTTAGGTCAGCCTTGACTTTGAAGGGAGGAATTTCATGAAACTTTTCATAATCTTCAGACATGTCTGTCTTACCCTCCACTCCCACGATGTCTCTTTTCCCTGAAAGAACTATGTGGCGCTATGGCTCATCGTATGATGTATTCGCTTCCTTATCTTCTCTTTTTCTCGGTTTGGTAGACATGTCCTTCACATAGAAAACCTGCGCCACATCATTAACTAGGATGAATGGTTCGTCTGTGTACCCAAGATTGTTCAGATCCACTATTGTCATTCTGTAATGTGGCTCTACCTGTACCCCGCCTCCTGACAGATTGACCCATTTGCACTTAAACAAAGGGACTTTAAAATCATGTCCATAGTCAAGTTCCCATATGTCCACTATGTAACCATAATATGTGTCCTTTCCCCTCTTGGTTGCTGCATCAAAGCGGACACTGCTGTTTTGGTTGGTGCTCTTTTGATCTTGGGCGATCATGTAAAATGTATTCCCATTTATCTCGTATCCTTTGTAAGTCAATACAGTCGAAGATGGTCCCCTGGACAACGAGTACAGCTCGTCAGAAACAGTGTTGTCACCTCTGAGACGTGCTTCCAACCAACTGCCGAAAGTCCTGATGTGTTCACATGTAATCCAGTCGTCACACTGCTCCGGGTGTTTGGAGCGCAGAATGTTCTTGTGTCCATCGACATACGGGGTCACCAAGGTAGAGTTCTGTAGAACTGTGTAGTGTGCTTGAGACCAAGAATGCCCGTCCCTGCATATTATTGAGTCCCCTCCTAGCGTGCCTTTTCCAGTCAGTCTCCCTTCATACCGCGATTGAGGGAGACCAATCTTCTTAAGGTCAGGAATGAAGTCAACACAAAACCCAATGACATCCTCTGTTTGATGGCCCATGGAGATGCTTCCTTCTGGCCTAGCGCGGTTACGGACATATTTCTTTAGGACTCCCATGAACCTCTCAAAGGGCAACATATTGTGTAGAAATACGGGGCCCAGAACGACAATCTCGTCGACTAGATGAACTAGGACGTGCGTCATGATATTGAAGACGGATGGTGGGAACACCAGCTCGAAACTGACAAGACATTGCGCCACATAACTCCTTAGCCTTGGTATGATTTTTGGATCGATCACCTTGTGAGAGATTGCATTGAGGAATGCACATAGCTTCACAATGGCTAATCGAACATTGTCTGGTAGAATCCCCCTCAATGCAACCGGAAGCAGTTGCGTCATAATCACGTGGCAGTCATGAGACTTTAGGTTCTGTAACTTTTTCTCTGCCATATTTATTATTCCCTTTATATTCGACGAGAAGCCAGATGGGGCCTTCATACTGAGAATGCATTCAAAGAAGATTTCCTTCTCTTCTTTGGTAAGAGCTTAGCTAGCAGGACCTTCATACTGCTTTGTAGGCATGCTGTCTTTTTCATGCCAACGTTGCAGGTCCTCCCGTGCCTCCGGTGTATCTTTTATCTTTCCATAGATGCCCAAGAAGCCTAGCAGGTTCCCGCAAAGGTTCTTCATCACGTGCATCACGTTGATTGAAGAGCGGACCTCTAGGTCTTTCCAGTAGGGTAGGTCCCAAAATATAGATTTCTTCTTCCACATGGGTGCATGTCCCTCAGCGTCATTCGGAACAGACAGTCCGCCGGGACCCTTTCCAAGGATTACCTGTAAATCATTGACCATAGCAAGTACGTGATCACCGGTACGCATGGCGGGCTTCTTCCGGTGATCTGCCTCGCCTTTGAAATGCTTGCCTTTCTTTCGACATTGATGGTTGGTCGGAAGAAATCGACGATGCCCCAGGTACACATTCTTCCTGCATTTGTCCAGGTATATACTTTGGGTGTCATCTAAACAGTGCGTGCATGTGTGGTATCCCTTGTTTGTCTGTCCTGAAAGGTTACTGAGAGCAGGCCAATCATTGATGGTTACAAACAGCAACGCATGCAGGTCAAATTCCTCCTGTCTGTGCTCATCCCACACACGTACACCATTTCCATTCCACAGCTGTAAAAGTTCTTCAACTAATGGACTTAGGTACACATCAATGTTGTTGCCGGGTTGCTTAGGGCCTTGGATGAGTACTGGCATCATAATGAACTTCCGCTTCATGCACAGCCAAGGAGGAAGGTTATAGATACATAGAGTCACGGGCCAGGTGCTGTGATTGCTGCTCTGCTCCCTGAAAGGATTAATACCATCCGCGCTTAAACCAAACCATACGTTCCTTGGGTCACCTGCAAACTCAGCCCGGTACTTTCTCTCGATTTTTCTCCACTGCGACCCGTCAGCGGGTGCTCTCAACTTCCCGTCTTTCTTACGGTCCTCTCTGTGCCATCGCATCAACTTGGCATGCTCTTTGTTTCTGAACAGACGTTTCAACCGTGGTATTATAGGAGCATACCACATCACCTTGGCAGGAACCCTCTTCCTGGGGGGCTCGCCATCAACATCACCAGGGTCATCTCGTCTGATCTTATACCGCAATGCACCGCATAATGGGCGTGCGTTCAAATCCTCGTACAGACCGCGGTACAGGATGCAGTCATTAGGGCATGCATGTATCTTCTGCACCTCCAATCCTAGAGGGCATACGACCTTCTTTGTTGTGTACGTACTGTCAGGCAATTCGTTATCCTTTGGAAGTTTCTTCTTCAATATTTTCAGTAGCTTCTCAAATCCTTTGTCAGGAACATCATTCTCTGCCTTCCACTGCAGCAATTCTAGTATGGTACCGAGCTTTGTGTTGCCGTCTTCGCAATTGGGGTACATCCCTTTTTTGTGATCCTCTAACATGCGATCGAACTTCAGCTTCTCCTTTTCACTTTCGCATTGTCTCCTTGCATCAACAATGACCCGATGGAAATTATCATCGGGCACATCGTCTGGTTCCTCTTGATCTTCAGCTTCCCCCGTTGCAGCATCACCATATTCAGGGGGCACATAGTTGTCATCGTCCTCTTCTTCTTCGCTGTCTTCCATCATAACCCCTATTTCTCCGTGCTTGGTCCAAACATTATAGTGTTTCATGAAACCCTTATAAAGCTGGTGGGTGTGAAGGATTTTTCGGTCAGAGTAAGACTTCGTATTCCCACATATAGGGCATGGACAACACATAAAACCATTCTGCTTGTTTGCCTCAGCCACTTCGAGAAAATTATGCACGCCCTTAATGTACTCGGAGGTGTGTCTGTCACCGTACATCCATTGCCGGTTCATCTGCGTGCATTATATATAATTAAGTGTGTCAAAAACCATTACAGAACATCATGAATAGATAAGTGACCAGATTAATAGAAGTTCATCATCACATTAAAACCAAAGTACATATATATTTCTCATTGAACAACATATAGCTCTCCAGAGCATCTAATTAAACCATATATTGAAACTATGTAAAACATTTCAATGCAACAACAAATGCGATCATAATCGCAACCAAGGTAACAATTGATCCAACGGCATAATGATACCAAGCCTTGGTATGAATGGCATATTTTCTATACTTTCTAATCTTGAAGCGCATTGCATCCATCTTGATCTTGTGATCATCGACGACATCCACAACATGCAACTCCAATATCATCTTCTCCTCCTCAATTTTTTTATTTTTCCTTCAAGTAATTGTTTTCTTCTTCAACTAAATTTAACCTCTCGACAATAGGGTCGGTTGGAATTTCCGGTTCACATACCTCCTAGATAAATAAAATCTATGTCACGTTGGTCGGCATAATTGTCATAAACAATAAATGAACCAACAAGTTATAAAATATAATATATACCACATCCGAATCATAGACAGGACAAGGGCCGACGGGGGCGGATACCAAAACCATCGCACTATATAATAACAAAGAATAATAAAAGTAAGAAAATTATACAAGTATCTATCTAAATCATACAAGTAAGAATTTTTCTCTTTTAGAAAGAAGATAAGAACAAGAGGCTCATCACGGTGGTGCCGGTGACGAGATCGGCGAGGGCGATCGACGGCGGTGAAGACGGGGACGAGACGTGACAGACCGCTAAACCTAGACAAATCTTGAGGAAAATGGAGCTTGGAGGTCAAGTTTGGAGAGGAGAAAGCTTAAGTAGTGTGGCTCGGGCATTTCATCGAACACCTCATGTGCATTGGAGGTGAGCTAGAGCACCACAAAGCCCTCCCCTCGCCGGCAAGAAAAAACAGAGCAGTGGAGTGCTTTGCTCGCGGGCGAGGGGTATATATAGCCACACCATTGGTCCCGGTTCGTGGCTGGAACCGGGACTAAAGGCCACCCTTTGGTCCCGGTTCCAGCCACGAACCGGGAGCAATGGATGTGGGCCAGGAGCGAGGCCCATTGGTCCCGGTTTGTGTCTGGAACCGGGACAAAAGTGTCCAGACGAACCGGGACCAATGCCCCACGAGGCCCGGCCGGCCCCCTGGGCGCACGAACCGGAACGTATGCCCCCATGGGTCCCGGTTCGTGACTGAACCGGGACTAATGGGCTGGGCAGGCCTGAACCAATGCCCTGTTTTCTACTAGTGCGGACTGATTTTCCCCCATGATGACTCATTTCTTTATTATTGAAACACAAGATAAAAAAGATGAATACCATAAAATTGAAGTTTTACAATAGCATATATCAATTTAAGATCATGCGTCAATATTTGGCAATTAAACCAACCATCTAACTCGCCTAGTTTTGGGTCTTGTCCGGTTGAACCACTACACCATGATCTTTAACGGAGAAGGTAAGAACCGATCTGTAACGAAGTAACGATTCCTACCAAAAGTTAATTAGGAAATTAGGAATTAGGAGTAGGAACCGAAGTTAATTGGAAAGGAGGATTCGCTAAGCACCTGGAGGCTGGAGTTGGTCAGTCGGTTATGGATTGGTCCGATGAGGGGATCTCGTTTCCTATAGCGATGACGACAGAACTGCAACGGCCTGAAGTAACAATGCCTGAAAATTGGGAGAAGAAGCTACGAAGGCAACGATAGCGGCTTGAATCTGATCGCTCTAATGAGGCGAAGGCGACGACCGACGAGACAATCTTGTTTCGTGTTGCGATGCGGATGGGACTACTGTTGCGGTTTCAGATCGAGGCGATCCCGATCGACTGCTGCAGCGATCCCTTGTTTTTAGACCAAGCAGTTTCCTTTTTCTGAGAACATCGAGCGATCCCTTTTCCATCAAGTGAGAGCCTTTCCATCGAGCAATCGAGGCACCAGTGCTAGACGGCCTCTACTCAGCCCAACTCCAGCTTCGAGCGGCCTAGTGCGGCAGAGCCTTGGAATTTTTTTGAAGAAATACTATGCCTGTATAAAAAATTTGGGGCCCCTCAAAATTATGGGCCCTATGCGGGCCGCACATTTAGCACCATTATGGGCTCGACCCTGGTTTTACAATAGCATAGATCAGTTGAAGATCATGCGTCAATATTTGGCAATTAAACCAACCATCTAACTCGCCTAGTTTTGGGTCTTGTCCGGTTGAACCACTACACTATGATCTTTAACGGAGAAGGTAAGAACCGATCTGTAACGAAGTAATGATTCCTACCAAAAGTTAATTAGGAAATTAGGAATTAGGAGTAGGAACTGAAGTTAATTGGAAAGGAGGATTCACTAAGCACCTGGAGGCTGGAGTTGGTCAGTTGGTCATGGATTGGTCCGATGAGGCGATCTCGTTTCCTGTAGCGATGGCGACAGAACTGCAACGGCCTGAAGTAACAATCCCTGAAAATTGGGAGAAGAAGCTATGAAGGCAACGACAGCGGCTCGAATCTGATCGCTCTGATGAGGCGAAGGCGACGACCGACGAGACGATCTTGTTTCATGTTGCGATGCGGATGGGACTACTGTTGCGGTTTCAGATCGAGGCGATCCCGATCGACTGCTGCAGTGATCCCTTGTTTTTAGACCGAGAAGTTTCCCTTTTCTTAGAACATCGTGCGATCCCTTTCCATCAAGTGAGCGCCTTTCCATCGAGCTATCGAGGCACCAGCGCTAGACGGCCTCGACTCAGCCCAACTCCAGTGCCGAGCGGCCTAGTGCGGCAGAGCCTTCGATTTTTTTTTAGAAATACTATGCCTGTATAAAAAAATTTGGGGCCCCTCAAAATTATGGGCCCCGTGCGGGCTGCACATTTAGCACCACTATGGGCCCGGCCCTGAAACCTGCTACGGTTTGCCTTGTGCTCTCGCTTGCTGTTTCACAGGGGTGGTGTCTACGACAGATTGATGTTAGCAATGCATTCCTTCATGGCGTGCTTCGTGAGGATGTGTATATGCAGCAACCACCTGGTTTCGAGGACTCTCGTTACCCTCACCACGTTTACAAGCTTCGGAAGTCTATTTATGGGTTGAAACAGTCTCCGCGGGCTTGGTATTCTCGCCTTAGTGATCGCTTGCAACAACTTGGGTTTCATTCTTCCAAGGATGACACCTCCCTCTTCATTTTTCGGCAAGGAGTTGTGGTCATTTAAATGCTGGTCTATGTTGATGATATTGTCATTGCTGGCTCTTGTCCCCGAGCAGTAGACGGGTTGCTTCGCACACTCTCGGGGTCTTTTCCCATCAAAGACCTTGGTCGTCTTGCTTACTTCCTTGGGATTGAAGCCACCTACAATTCTGGGGGAATGGTGCTCTCTCAGCGCAAGTATGCTAATGACCTTCTTCATCGTGCACATATGGAGAATAGCAAGGAGGTTTCTACTCCCATGTCAGTCACAGACAAGTTGGCAGCAAACCTTGGTACTCCACTTACTGATGAAGTGATGATGATGCCTTCAGCTATCGGACTATGGTTGGAGGGTTGCAGTATCTCATGCTCACTTGTCCTGATATTTCATTTGCTGTAAACAAGGTGTGTAAATATCTGTCCAAACCCACTGATGTGCATTGGGAGGCTGTCAAGCGCATCCTGAGGTATATCAAGGGTACTGTGGTGACTGGACTTCACATTCGTCGGTCAAGCTCCACACTTCTGAGTGTCTTCACGGATGCTAACTGGGCCGGATGTGTCGATGACAGACGCTCCATGGGCGGTTTTGTGGTGTTCTTTGGACCTAACCTGATTGCATAGAGTGCTCAGAAACAGCCCACAGTGTCACGATCTAGTACCGAGGCAGAATACAAGGCCCTTTCAAATGGTGCAGCTGAAGCTACTTGGATGGAATTTTTGCTTAGGGAACTGGGAGTATCCCTATCACGACCACCGGTTTTATGATGTGATAATTTAGGAAACACCTACCTGAGTGCAAATCCAGTATTTCATGCAAGGAGGAAGCATATTGAGGTGGATTTCCACTTCGTCAGAGAAAAAGTGGCGCAAGGAGCATTGGATGTCCGTTTTGTGTCCTCCGATGATCAAGTCGTAGATGCTTTCACTAAACCTCCTACAAAGATCATGTTCAAGAAATTACGACGCAATATCAACCTTGTGGTTGGTTGAGATTGAGGGGGAATGTTAGTGAGAATATCTCCTAGCATATCCGGTATATGATCTGATGTAATCAATAGTTGTCTTGTATAGAAGATACTAGGATCACTTGTATTAATCAGAGATTCATCTGATTATTATGTACGTGTTGTATGATACGTCTCCAACGTATCTATAATTTTGATTGTTCCATGCTGTTATATTATCATTTTTGGATATTTTACAATCATTTTATAGCAACTTTATATCATTTTTTGGGACTAACCTATTGACATAGTGCCCAGTGCCAGTTGCTGTTTTTTGCTTGTTTTTTACTAAGCAGAAAATCAATACCAAACGGAGTCCAAACGCAGCGAAACTTTTTGGTGATTTTTTCTGAACCAGAAGACACCTGTTGGGCCAAAGAAGTACCAGAGGGGGGCTCCGAGGGGAGCACAACCCACCAGGGCGTGCCTGGGGGCCCAGGCACGCCCAGGTGGGTTGTGCCCACCTCGGCCACCTCCCGCACCGCCTCTTTGCTCTATAAATACCCTGGAAGTCCAAAAACCCTAGGGGAGTCCACGAAATACAATTCCAGCCGCCGCAAGTTCCAGAAACCACGGATCCAATCTAGACACCATCACGGAGGGGTTCATCATCCTCATTGGTGCCTCTCCGATGATGCGTGAGTAGTTCATTGTAGACCTACGGGTCCGTAGTTAGTAGCTAGATGGCTTCCTCTCTCTCTTTTGATTCTCAATACAATGGTGTCTTGGAGATCTATTTGATGTAACTCTTTTTGCGGTGTGTTTGTTGGGATCCGATGAACTTTGAGTTTATGATCAGATCTATGTTTTTATCCATGAAAGTTATTTTAGTTTCTTTGATCTCTTATATGCATGATTACTTATAGCCTCGTATTTCTTCTTCGAATCTTTTGTTTAGATAGGCCGACTAGATCGATTTTTCCTGCCATGGGAAGAGGTGCTTTGTGATGGGTTCGATCTTACGGTGCTCAATCCCAGTGACAGAAGGCGAAATGACACGCATGTACCGTTGCTATTAAGGATAACAAGATGGGGTCTATTCCTACATGAATAGATCTTGTCTACATAATGTCATCGTTCTTATTGCATTACTCCGTTTCTCCATGAACTTAATACACTAGATGCATGCTGGATAGCGGTCGATGTGTGGAGTAATAGTAGTAGATGCAGGCAGGAGTCGGTCTTCTAATCTTGGACGTGATGCCTATATAATGATCATTGCCTGGATATCATCATGATTATTTGAAGTTCTATCAATTGCCCAACAGTAATTTGTTTACCCACCGTATGCTATTTTCTCGAGAGAAGCCACTAGTGAAATCTACGGCCCCCGGGTCTATTTTTCCCATCATATATTTTCAGATCTATATTGCTATTTGCCTTTTTATTTATTTACATCTTTTATTTTTAGATCTATTAATCCAAAAACCCAAAAATACCTTGCTGCAATTTTTTGTTATTTATTTTATCTCGCATTCCCGCGAGATCTATTTATCCAATCTACTACAATTTTATCTATCTTTTACCCGGGAGGGATTGACAACCCCTCTTTTACATCGGGTTGCAAGTATTTGCTCTTTGTGTGCAGGTACCGTTTACATAGTGTTGCGTGGTTCTCCTACTGGTTCGATAACCTTGGTCTCATCACTGAGGGAAATACCTACCGTAGCTGTGCTGCATCATCCCTTCCTCTTTGGGGAAATACCGATGTAGTTCAAGCCGCATCATTGTACAAGCCTATGTACATGATGTACAAGGCTGCTCCTATATAAATAGACAACAAGCCGGCTGATGTTAATCACGGCAAATCATATCTTTATATTTCCAACTAGAAAGACCTCCACTTCGCCTTGTTTTGGGATCCGGCGCCTCGACCCGTCTGCGCCATGGGCGACCTACAACAAAGGGAATGGAAGGAAAGGCAGAGAAGGTGAGGTGAGGAGAGGAGGAGAGGGTGGGCGGTG
Source organism: Thinopyrum elongatum (assembly GCA_011799875.1). Taxonomy (NCBI): domain Eukaryota; kingdom Viridiplantae; phylum Streptophyta; class Magnoliopsida; order Poales; family Poaceae; genus Thinopyrum; species Thinopyrum elongatum. Next base: position 19,687,629 of record CM022303.1, read on the forward strand.
GCTGTGGTGGATCCCAACGAAGGAGGAGAGGGACGTACCGGAGCCGCGCCGGTGTCGGAGACGCCTGAAACCCTAGCCAGGGGCAAGGGTAGAGGCCGCGACTTGTGGATCTGGCCGGACGGGAGGAAGACACGGAGTGAGGAGAGCACATGAGCCTACTGCGCATGGCCGGAAGTCGCAGGAATCTGCCGGCGTGGGTGGCGGTGGTGGCGTGGAGTCGTGGGGAGAGAGATGGTTCGGGTTAGAAGTTGACGAGGAGATATGGGAGGAAGGAGAGGGACAGGAGGGGTTAGGGTTAAGATACGTAGATGGGCTTCCGCATGGGCTTTTAGGCCAGTGGCGGGATGCTCTTAAGACTTGCGGCGGGCACAAAACAGAGCCCGCCACTGCCATTTGAGTTACCAGCGGCGGGTCCAATTTAGTGCCCGCCACAACTATTTTTGGACAGATTTATTGTGAGATTAATCAATAGCAGTGACGGGCACGTACCGCCGCCCGCCACTGGTAACTCAGCAACCAGTGGCGGATGCAATTTTGTGCCCGCCACACGTAGCATTTGCCCCATCACAAATCTAGACAGCTGTTATCAGTGACAGGCGAAAACTGACGCCCGCCACTGGTAAGCCAATAGCAGTGGCGGGCAGGTTTTGGAGCCCATGATAACCCACAAGTATAGGGGATCGCTACAATTTTTGAGGGTAGAGTATTCACCCAAATTTATTGATTCGATACAAGGTGAGCAAAATAATATTTTCAAGTATTAGCAATTGAGTTGTCAAGTCAACCACACCTGGAGACTAAATATCTGCAGTAGAGTGATCAGTAGCACAGTAGTATAGTAGTTTGATAGCGATAGCAATAATAGTAACAGTAACAGTAGTAGCAATAGTTTTGTAGCAATTGTGACAGTAGTAGCAACATTAGTAACTTAGCAAAGAACAATATGTGAAAATCTCGTAGGCATTGGATCGGTGATTATGTTGGATAACATTCATCATGTAACAGTCATAACCTAGGGCAACACAAAACTAGCTCCAATTCATCAATGTAATGTAGGCATGTATTCCGTATATAGTCATACGTGCTTGCGATAAGAACTTGCATGACATCTTTTGTACTACCCTCCCGTGGCAGTGGGGTCCATATGGAAACTAAGGGATATTAAGGCCTCCTTTTAATAGAGAACCAGAACAAATCATTAACACATAGTGAATACATGAACTCCTCAAACTACGGTAATCACCGGAAAGAATCCCAATTATTTTCACCTTGGGGTATGCGGATCATAACACATAGCAAGTGCGTATAACTTGGAAGATCGGAACAAGAACACAAATATATTCATGAAAATATGAAGGGTTCAGATCTGAAATCATTGACTCGTGCCCTAGTGACAAGCATTAAGCATAGCAAAGCCATAGCAACATCAATCTCAGAACATAATGGATACTAGGGATCAAGCCCTAACAAAACTAACTCGACTACATGTTAAATCTCATCCAACCCATCACCGTCCAGCGAGCCTACGAAGGAACTACTCACTCCCAGCGGTGAGCATCATGAAATTGGTGATGGAGGATGGTTGATGATGACGATGACGGAAGATCCCCCTCTCCGGAGCCCTGAACGGACTCCAGATCAGGCCTCCCAATGAAGAACAGGAGGTGGCGGCGGCTCTGTATCGTAAAACGCGATGAAACTTCCTCTCTGATTTTTTTCTCGGGAAATAGGAATTTATAGTGCTGAGATTAGGGTCAGCGTAGCCACGTGGGCTCCACAAGCCACCAGGGCATGCCCTGGTGCCTCATGGGCACCTGGTGGCCCTCCTCCAGTGGGTCTTTGCTCCAGTATTTTTTATTTATTCCATAAAAAAATTTCAAAAAGTTTCGTTCAATTTCGAGAACTTTTATTTCTGCACAAAAACAACACCATGGTAGTTCAGCTGAAAACAACATCAGTCCGGGTTAGTTTTATTCAAATCATGCAAGTTAGAGTCCAAAATAACAACAAAAGTTTTTGGAAAAGTAGATACGACGGAGACGTATCAAATCCCCCAAGCTTAACTCATTGCTTGTCCTCAAGCAATTCAGTTGACAAACTGAAAGTGATAAAGAAAAACTTTTATGAACTCTTTTGTTCTTGTATCTATACATATGCTTAAATAATACTCAGTTTTCAGCGAAGATTATAACTAACCATGCAAATGATAACTCTTAGAAATTATATTCACTCATATCAATGGCATAATCAACTAGCGAGCAATAATAAAATATCTCAAATGCCAACACTTTGTCAAAACAATCATGATATAATATGACAACACGGTATCTCGCTAGCCCTTTCTGAGACTGTAAAACATAAATGCAGATCACCTCCAAAGTTCAAGCAGCGACTAAACATTGTAATTCATGGTAGAAGAGATCCAATCATGATGCACACAACATTAACTATACACAATGCATGAGAATGACAGTAGTGCTCTCAGGACTGGTGCTTGTTTGAGAAGGTGGCGACTCAACAATCAAAGTAAAATAATATAAAAGTAAATAGATGGGCCCTTCATAGAGGGAAGCAGGGATTTGCAAAAGTACCAGAGCTCAAAGCTTAAATCAGAGATAAATGTAATTTTGGGAGGTATGTCTTTCCTGCCAACGTCACGACCGAGAGTTTTCAATATCTTCCATGCTAAACAAATTAGCGGCAATTCCCAAGTGGTAAAGTAAAGTTTACTCCCCCTCCGCCAACAAACACAAGCCATGGCTAGCCAAATCCTCGCGTGCGCTCCATACCAACAACTTTCGGGGGCATTTTTTTTTATTTTGCAATTTTAATCATGGGACTAGGCTTCCCGATTACTAGCCCCTCTCGTGCAATGACAAGTGAATAAACACTCATCATGAGAATAACCCGCTTAGCATGGAAGATATTGACCGCCCATTGTCACTGCATGAGCGGTACGGGCATACAAAACAGATGTTCTTTTGAATATTTAGAGGTGGCACATGCAAATTTATTTAGAACGGCAGAGTAATACCGCATATGGGTAGATATAGTGGACTCATCTGGAAAAATTGTGGTTTAAGGATTTTGATGCACAAGCGGTATTACCGCTTAATACAGGCGAAGGCTAGCAAATAGGTTGAGAAGGGACCAACTATAGAGCGAAAACGGTCAGAATCATTCATATGAATAATCAACATTGAATACTAGCATGAGTAGGATATAAGCACCATAAACATAAATATCGTGGAGGGTATGTTGGTTTTGAATCAACTACATGCCTGAACATGTGCCAAGTCAAGCCACTTGCAACATTCAGAGGAGGATACCATATATCATGCTACATCACAATTATTTTAATTCATGTTGACACCGAAGATAAATCATTATCCACTCCTAGCTACTTAAGCATGGCATGAGCAACTATAATCTCTAATTGTCATCATAAACATGTTTAATCATAATATGCTAAATCATGGATACTGAGTTAAATATATTTACAAAAATAAAAACAAGTTGAGTTCATACCCGCTTTTCCTTGCCACAATCACTTCATCAAATTATCGTCATTATTGCCTTTCACTTGCACGACCGAATGATATGAAAATAATAATAGTGCAAGAGTGCCGTGGACTAAGCTGGAATCTGCAAACATTTTATTCAAAGGAGAAGACAAGGTAATATGGGCTCTTTGTTAGATCAACAATAATGCATATAAGAGCCACTTAACATTTTCATCGTGGTCTTCTCCTTACAAAGACTCAATGAAAGAAAAGAATTTCAGAGAAACACACTGAAATATTTTTGAAGTTTTTATTTTTTTTCTTGAAGGAACCAATTAAAGAAGACAAAACAAAAAACAAGAAAAACTATTTACACGGGAAAGTTCCCAACAAGCAAAAGAAGAAACGGTAAATCTTTTTTGGTTTTCTTTTAGTACAACAACTAATTAAACTAGAAAGAAAAAACAAAAAGAAGCGAGAAATATTTTGGGATTTTTTCAAAGTTTTTCAAACACACAAGAAGAAAGTGAGAAAATAAAACTAACATGGATCGTACAATGAAAAAGGATGAACACCGCCAACTGGAATGAAATGTGTGAACATGAATGTAATGTCGGTGAGAAATACGTACTACCCCAAGCTTAGGCATTTGCCTATCTTGATAATCACCATCCGTAGTAGCCATCCGGCACCCGAGCGTCCCCATCCTGGGGCTCATCCTCTGCAGCTACCATTGTGTTCCGGTAAGCAACGATGTCCGGGGGCATAACAATGTATCCGTTCGTGGCATGAGAATCAAACAAAGCAGGTGCAGGCAATGGAATAATATCACGAGTATCCACACTAAAAAACAAGTTATAACAAATGTGGCGAGGAGGCTTAGGAGCATCAAGAAAGTGGTGATCCCGCATAGACTGGTGATCTAAGTAAACTCTGGGCAACAAGTAATCATATGGGCATATGTTAATATTAAAATGTCTCGCTAAGCGAGTAGCATAAATACCACCATGAATTTTACCCTTAGTCCTATTAGTGTGCAGGCGGCGTGCATGATAGCTCACAGGTTATAAGTGTTGTCATTATGCAATGCGCGGTGTAAAATGGCAAAGTCAGGTGCACATAGCGCACCACCCTGCTCTCTAGCAGTCAAGCATTTCCCTATGAATAAAGCAAAGTAATGAACAGCGGGAAATTTCAGGCTAGTGGCTTGGGCTTTTGACAAGCCCCTTTCCTCTCCCACAGTTAAAGTGTGGAGGAAGCCCTCCTCCGGTCGAGGCTCTCTTATTTCCCCATCAAAGGGATCAAACATATCTCACAAAATTTAGGAAGCGGTATCTGATGATGTTCAGTATATAAATCAAAGCGCACCGCAGGGGGTTCGAGCCTATTCAGGAAATGAAAGTTTTGCAAAAAGGAATTCGTAAGGATGCGGTGCTGGTCACGCTCATCTGCGAGGAAGTTGGTCAATCCGACTTTAGCAACAACTTGCGAGAACTCTTGGTAGAATCCGGCTTCGTTCATGAAGGCATTGTGCGCCCATTCGCACGGCCGGACCTCCATCCTACGCGGAATGTTGAGGTCACTGTCCGAGGAGTCCCGAAGGACTCCCTTGGCGTTCTGCTTCGAGGAACTCCTCCGGAAGAAATTCATTTTCTCTACGAACAATTTTCTAAATTTTTTGGGGCAGAAAATGATGTCAACAAAACTTCACAAGATTGGTAGCAACTACTCATATGGATGTTTAGAGGCTATATCAACCATTCAAACTACTTGGAACTCAAAGAATTCAACATGCAAGCTCATTTTCGATAGCACCAAGAGAAGCTAATTATGCAAAATATAATCCACTAGAGCAAAAACTAATTGGAGCAATGGAGGAGTCACCTACCAAGTAGCAATGCCCCAAAACATTTTCGAAAACGGAGCTCCGAGCTAAGAGATCAAAAATCTCAGGTTTGGGAGCAAGAACACGTGAGAGAGAGCTACCAGGAATTTTTGCTAGAGGTAAGAGACGAAGTGGGCTGAAAGAATAAGTGAGGAGGTCCCTGTGGGGCCCACAAGCCACCAGGGCGCGCCCAGGGGAGTGGGCGTGATACGTCTCCAACGTATCTATACTTTTTTATTGTTCCATGCTATTATAGTATCAATCTTAGATGTTTTATATACATTCACAACCAATTATATATCATTTTTTAGGACTAACCTATTAACTCAGTGCCCAGTGCCAGTTGCTGTTTTTTGCCTGCTTTTGGTTTTCCATAATATCATTACCAAACGAAGTCCAAATGCCACGAAACTTTTTGGAGATTTTTTTTCTGGACATAAGAGACACTAGAAGCTTCGGGAGGGGACGAGAAGATGAAGTAGTGGCCCACGAGGCACCATGATACGTCTCCAACGTATCTATAATTTATGAAGTATTCATGCCATGTTTATTATAGTTTTTTATGATTTTGGTGCACTTTTATATGGCTTTTATATGATATTTATGGACTAACATATTGACCTAATGCCTAGTGCCAGTTGCTATTTTCTGCTTGTTTTTGGTTTTCCACAAAATCCATATCAAATGAAGTCCAAATGCAGCGAAACTTTTTGACGATTTTTTCTAGAAGGAAACAGACCCAGGAAGCTTCGGGGGAGCAGCAGAAGACCCACAGGGGCCCCACGAGCCAACAGGGCGCGCCACCCCCCACCCCCCCAGGCACGCCCTGGTGCCTCGTGGGCCCCCTGTGGCACATCTTCGCATGATTCCAATGCTAAAAAATCATATATATTCAGAAACCCCCGAAAGTTAGCCTAGATGAGTTTTTACGCCGACGCAAGCCTCTGTACCAAGGAGATCCCTTCTGGAGCCCTTTTCCGGCACTTTGCCAGAGGGGAGAATCATCACCGAAGGCCATCTTCATCATCTCGGTGGTCTCCATGATGAGGAGGGAGCAGTTCACCCTCGAGGCTAGGGGTATGTACTAGAAGCTATGTGTTTGATCTCTCTCTCTCTAGTGTTCTTGATATGGCACGATCTTGATGTATCACGAGCTTTGTTAATATAGTTGGATCATCTGGTGTTTCTCCCCTCTCTATCTTTGTTGTGATGAATCAAATCTTTTTCCTTTGAGGTTTCGTTATTGTCGGATTGAATATTTCAGATTTGAGAACACTTGATGTATGTCTTGCATATGAATACATATGGTGACAATGGGGTATTATATTGATTCACTTGATGTATATTTTGGCACTCAACTCACGGACTCCCGAGGTGACATTGGGGTAATCTATTCATAGGGGTTCATGCACGTTTTCATTATCTTTTCTCCGATAGAAACTTTGGGGTGCTCCTTGAAGTTCTTTGTGTGGATTGAATATTATGATTATGAAGTTGTTTGATGCATATCATATAATCAACTCACGGATACTTGTGGTGACATTGGAGTATCTAGGTGACATTAAGGTTGGTTGATGTGTGTCATATGGTATTATGTTAGTACGAACTCTAGGGCTGTTTGTGACACTTATAGGAATAGCTCAATGGATTGATCGAAAAGAATAACTTTGAGGTGGTTTCGTATTCTACAAAAAATTTCTATCTTATGTTCTCCGCTAATAGGAACTTGGGAGTGATTCTTTATCGCATGTTGAGGGATGGTTATATGATCCAATTATGGTAACATTGTTGAGAGATTGCTCTAGCAAAAGTATGAACCCTAGGCCTTGTTTCTAACCATTGCAATAATGTTTTTGCTCACTTTTACTACTTGTTACCTTGCTATTTTTATTTTCAGATTATAAAAACCTATTTCCACTATCCATACTACACTTGTATCACCATCTCTTTGCCGAACTAGTGCACCTATACAATTTACCATTGTATTGGGTGTGTTGGGGACACAAGAGACTCTTTGTTATTTGGTTGCAGGGTTGTTTGAGCGAGACCATCTTCATCCTACGCCTCCCACGGATTGATAAACCTTAGGTCATCCACTTGAGGGAAAGTTGCTACTGTCGTACAAAACTCTGCGCTTGGAGGCCCAACACGAGTCTACCAGAATAAGTTGTGTAGTAGACATCACAAAATGGCGCGCCCGAGGGGGGGCGCACCCTGGAACCTCATGGGGCCCACAAGGCTCTGTTTGACCTAATTCCACCTCTATAAATTCTCTAAAATTGGGAAACCAACAGAGGAGTCCACGAAATACTTTTTCTGCCGCCGCAAGTTCCTGTTCTCGAGTGATCCCATCTGGAGGCCTCTTCCGGCACTCCGCCGGAGGGGGATTTGATCATGGAGGGGCTCTCCATCAACCTTGCTGCCCTTCCAATGATGCGTGAGTAGTTTACCACAGATCTTCGGGTCCACAGTTAGTAGCTAGATGGCTTCTTCCCTTTTTTTGATCTTTAATACAATGTTCTCCTCGATGTTCTTGGAGTTCTATGCGATGTAATCACTTTTTGCGGTGTGTTTGTTGGGATCCGATGAATTGTGAGTTTATGATCAGATTATCCATGAATATTATTTGAGTTATCTCTGAACTCTTTTATGCATGATTGTTATAACTTCATATTTCTCTTCGGTCTATTAATTTGATTCGGCCAACTAGATTGATTTATTTTGCGGTGCTCAATCCCAGTGACAGAAAGGGACGTGACACATATGTATCGTTGCTATTAAGGATAAAATGATGGGGTTTATTCATGTGTGAGTTTACTTTGTCTACATCATGTCATCTTGCTTTAGGCGTTACTCCGTTCTTTATGAACTTAATACTCTAGATGCATGCTGGATAGCGGTCGATGTGTGGAGTAATAGTAGTAGATGCAGGAAGGAGTCGGTCTACTTGTCTCGGACGTGATGCCCATATACATGATCATTGCCTTGGATATCGTCATGATTATTCGCTTTTTTATCAATTGCCCAACAGTAATTTGTTTACCTACCGTATGCTATTTTCAAGAGAGAAGCCTCTAGTTAAAACTGTGGCCCCCGGTTCTACTTTTATCATGCATTAAAAATCCTAAAAATACCTTGCTGCACTTTTACTTTATTTACTTTATTTTCTATGTTTGTTCAATCTATCTATCTATCTATCACCATACAATTTAATCTTGAAATTAACCGCCAAGGGATTAACAACCCCTTGTTCGCGTTGGGTGCGAGGATTTGTTGTTTTGTGTGCAGGTGCTGCTAATGAGTTGTTGCGTGACTCTCCTACTGGATTGATAACCTTGTTTTCATAACTGAGGGAAATACTTATCTCTATTGTACTGCATCATCCCCACCTCTTCGGGGAAAAACCAGCGCAGATCACAAGTTGCAAGAAGAATTTCTGGTGTCGTTGCCGGGGAGACATCATCAACATCTATCAAGTACCTACGCATAAACTTTCATCTCCTCGCATTTATTTTATTTGCCTTTGCCTCTCGTTTCATCTCCCCCAGTTCTAATTTTTTTTTTACAAAAATATTTTTATTTGCTTGTTTGCTCCTTCACTATGGCTAGTTCATCACTTGTTGCTATTACCCCTGAAAATGAAGTGCTTAATTTTAAACAAAGCGGGGGAGAGAATTCAAAAGATGCTTGGTATAGGATTTGTGATGCTCTTAATAGATCAACTCGTAAGCAATCCACCACCATCCTTCTTCGCAATTTTTATGTGGGCATTAATACTTGGAATAGATTTGTACTTGATACTATTACCGGAGGTAATTTCTTGACGTGTCCCTCCATGGATGCTTTCCATGCTATGGGAAATTTAGTGGGATCACCACCTATCACTATTAATGAAACAGCTTTGACCTTGGAACATGTTATGCAAAGGTTGGATGCTATTGAAAATAAAATGCCTACCGTAGAGCATATTGAAAATTTAGATAAAAAGATTCATAACATGTTACTCAGTTTGGGTCAAAGATAGGGATTACTCTTAAGATGCTAAAAGAGAAAGAACCTATAATGAATGAAAGGATGGAGCAAAGCCCCGCTAGAATCGATAAGATAGAAGAAATTATTAATAATTTGGGTTCGGCTCTTTCCTCCGTTAAGAATATTGATAGAACTCCTCTCAATAAAAATTGCAAGTTTATGTATGTTCCTAAAACCAATGGTGCTACTTCTAGTAAGGGAAATGAGGATCTTAAAATGATTAGCGTGCACCCCAATTTTGTTGATGTGATAAAAGAACCTATCTATAAGAACAAAAAATTTGATCTTGTGCCTAGGAATGTGATTATGGGAAACTCGTATGTTGAACATCCTAAATACGTGGTTGTGTAATTGAGGAGTTGGAAACCAAGGATGACAACACTTGAAACTATGCATTATGCCTTGCTAGGGGCATAAAACAATAACGCTTGTTGGGAGGCAACCCAATGAATAAAATAAAATTTTGCTTTTTATTTCTGTTCTTGTATGTTCACACAATTATGCTACTGTTATGATTATGTTTTTATGTTTTAATTAGTGTTTGTGCCAAGTAAAGCCTTTGGGGATGCCCAAGGCACCCCAAGGTAATATTCAAGGAAGACTCAAGCAACTAAGCTTGGGGATGCCCCGGAAGACATCCCCTCTTTCTTCTACCAACTATTGGTAATTTTACATGGAGCTATATTTTTATTCGTCACATGATATGAGTTTTGCTTGCAGCGTCGTGTATTATATGAGTCTTTGCTTTATTTGCTTGTTAGTATGTCACAATGATACTTGCTGGACACACCTATTTGAGAGAGCCACACATTTATCATGATTTGTTAGAATACTCTTTGTGCTTCACTTAAATCTTTTGAGCTAGGCAGTTGCTCTAGTGCTTCACTTAAATCTTTTTTAGCATGGTGGTGGCTATAATTTTGAAGAAATATTTGAACTCTCATGCTTCACTTATATTATTTTGAGAGTTGTTAAGATTAAATTTTGAATAAATATTTGCACTCTCATGCTTCACTTATATCTTTTTGAGAGTTGATAATAGTAATGGTAATTTGCACAAGATATGAATTTGGTCCCAAAGTGATGAACATTCAAGAGGGATATAATAAAAACTTTCATAAAGATCATTGGATATGATAAGTTTGATTCCTTGCAATATTTTTACGATATGGAGATGATAATATGTGAGTCATGTTAGTGAGTAATTGTGGTTTAGTAAGAATATTGGTGTTAAGGTTTGTGATTCCCTATGCATGCACATAACAATAGTTATGCAACGAAATTATATCCTACTTATGGTGCATTATTCATGTTAGTTATGTTCAATGCATGTTTATGACTGTTTTTGTTTTTTGGTTGGTTGCTTCTCACTCTATTTGCTAGCCTTCATTTGTACTAAGCGGGAATACTCCTTGTGCATCCAACTCCTTAAAACCCAAGTTGTTGCAAATGAGTCCACCATACCTACCTATATGATGTATTTCCATGCCGTTCCAAGTAAATTTGCATGTGCCAACTCTAACTTTTCAAAATAGTTTTTCTGTTTTGTGTGCCCATACCACTCATGAAGCGGCAGGGGGTGGCCCATATTTTCCATGCTAGGTGTGGTATTATCACGATGAGTGTTTATTCACTTGTCATTGCATGAGAGAGTGGCAGGAAATAGGGATGCCCAGTCACGAAATGCAAAGAAAAATTTAATACGATAATAATAAATTCCTTGGACAGTATTGGTATGGAAGGCACCCATGGATACGGCTAGCCATGGATTGTGAAAGAATGGTGGAAAGGAAATAAACTTTATTTTCTGTTTTGGAACAGCCTATAATGTGTCTAGCATGGAAGATATTGGGAATTCTCGATCGTTTTTGTTGACAGGAAAAGCATGCCTCTCAAAATAATTTTATCTCTCTAATTTAAACCTTGAGCTCTGGCACCGCTGCAAATCTCTGCTTCCCTCTGCGAAGGGCCTATCTATTTACTTTTATGCAATTTTTATTTTTATTTTGAGTCTCCATCTTCTCTTATAAAGCACCAACTAGAGAGCAGTATTGTCATACATGTGCATTGTGTGTAGCTAATATTGAGTGTGTTTCATGAATGGATCAATGATGGAGCATAATGGGCTAGGGATAACTTTCTTTAGCGTTGATATTTTGAAAGACAGGGTTGCCTGTTAGTATGCTTGAGTATTTATATCTTCATGTCAAACTATAGACTATTGCTTTGAATCATTCAAGTCCAAATTTCCATGCTACAAAAGAAAAGAGTATATGATGAATATGATATGTAGCATTCCACATAAAAAATTCTATTTTTATCATTTACCTACTCGAGGACGAGCAGGAATTAAGCTTGGGGATGCTTGATACGTCTCCAACGTATCTATAATTTTTTTATTGTTCCATGCTATTATAGTATCAATCGTAGATGTTTTATATACATTTACAAGCAATTATATATCATTTTTTGGGATTAACCTATTAACTCAGTGCCCAGTGCCAGTTGTTGTTTTTTGTCTGTTTTTGGTTTTCCAGAATATCAGTACCAAACAAAGTTCAAATGCCACGAAACTTTTTAGAGATTTTTTTTCTGGACATAAGAGACACTAGAAGCTTCGGGAGGGGACAAGAAGATAAAACAGTGGCCCACGAGGCACCACGGCGCGCCCCAGGGGGCGCGCCCAGGAACCTCATGGGGAACACAAGGCTCCGGTTGACCTAATTTCACCTCTATAAATTCTCTAAAATCGAGAAACCAATAGAGGAGTCCATGAAATACTTTTTCCGTCGCCGCAAGTTCCTGTTCTCGAGAGATCCCATCTGGAGGCCTTTTCCAGCACTCCGCATATAATTGTCAAATTCATACAAGCATTGACTAGGAGGTTTGTTATAAGGAACATCACCTTCATAAACTTTATAAAAGAATTTACCTCTACCACCTATGGCGGTGTGTAAAGACCATGTATTTCTTCAATAGGTGGCAAATTCTTAACATCTTCACCTTTAATACCTTTTTCATTCATACATTTCTTTGCTTCTTGCATATCTTCATGACTGAGAAATAAAATACCCCTCTTCTTCGGAGTGGGTGTAGGCGGTGGTTCAGGAAGTGTCCAATCATTATCATTCTTCAATATATTATTCAATAGTTCCTCAACTTGTTCAATAGTTTGTTCCCTGAAAACACAACCAGCACAACTATCTAGGTAGTCCCCAAAAGCATCGGTTAGTCCATTATAGAAGATATCAAGTATTTCATTTTTCTTAAGAGGATGATCAGGCAAAGCATTAAGTAATTGGAGAAGCCTCCCCCAAGGTTGAGGGAGATTCTCTTCTTCAATTTGCACAAAGTTAAATATTTCCTGTAAGGCAGCTTGTTTCTTATGAGCAGGAAAATATTTTTCAGAGAAGTAATAAATCATATCCTCGGGACTACGCACACAACCAGGAGCAAGAGTATTGAACCATATCTTAGCATCACCCTTTATTGAGAAATGAAACAACTTAAGTATATAGTAGTAGCGGATTTTTTCCTCATGAGCAAATAGGGTGGCTATATCACTCAACTTGGTAAGATGTGCCACAGCAGTTTCAGTTTCATAACCATGAAAAGGATCAGATTCAACAAAAGTAATTAACTCAGGATCGACAGAGAATTCATAATCCTTATCGGTAACAAATATTGGAGAGGTAGCAAACTTAGGATAATATTTCATTCTCTCCCTCATAGATTTTTCTTTCATTTCGGCAAGCAACTTTATAACCTCATCTCTGTCCTTACAAGCAAGAATGGCTCTAGCTGTCTCCCTATCAAAGACATGTTCATCAGGTGATTCAACTCTAGTTGGAGGACTAGGCATAATAGGTGAATCATAATTCTCAAGAGTTTCAACATTTTTAGCATTCTCAATTTCGTTCGCCTTAGCAAGTTGTTCATCAAGAAATTCACAAAGTGGCACAGTATTATCAAGCATAGTACTAGCATCATCATAAGTATCATTCATAGCTGAGGTAGCATCATCAATTACTTGCGACATATCAGAATTAATAGTGGGTGGTGGTGTTGCAAGCTTACTCAAAACTGAAGGTGAATCAAGTGTAGAGCTAGATGGCAGTTCCTTACCTCCCCTTGTCTTAGACGGAACGATCTTGGTTCTATCATCCTTAAGATTCTCCATAGTGATCAAAAGATATAAATCCCAAGTGACTCAGCAAATAAAGCTAGGCTCCCCGGCAACGGCGCCAGAAAAAGGTCTTGATAACTCATAGGGATCGCAACAGTTTTCGAGGGTAGAGTATTCAACCCAAATTTATTGATTCGACACAAGGGGAGCAAAAGAATTTTTGCAAGTATTAGCAGTTGAGTTGTCAATTCAACCACACCTGGAGACTAAATATCTGTAGCAGAGTGATCAGTAGCACAGTAGTATGGTAGTTTGATAGCGATAGCAATAATATTAATAGTAATAGTAGCAGCAATAGTTTTGTAGCAATTGTGACAGTAGTAGCAACAGTAGCAACTTAGCAAAGAACAATATGTGAAAATCTTGTAGGCATTGGATCGGTGATTATGTTGGATAACATTCATCATGTAGTAGTCATAACCTAGTGCGACACAGAACTAGCTCCAATTCATCAATGTAATGTAGGCATGTATTCCGTATATAGTCATACGTGCTTGCGATAAGAACTTGCATGACATCTTTTGTCCTACCCTCCCGTGGCAGAGGGGTCCATAAGGAAACTAAGGGATATTAAGGCCTCCTTTTAATAGAGAACCGGAACAAAGCATTAACACATAGTGAATACATGAACTCCTGAAACAACGGTAATCACCGGAAAGAATCCCAATTATTGTCACCTTGGGGTATGCGGATCATAACACATAGGAGGTGCGTATAACTTGCAAGATTGGATCAAGAACACAAATATATTCATGAAAACATAAAGGGTTCAGATCTGAAATCATGGCACTCGGGTCCTAGTGACAAGCATTAAGCATAGCAAAGCCATAGCAACATCAATCTCAGAACATAGTAGATACTAGGGATCAAGCCTTAACAAAACTAACTTAATTACATGATAAATCCCATCCAACACATCACCGTCCAGCGAGCCTACGAAGTAATTACTCACTCCCGGCGGTGAACATCATGAAATTGGTGATGGAGGATGGTTGATGATGACGATGACGAAAGACCCCCTCTCCGGAGCCCCGAACGGGCTCCAGATCTGGCCTCCCGATGAAGAACGGGAGGTGGAGGCGGCTCCGTATCGTAAAACACGATGAAACTTCCTCTCTGATTTTTTTCTCGGGAAATAGGAATTTATAGTGCTGAGATTAGGGTCAGCGGAGCCATTTGGGCCCCACAAGCCACCAGGGCATGCCCTGGGGGAGTGGGCGCGCCCTGGTGCCTCGTGGACACCGGGTGGCCCCCCTCTAGTGGGTCTTTGCTCTAGTATTTTTTTATTTATTCCATAAAAAATCTTCAAAAAGTTTCGTCCAATTCTGAGAACTTTTATTTCTGCACAAAAACAACACCATGGTAGTTCTGCTGAAAACAGCGCCAGTCCGGGTTAGTTTCATTCAAATCATGCAAATTAGAGTCCAAAACAAGAGTAAAAGTGTTTGGAAAAGTAGATACGATGGAGACGTATCAGCCCGCCACTGGTAATAGCAGTGGCGTAAGCTAGACTACCCCTGCCACTAATTTGAGGTCACCTATAAGCCTTTTCCCAGTAGTGTTAGGGCGTGTGCGGTGATGTGTCAGTCTCTGCCCGTCAATCACAATGATCGAGTCATCGGTAGTGAAGCATGGCAACACGGACAAGGGTGTAGGGCCACTGATGGATCACTAACCAGCCTATGCTAAGCATATAGGACAATAGGTAAAGTATCAACAGCAGGTTACAAAATCAGGCTATGCATCAGAATAGGAACAATCGGATACAGTAGCAAAATCTAATGCAAGCATGGGAGAGAAAGAATAGGCGATATAGGAATGATCAAGGGGGTTTTGCTTGCCTGGAAGCTCTGCTGAGAGGGGCTGGACGTCAGGAGTGTAGTCATACTCGGGGGCAGCGTCGCTCTCGGGGTCTACCGGAGAGAAAAGGGGAAAAAAACAATAAATATAAAGCAAATAAATGCAGCACAATGCATGACATGGCAATATGCTATGCTAGGGGTGACCCAATGCAGTGCTACACGTTACAGATGGAGCGGGAAAATATCTGGGAATATTTTCCCGGCTTTAGGCATTTATCGGACAGACGATCCGGAGGGGAAGGTTCCATGTTTGTAGTGATGGAGGCATGTGACGGGTATGTGGATGGAATATTCAGATTTGTCTTATTTTTTGATCTTTTTTCATATATAAATTATTTTCATTTGAGTTAAGGTTTATTTTATATGATTTTTTAAAGTTTTAAACAATTTCTGAAATTTACTTGATTTAATTTAATTTTGAAATGAGTTGAAAATATGCTAGGGGTACCCAGAAATGTACCCAACAGAGTGCACATGTGGCTGACAGTGGGGCCCAGTTGACTGGTCAACTGCCTAGTCAGCAGAGGCTGACTAGTGGGCCCAACTGACTAGGACGGCCTTATCCACTTAAACAGTGGCAGGGCCCCACATGTCAGTGACTGAGCTAATTAACAGAAGTTAATCTTAACTAACTAATTTAATTAGCTAGTGGGACTCACTTGTCAGTGTCAGGCTAATTAACAGATTAAGTTTATTTTTAACACCTGTTAAATTAAGCGCGTGGGTTCCACATGTCATAGATTGGGGTTGCCTAGTCAGCACAGCTGACCTGGTCAACATGGTCAACGGGGCCATGGGTCCCACCTGCAGTGGCCCAGGGTGGGCCCCAGGCAGTGCCATGCCAGCGGCGCCGTTGACCCGTAAACACGGCGGAGGGCCTCGGGTTCGTCGGAAGTCGCCTACGGGGCTCGGTTCACGGCGCGGTTTGTTGCGTTGCATCGGGCGTTCTACGCCGTGTCGAATGGTGGCGGTGGGGTCGCCGGAGGAGGCCTACAGCGACGGCGGCGACGAGCGCGGCGGACAGCCGAAATCGAGTGCGATGGCGACCGGTGATGCAGCGCACGACAAGACAAGCGGGAAGCGACGTTGGGTTCCTGCGGGTGCGCTGAGCACGAATGCAAGCTCAGACGCGAGTTGCGGGTGCTGTCATTGCGGCTGCGCCATTGCTGGTGGCAGCGAGCTTCGGCCGCTATGGGAGATGGGGCTAGAGGGGGCACACGACGTGGCAAACAGAGGGGATACGTCAACGAGCTCACTGTGGGAGCACAAGGTGGCTTGGTGGAAGCTTAGGAGCAGCAGGGTGGCCGGAGTTGACGACGAATGCCGGCGGGTCCGAGGAGGAAGAAGGGGTCGATCCCGTCGCTGTGGTGGCTTCCGGCTCGTGTGTGTTGGCGTAGAGGAAGTAGCAGTCGGTGGCGCGTCTTCTGGACACGATGACGAGGCGAGAAGAGGTCGCTAGCTACACAGGCGAGCTCGTGAAGGCGACGGCAGAGGCGGCCATGGGGGAGGAAGAGGAAGCAGCGCGAGGAGAGGGAGGATGAGGACCAGGGTCTGTCCCGAGGCGTGGCGCTGGTGTTCTTATCCCCTCCACGGCGTTGTAGCAGCGCGAGGAGGCGAGCTGGCTCGGTGGCGACGATGCTCGGCGACGAGCGAGCGCGCGCGGGCTGACACGGGGAGGAGAGAGGAGGGAGACGACGGGGAAGCGGGATGAGCCGGCTGGGCTAGGCACTGTGCACTAAGCCCCAGTGCACAGTGGCCTTTCTCCTTTTCTGTTTTCTGTTTTCTTTATTTCTTTCTGTTTTGCATTTTCTCTTGATAGCAAATGATTTTTTTAAAATATGAAACTTGCCACATAAATACATTGCAACATTTGGCACTGCCACAAAAAGTTTCGGAGGCATTTAATTTTTTTTTAATTTTCATAAATGGAAAAGCATTTAAAAATGCTGAGTTGGCACTATTTTAATTGCTAGAGCCCAATTAAGCAAATAAGTGATATTGGTTTCCTTAACAAATAATTGTTATGGAATATTTGCAAAATGATGAACTATTTTGCAACCATGTTTGTGCAACTTTAAATTTCACTTCCAATTTGAATTGATTTCAGTGGTGGAATTTGAAATGGGATATGATTCCAAAGGTGATCAAGCATTGCAAACCAAAGTAATTAAGCATAATCATGAGGATCACTGTAGCTCATTACACAGCGGTGTTACACTTTTTCAATTCTCATAAACCCCCATCATTTTCCTCTTTTTCCCAGAAGTGTTAAGGTCTGCACTCAGGCTCAAATATTGCACGAGTGTTGAGTGGATAATACAGAAAGACTGCATAGTTATTGTACTTGGTCGGCCTTGAGTTGGTTTATGATAAGATTGCCATTAGATTATGAGAAAGACAGAAGTAACACTGAGTTTCCAACATAATATTGAGCTTCTTTCTAAACCTTGGCACGGGAACACCGACATAACGCACTGATTCATGAAAATCAATAGCACATTTACTTGTATGTATTCTAATGTTACTTTCTTGTCATCAATTATAGACAATTGCATTGCATCGCTATTCTTTTGAGTTAGACTTTTATGAGACTACATCAGATAATTATGTTCATGTTAAGGTAGCATTGACAATAAAGAATTATTTTGTTTATCATCTACTTACTCGAGAACGAGCAAGGCTTAAGCTTGGGGATGTTGATACGTCTCAGACGTATTTATATTTTTTGCTATGTTCATGCTACTTTTAAACCATTATTACATCACTTTGGCACCATTTTTTATCGATTTATTGGACTAACATATTAATCCAGTGCCAAGTGCCAGTTGATGTCTTCTACATATTATTGGAATTTAAAAAAACACCGTTTCGGGAATAGAAAAAATTGAAAAAAAATATTTCATGAAGTTTTGGTTCAAGACGAAGCCAGATGGCACAAGACCCACCGAAGGGGGCCCACACACGTGGCAAAGTGGCATGGCCAGTAGCCAGGCCGCATGGTGGGACCGCATAGGGGCCTAGGGCTCCGTTCCACTACCTCTCGCTTCCACCGCATTTATATACTCCCGAAATCCCTAGATTTATTTATTGAGGAGTTTTTTCCACTGCCGCCACCACGCGTTCCATGACAACCCAATCTTGAGGCTTTTTTAGTACTCTGTCGGAGGGGGAAATCATCGCTGGAGCCATCTTCATCAACGTCGCCGCCACCATGTCCATGTGTGAGTAGTCCTACTTGGACTATGCGTCCATAATATTAGCTAGATGGCATCTTCTCTTGCTTGTTTCTCAATACAAAGATCACATGAGCTGCCCTACATGATTGTGATCCATCTGATGCAATTCTCAGTGTGTTTGTTGTGGTGTGCTGAATTGCCACTTTATGATCATATCTATATATGGATCTCTTTTGGATTCTTTTGGTTTATTTGCTGCATGATTTACAGACACATATGCTCTCCGATCTATTAGTATTACACTGGTCATGTTTTGATGTATGATTTCCAAGAGGGAGTCATGCATGTTAGTTGGGTTTAACCTTGCAAGTAATCTGTCTCAGTGACAAAAGAGAAAAAGGCTTGCATTGTATTATTGCCACTAAGGGTAAAAAGATAGTTGCCTAGCTGTCTCGGTGATGAGCTGGATGTAAAGAGAATACACTATCAACATTATGTCACTCTGCTTAATGCAATGCTGGATAGCGGTCTCGGGTGGAGTACTAGCTATAGATGTAGTTGGATAACGGTCCGTGGATACAAGGACGTAATGCCTATATGCAATCAACACATGTATAATCATAGTCATAAAAACTACAATAGAATCGATATGCAATGATAACCCACAAGTGTAGGGAATCAGTTGTAGCCTTTTCGATAAGTAAGAGTGTCGAACCGAACGAGAAGCTAAAGGTAGAATAAATATTCTTTCCAGTTCTATTAACCACTGATACAGCTCTACACACACTAAACGTTTGCTTTACCTAGAAACAAGAAATAAACTACTTTGCGGGAATGATCCCATTTGGTCCCGGTTCGTGTCTGGAACTAAAGGACCCCATTTGGTCCCGGGACTAAAGGACCCCATTTGGTCCCGGTTCCAGCTACCAACCGGGACCAATGGTTGTGGACCAGGAGCAAGGCCCATTGGTCCCGGTTCGTGTCTGGAACCGGGACCAATGGGGCTAGACGAACCGGGACCAATGGCCCCCGAGGCCCGGCCGGCCCCCTGGCCTCACGAACCGGGACTGATGCCCCCATTGGTCCCGGTTCATGAGTGAACCGGGATTAATGCCCTTACCCGGCCTGGACCAAAGCCCTGTTTTCTACTAGTGTGAAAAGATACCTCTGCAACATAATAAAGAACATGTAAATAAAAGTTAGGTGTTGTTTAAATAAAAGAACAATAAAGTAAAGGGTTTTGAAAGAACAATAAAGAAAAGGATTGTCCCTAGGCAATTGATAACAAGAAAGATAATCGTCGTTGCAGTTTTATGTGTGGGAGAGGCCTCTGCTAATGTATTATTCATACTTGGAGTTCTACGTTCTTATGATTGGAACTATTAGCAAGCATCCGCAACTACTAACGTGTTCATTAAGTTAAACCCAACCATAGCATTAAGATAAATTGGTCCCGCTTCATCCCATATGTATCGATCCCTACACTCAGCCATGGTAATTTCTGTCGCTCCGGCCGGCCTATGCATAGTTCTCCTCAACATACAACTAACCCTAAAGTGTGATCCATATACGTGCGCGCTCATATGATGGGAACCAAAGGACAACAACAAAATAAAACATGCGACTTTAACCCATAAGACAGAAAGAAACCACTCAGACATAATTGAGATGTAACACATCATTGGATAATAATATATAGCATCAAACACCATATTCAAGTAGAGATTACAGCAGGTTGAGAGAGAGTACACCACTACATAGAGAGGGGGAAAGATGTTGATGATGACGGCGAAGTTGATGGACATGACCGCTGTGATGATGGTTCCCCCGGCGGCGCTCCGACGTCACCGGGAGAGAGGGGGGGAGAGGCCCCCCTCCTTCTTCTTCTTGCTTGGCCTCCCCCTAGATGGGAGAAGGATTCCCCCTAGTCCTTGGCCTACATGGCTCTCGGAGGGCGGGAGCTCCTCCAAGATTGGATCTCTCCTCCTCTGTTTCTCTGTGTTTTCCTCTCTGTTTTGGTATTGTTTTCTGGCCGAGCACCGTTTCTTAAATATCCAAAGATCCGTAACTCTGATCGGGCTAAAAATTAAGGGTATTTTTTTCCATAAAATTAGCTTTCTTGTGGCAAAAGTAGAACTCCAACAGACATCCACAGCCCCCACACGGGCCCACGGTGCGGCCAATGGCCAGGGCGCGCCACCTGGCCATGTGGGGCCCTCGAGCACAGCCTTGTGTTGATTCCTTCGGAAAAGTTCTTATAATTCCCATAAAAAATTCACAAAAAAATTCGGGTCATTCCGGCTGTGTGATTGTTTCACCTAAAAACCCAAAACCATAGAAAATAGCAACTTGCCTTTTGCACTGTATTAATATGTTAGTCCAAATAATAATAATATAAATTGTTGGCAAAAGTATGTAAAAGTGGTATGATAATAGCATGAAACAATCAAAAATTATAGATATGTCGGAGATGTATCATGCAATTGTAGTTTTTTCAACACACCTATGCTATGTTATCTGAAGAGATGCCACTAGTAAAGTTATGGATCCCAGTCATTTATTCCTCATAATCACAACCTTCTCCATCATTGACCCCAAATATCAAAAGATGTCCTTCCGAGGTACCACCTGCCCATCAAGGCTAAACTTCTCCACCTCGTGCCTAGTAGTACTGAAACCGCACCTCGTGTACTCAGTTTTAGTTCTATTAAGGCTAAAACCATTTGATTGCAAAGTCTGTCTCCAGAACTCTACCTTTCTATTGACTCTCGTCAGACAATCGTCGACAAGCACCACATCATCTGCAAAGAGCATATACCATGGGATATCTCCTTGTATATCCCTTGTGACCTCATCCATCACAAAAGAAAAAAGATAATGGCACAAAGTTGACCCTTGGTGCAGTCATCTTGTTTTAATTGGAAAGTCATCATTGTCGCTATCACTTGTTTGAATACTTGTCACAATAGTATCGTGCATGTCCTTGATGCGGGTAATGTACTTTGTTGGGACTTTGTGTTTCTCTAACGCCCACCACATGACATTCCGCGATATCTTATCGTAGGCCTTCTCCAACTCAATGAACACCATATGCATGTCCTTCTATTGCTCCCTGTATCTCTCCATAAGTTGTCGTACCAAGAAAATAGCTTCCATGGTTGACCTCCCAGGCATGAAACTAAACTTATTTTTGGTCACGCTTATCATTCTTCGTAAGCGGTGCTCAATGACTTTCGCATAGCTTCATTGTATGGCTCATCAGCTTAATTCTATGGTAATTGATACAACTTTGAACATCCCTTTGTTCTTGAAGATTGGTACTAATATACTCCGCCTCCATTCTTCGGGCATATTGTTTGACCCAAAAATGAGGTTGAAAAGCTTAGTTAGCGATAATAATCGCCTTGCCTCCTTTCATCCTCTTTAAAACCTTCCTGACCTCAGACTCCTGGATTCGTCACATAAAACGTCTGTTGGTATCATCAAAGGAGTCATCTAGCTCAATGGTAGAGCTCTCATTTTCTCCATCGAACAGTTTGTCAAAGTACTCTCACCATCTATGCTTGATCTCCACGTCCTTCACCAGAAGCCGATTTGCTCCGTCCTTGATGCATTTGACTTCGTTGACAACCCTCATCTTCCTCTCTCGGATCTTGGCCATCTTATAGATGTCCCTCTCGCATTCCTTCATGTTTAAACGCTGGTAGAGGTCCTCACATGCCCGACCCCTTGCTTCGCTCACAGCTCGCTTTGCGGTCTTCTTCGCCATCTTGTACTTCTCTATATCATCTGCACTCCTATCCAAGTGTAGGCATCTGAAACATTCTTTTTTCTCCAGAGTAGCCTTTTGAACATCATCGTTCCATCATGAACTATCTTTAGCTTCGCTTCTACTTCTCCTAGTCACCCCAAACTCCTCTGAAGCCACCTTTCAAACGCAGGTCGCCATCTTCACCTTCACATCACTCAAAGAAAAAATATGAACAATTGCTACAAAGTTTTGCAGACTTATGGTTCTCTGCAAGCAAACACTCGCTAGCAAGATAAGCAGCGAATTTATCAAGTCAACTTGTTCACCAAGCATGCACAACTTCACAGCCCTGGGAATATCATTCAACTATTTTGACATTCATTGATCGATCACCTTTGTTTGTCCCCATATGCAGCCGATCCTAGGCGAACTTTGTTTCATAAAACTTCTGCTGAAATATGCCGCCCTTCAATCGGAGGCATAAAAACAAATATGTTTGGTAATGTGCATGAGCGATCAAGCTAGCTAACTAACTAGGGGTCGTAACTAAGAACTGACTGGCTGTTTTACCAACTTTTTGATCGATCGAGATGGTGATCTATGCTGAGTGATCGATCGAGGATGACTGTTCGATCGTTATTCATTGTTACCTTTTAATTACCGGATCCATTTTACCCCGTGCAGAGCTATGACGCCTTCTCCTCCACATCGACTACCTAGGATGAAGCTCGCCATTCCCCGTCGCCGTACGTATTTGTAAGGTATCCGTTTGGCAGCCGGACCACGTCGCCATCGGCTCCTGGTCTTTGAAGTAGCACTGCCGACAGCCCCCTTTTAGATATGTCTATAGGTACGTGCTTCCTACGTTATGGTTCAACACCCCAGCAGATCCGTGTGAAGTAGGTAGTTCAGATCCGTGTAGCATACTGTGAACTGCTGTTGTGAATCAATCAATTCTGAACTCCCTCAGTGTGAGCCCCTGCTGTAGTGTGAATGTTTTAGAATCTGTTTGAAATAAGGTTGTACTCTGAATCTGTTGGCATTTGGATAAAAATAATCCCATCCATACTGAACCCGTGGTGACCTGATAATTATTTTTTGATGTCTTGTGTCGTAGAGCGCTATGGCCAATTATTCTTCGGATCACACCATGGTTAGCATCACCGAGGCAGATTCTTCTGGCTTTGATTTTGCAAGGCCTACTCGTACCGCCAAGCGCCCTATTTCTTTCACCTAAGGTCCATTTGTGAAAGGCAAATCAGAAAGTGGTCAGTGCTCCAAGTCTGTTGTGAAAAAAGGCAAGGAGAAGGAAAGTACATAAGCCGCCGAAAGGTAGGGGAAAAGATGTGAAGCACCTAGACCAAAAGATGGTGGACAAGGCAGCTACTGCTGAGTGCATAGTCATGAGCAACAAGAAGAGGGGCCGCCCACCTCTGGTAGGACAATCGCACCGTCCTAGGGAAGCCCAAAAATTTCTCTGGCTGATGGATGCCGAAACGTCCGAGTCCACTCATTTAGTAGTACAAACATGGTTGGATCAAGGATGTTCAAAGGTATGAATGGTAAGCATCTCACTGTGAACTTGAGGGTTGGTCGAAGCTGCATCTGGGATGTGAAGGTGAGGAAGTCAGGCAAAACTGTGTACCTGGACGAAGGTTGGCTTGATTTCGTCAATGATCATGAGCTGAAGCCAGGATTCATTCTCCACTTCGAGCTGGTCCTCTAGTTTGTGTGGGAAGTAACCATCTTCGACAAGTCGATGGTTGAGGCTCCTCTGAAATGTTTGGAATGTGCTGAGTGAAGTCAGTTATTTCTCTGCAGTGTGGTTGAGCTATCTTAGAGTATGTATTTCGCTTGTTCATCAAGTGCAAGTTAAGACCTTGTGATATTGGTCTTTTGGAGTAATGTCTAGTTTACAGAACTATTATGTTATGTTACTTGTGTGGTTATCAAGCATGGGTGCTTAAAAAAAATAGTTGTTTATTTGTTCAAGTTAGGCCCTGTGTCTGCCCTGCCCACGGCTAGGCGCTGAGATTTGATGCTGAAAGTATTGAGTAGCAGTGTATATTTTGCAGTGGTTCAAACCACCCAGTTGTCTGAAAACATGTATGTTCTGATCAGGGGTTGAATTGAAACTCCCTGATGTTAGTGCGGGGCATGGCAAGCCCCTGCAGTCTGCAACTCTGAACTGTATATTTTGATCAGGGGTTTTAACCCCTGATGCAATGATGTGGCCTTTTAATCTTGCTATTCTGTACTTATTAGTATGCTGTTTAGGTTTGATGTGTACCATTTACGTTGTCAGCAAACAAAATATCAAGGTAGCGAGCAGAAACTACCCAATACACAGTACGATTGCCCTGGATAATTCAAGATAAACCCATTTTATTCAGTCTTTTTGGACCAACTCAATACAGCACAGGGTTAAAACATCTGAAGCTAGTCTACTCTGATGTATCTTTACTGACCTTTTTGCTAGCGCACCACTCTTCGAATTGCTTCTGGTGCTTAGCTCTGTGTTCTTTCTTTTCCTTCTCCTCCAAAATCTTCTTCTCTTTTCTGTCCACGTAATCGGCGCCGAACTAGTAAAGCTCGTACTGTTTCCCAGATTCTAGCCAGCACTTGCTTCCGCACTTAGCACCTTCTTGGAATCATTTCTCTGGTTGGTTAGATATGCAAGCACATAAGCAGAAAAGTCTACAGGATCGCAAAACGTTGGCTTATGAAGTATGGCGTCGGTCCCTTAGTGTGCCTGCAGACAAATCCCCTGCAACCCATTTCTCCTTTGGATCTGATCTTGTATTCATTGGCAGTGTAGCAGGCCGGAACTCCGCAACGACAATGCACGACTTGTGGCACATAGGAATCCAGCTCCTCGGTGGATGGCATATCTGGTGGGAGGAAGGAGCCGCTTCGAGGTCCTGCTAGTTCATCCAAACCCCCTTTTCTTTTGTGCGAAGAGGATGTCATGGTTGTGTTGTACCGTTGATGAAACAATGGTGCAATAAATACACAGGTTCCGCTGATGTATAGCCATTGGACAGACTGTTCAAATGAGGTAGGAGGTCTGAAAGCTTAGTTGGACGCTCTAAGCGTATGGGAACGAAGACGGTCGGTCATTGTGGGCTTTGGTGGGCTGGGCTGCGGGCGCATTTTTCATTGTGTGCCCTAGGGGCAAACTTTCTCGGTTTTGTTCTCCCTCGGGGGCAGCTCCCTCTCGTTCTCTCCTCCAAATTTATCGCACTGAAACCCTACCGGGTGGCGCTTGACCTTGGTTTCCACCCCACCCCCGGCCTCGTTGGCTCTCCGGGCGTACACCTGCCCCTTCTATTGTCTTCCAGTCAAAACTGGCCCCAACCGGTCGGTAGCACCGTAAGCAATCCATCCGGGATGAAATGTGTATGGACGCTGCGCTGTCTAGGCAACATCAATCATGGGAGGAGGTAACTGACAGTAATCGCCAAGGATTGCCATGGTTTGTGTCCCGCGAGGACTTGATTTTGTCATGCATTAGGTCTTATTTACCGCGAGCTGTTGAATCCGATTTTGATATTATTTGTGGCATGTAGAGTTAGGTAAGTATCAGTCCAACTGTAGGGATATCCTTTAGATGTAATGTAACTAGTTCGTACTGACCCAGTAATGACGTACTAATTGTTCCGCACCAACTGTATTGAACACTGACAGTAGTTTGGCATGTTCCCGCGCAGAGTGCGTGCCTGATTCCATCCACTTGTGGTGCCCAACATCTGGATCCAGTCGTCCCTGCGTTTGAAACAGCAGCAAAAAAGTTTCCAACATCTCGCTCAGAAGAAGATGGTAACGTTGTAATATTTTTAGAGAGTTGTTTCGCTGCTGGAACACCGGATGATTGGTGTGGTAACAGTGATTTATTTGTAGACCAAAACGATAGTGCGAGGGGTGTGCCTGAAATCGCTCCTTTCGCAACCACAGCTCCCGTGCCAAATGATACGCAGGACACCGTTTATCCCTCCAAATCTTTCACCTGCTCCATGGCAACCGGGGTAGATGAGGCAGCTGCAGCGGCCTCAGTTCCCATGAGTCTAAAGCCACCCAGCCACACTGGGTACGTACTTCCTTGTTGTAGGAAATGACTAACATGTTGTGATTCTTGTATGCAGCTTTTAGTTCACGCTGTCGCGCTAACTCAATATGTGTGTTGTGACCATTTGGCATTACTGGCTGACCTTCTTGACGTTTCTTAAATTTTTAAAATGCAGGTGGTTTCGGGCAATCAACCAGTTTTACATACTAAAGCATCAGGTGAACCCACCCCGATATCAAAATTGCCTGGTAATGCAAGTGAAGATGGTAATGAGCAGGAGGATGAGTCTGGGACGCCTGAAGTAAAGGTAATGGAGGATGTTGGTGGGAGCACCGATAACCCGCAATATATCTGAAAAAGGAAGTCCCACAGGGGCCGTGCTAATGAGCCTGGTACTGAATTAATTGTCATGCTTGAGGCAGAACAAGTGAGCAATGCGGTGACATACCAGCCCACAGAAGGAGAAGAAAGTAACCTAACGGTGCATCCTGAGAGGGCGCCTAGAGAAATTCCCTTCAAAGAGGTACTACGTAGCACAATAACAGTAACTGCATTTGGCGATGTAAAAAGTTACAACGTCTCTCGCATATATCCACCGGCCGAGCTATGTTGGGGTTAAACTGTGCCAAGGCCCACCCAGTCAAACACATTTTCATGAGTAAAAGAGTAGTCTGGTGAGTTTTGTCAATCCTATACCTGTCAAGTTCACTTCAGATTTAATGTCTGCTACTGATTCAGATGCACAGACGGCTGATTTTGTCAATCCTATACCTGTCAAGTTTCCCGGCTCTGAGCAGATCGTGTACACAAAAGAAAAGTTGGGAACACGTGCTGGCAAGGATGGTAATGCTGCCATGGGAAGTTCAGGTGCAATAGTGCATTTCCTACTTGCATTTCGATGACTTCTTAATAAATTCTATCATATCACGGAGTTCACCTTCACAACACTCAAAGAAAATATATGAACAGTTGTTGCAAAATTTTGCAGACTGATGGTTCTCTGCAAGCAAACACTCGCTGGCAAGATAAGCAATGAATTTATCAAGTCAACATGTTCACCAAGCATGCACAACTTCACAGTCCTGGACATATCATTCAACTGTTTCGACATCGATTGATCAATCGCATTTGTTTGTCCCCATATGCAGGCAATCCTAGCCGATATCTGCTTGGTAAAATTTCTGCTGAATTATGTCGCCCTTCGATCCGAGGCATAAAAAGAAAAAAGTTTGGTAAATGTGCATGAGCGATCAAGCTATCTAACTAACTAGGGGTCATAACTACGAACTGACTGGCTCTTTTACCACGTTTTTGATCGATCGAGATGGTGATCTATGCTGAGCGATCGATCAATGATGACTGTTCGTTCATTATTCGTTGTTACTGTGTAATTACCCGATCCATTTTACCCCGTGCGGAGCTATATCGCCTTTCTACGGTGAACAACTATGGATGCTGCTTGTGACTGTAATCGTAATGCATGATGAGTTTTTTTCTTATTTTTTGCGAAAACAATATAGGATGGAGTTTTATTAGCTTTGGTTCTTCTGTAAGAACAAGAGCTGTAACTAGGAAAGCTAGGTTCTTCCATGGTTCTGTACTTTCTATGCAAGATGAACTGGGCTAATTAAGTAGGTGCTTATGGATTTGTGTGTTTCTTTTGGACTCTATTGCATTTTTTTTTACAAATTATTGTTCTCCAGAGAAACTGTTTATCGGGCTTATAAAATACAAATTTGTAGATAGTCGACCAATAAACGGCATTTTCAAAAGTGACATTTTCCCCCTTTAATTTTCTTCCTGAATGATGCAAGGAGATTGAGAGTGACATCTAGCCAGAGGGCTTTAGGTTGGAACAGAGCATTATTCTTGCGTCGATCACAAGGTAGGTACGTCGTTGTTCATTTCTAGGTCCATGGTTTACCTACTAAAAAGGATTTCTGCTTTGTGCTCACTCTGTTATCCTCCTGACCACTCATAAGCATTACAGTTAATTGCTTGTCACGTTTAGGATTATTTGATCATATAAATCTCAAACTTTACGATGTAGTAATAGTATGTGGATTAATACATTTTTTTTATCAGAGTAGCCGGTGAAAAAATGATGTGGCATCTGAGAGGTAAGTTTCCTGAAAGACAGCAAGTTACCTTTCTTGCAAGATTTGCGTACGTATTTATATATTTATTCTGACAGAGCAGAAGACAAACCAGATACAGCTTCATAGAACTCGGGACTTTGTAATGTGATATATTTCTCGGTGGAATGATTAGTCTGCGACTTGTTAAGCAGACCGTACGCTCAATTACCAGGTCTTCTGAAGTACTTGAGATTGTGATGATTAGAGGACAATCAATTATCTACTTGCCCAGGTTTTCTTACTGATCTGACAAAACCAACAAAAGGAGTCACCTTTAGACTGTAGAAAGTCCCTGGCCTGATCAAAGTAGCAGGTCAAAGCAGTGCATCCACATGGCTAATCGGAGGATGCCACTATTGCCAACTTACAGAGTAGAACAAATGCTACTTAATTATTACTATATCTGTCAGGAAATGTAATTTAATAATGTATACTTCTATTTGAAGCAACACATTTCACACAATTGATGGCCAGAATGTCACTATCTAAAACGACCTATGTACGTTGTGGAGCAAAAGTAAAGTTTGCTTCATGTTCTGAATTACAACTGCCCAAGTGTTTGGCAGTTTGTCTCAGACAAGACGTTAACTACAGGATCTGCAGTGTTGAATGCAATCTATACCATTCAGGAACTTTGAGGCCATAGAGCAATTAGTCTCACTCAGATAGTTAACTGGTCAGAATCAAAATCTTATATCCTATGTCACAGAACACAATGTTTTCCTCACGAGTAGGAATAAACTCCTTTTCACACCACTCAAAAGCTGCACTGCTTTGAGGTTTCTATGATGTGAAATGGATTATTATATTATTATCTTTTGCGAAAGGACTTGAATCTATTATAAAGGTTCACCAGAAATACAAAGCAGTCCAAACATAATAAAATTTATATCAAGGTCCCTAGACCACCGAACGACCCTTGCTGCCGCCAGAACGAGTCGCTGAAGCGCCACTGTCGCCGCTCCCATACCGGAGCGGGCCTGACCTTGTCGATGACAGCCGGGAAGTCTTCGTGCACGTATCCCTAAGGAACAGTGCCCTGGAGCCGCAGTCGTCGCCATTGAACCCTTGAATCGATCCTAAGAACCTGACACCAAATCTCGCCGTCGCATACTCACGACGAGAAACCCTAACCTTGCCGCCCCGAAGTGCTGGCAGGAATCTACGCCAGAGCTCTGTCTAATCCTCCTCGATGGACGAACTTGAGGAGGATCGGAGCCCGGAAGACTGACTCGAAGAAGAAGCGCCGCCATCCGTCCGAGCGCCGCCCCTGCGAGAACTAAAAACTCTAACCTATCTACTAGTCGGAGCCGAGGAACCAGGATTCTCCTCCCCGCCACCGATCGCCGGAGCAGCCGGCGGAGGGGAGGCGAATCCACGGGCTCACCGGCGGAGATCGAAGGGAGAAAGGCTTTATCCTAGTCGCCTTGCGAGAGGGGAAAGAACGTGTTGTGTTACTGTTTGTTGCTGAAAACATGAATAAGCTTTATTATATCTGATCATGCGTGACAGCCCTAACGACAACACTAGCTAACTGCTCTATCTGGTTTCTATGATGTTCTAATTTGCATTTTTTATCCCATGCTGTTGCACCAGAATTAATTTATAGTGGAAAAAATCGTGATAACTATTCCATGTTTTTCTTGTATAATTAAGGGTCTCCTAGCTAGAGCCAAGTTGAAGTGTTCCATCTTTTCCTTCTCCTCCGCAATTAATTATTAGCTAGTTCAATTAATTAGTGGGTAAAGGGTGCTGTAAAAAAGATTAGTTGGTAAAGGGTAGATATCTACACATATGGAAGTCACTGTAGACTTTCTGTTCAACAATTACGCGTAGTCCGTTTGGTCATCTGCCACAGCATGTCAAGCATGCATGGTCATGTCAAAATCTCACCTGACCAGAAAGCGAGGTCCGGGTCCTGCATGGACACATATGCCAGATAATTAAAGCTAAATGCATGCACAGAAAATATTACACTTGGAAGGTTCTGCCAAGATGCATGGTCATTCTGAGGATGGTAAAAATATACACACTTGGAAACTAAGTGACAGCGATGACTCTCAAGATATTACCATCTTAACTATGATAGTTTAAGTAGGTTTCATCAACCCGGCCATTTTATGTAACTTGAAAGAATAGAAAAACTGTTCGAACTGTGCATGAGAAAATGGATAGATATTGCAAGTGAACTAGCTGCTAATCAAAAGGATGCTATAGATTAATATTAGTTCTGAGCATAGAGGGCAGACCAGTCAAAGCATCCATATATGCAGGTGCAAATTGAGACAGTCAATGGCTTGTGGTGCCCGGAATGGAGCACCCTATGTACTGTCTAACTAATCGTGTGACTCTTATGCTCCAGGGCCAAGAGAAAAATATATTCATACAGGGGGGGAGGGGTGTTCCTCCACCTAAAATATATTACTTAAAGTGCCCTATGTACTGTCTAACTAATCGTGTGACTCTTATGCTCCAGGGCCAAGAGAAAAATATATTCATACAGGGGGGGAGGGGTGTTCCTCCACCTAAAATATATTACTTAAAGTGCCCATTATGCTGAGAGAGCGATCCAGTTTATAAGGAAAACCTGATCAAAAACCCAAACAAGTTGCCCCCGTTTATGAGGGAAACCGGGCCGAAAACCATACAAATAACAAGGGTAAAAAGAAAGATGAGAAAAAAAGGGAGCCCATAGCAAGGCACATCCCAGCTAGCAGACGACGACGGTACCATCACCAGGCGACACAAGTAGATGCGGGGTGTCGTCTAGGGTACACAATACTAAGATCTTGCGAGCTGCCGAGAGCACTCGCGTGCGCTCCGATCCCCACGTCGTGAACAGGAGCATCCACAATCAGCGAGTGTCGTAGCAAACACGAACCTTGACCGGGAGGTCCGCCACAGGAAATCTGAATGATTAGCAAGTTGGAGAGGCACCTTACGCCGCCTTTGAGCAAAGTTGAATCAAGAGACACCAAGAGCATGAAGCTTGCCGCAACACAACAGTCACCGTTGGAGGGAGCTGAGAAAGCACAGCCACAGGGAGTGAAAGATGAGGCACCACAGGGAGGGGTGGGTAGGGGGGCCGGTCGTCGCCGTAGAAGTAGAGACAAGATGAGTATAGGTGCACTCCATACCATGCCTCCAGGAAGGTTCACGACGCAGGGGAGCGACGTCGTGATAGCTCAACTACAAGATCCGAGCAGGGATTTACGCCACCTTTGTCAGTGAGTGCATGGAGAGGCACAGCGATGACCACAAATCAGGGTGGTGGAGGTGGGGTGGTGCAGGAGGCGGATGTGGCTTTTGGTTCTGCAGGCCATCGGTGCAGGTCCGGAACAAGGGAAACCGGGCGCAGCGAGGATCGGCATGGAACTGGGGGGTGCAGGCTCGAGTGGCCACTGAGGACGCTGCGAGGGAGGCCATCGCGGCCCCACTGCCGAGCAAGCAGGCGCCTACGGTTCATGGGCCACACGCGGGGGCGACGCCAGATCCGGCGAGAGAGCCGGCGGTTCATGGCCACCCCGCAACAGGGGAGCTCTAGCGAGTCCGATCATGGCACAGTGAGCCTAAAGACCAACAGGTTGAGCACCGCACAAGGGCGTGAGGTGGCGGGTGTGGGCGCACCGCACAATAGGAGAGCTGAGCACGCGCGAGCAGAGGCTGCGCGGGACGTGCACGGGAGCGAGACAAAGCGCGAGAGAGAGCGCGTTGTAGCTGGTCGGCGCGCCGCAGTCGAAGGGGACAACCACGAGCCAGTCGGCGTGGCACGACGGGGACAACCACGAGCCAGCCGGCGTGGCACGACGAGGACCACCTCGAGCGGCGACCAGAGCACGGGCTGAAGGCGGCTGGACGAAGCACCCCCCCCCCCCCCCCCCAAAAACACGGATCTGTCACTAAGGCGGAATAGGAGGGGGTGCACCCAGATCCACCGGCGTCCGGGCTCAGCAGGAGCCGTCGTCTCCCATGGCTGGCCGATGCGTGAGCTGGAGGGGAGAACGGTGCCGCCAGCGTCCCATCCATGGAGTGTAGGAGATATGCCCTAGAGGCAATAATAAATGTTATTATTTATCTCCATGCTCATTATTATGTTTATGTTCCATGCTATAACTGCTATGGTTCTCGAGTCTGCAATAACCACGAGGCTCGGAGGAAGACTCATATGCACGTGTGGAATAATAAACGGTAAAATGTATTCCTAGTCAAGCCTCTATGACTGGCTCAAGTGTTGCATGATGGTTCTGTTTTCCTGATCATGGGCATGTCTATGCCAGCAACTTTGAGGGCACAATGTTAGAAGAACATTTGTGTTGAATCGACCCGAATTGATGTTATGCTATGAGATACATTCATCATGAGTTAATGGTTAATAACACAGAGATAGTTAACGTTTGCATGATTCCTCAGACCATGAGAGTATCGAGTTTCTTCATGCTTGATTCATGAACTTTGGGGTTTGTTAAACGTCATCCGTAAATGGATGGCTATTACGGCGGCTTACGGGTTCATGGGAAAGTATGTCAAGTAACTTGATAGCTCAAGATTGGGATTTTCTCCTCCGACGATGGAGAGATATCTCTGGGCCCTCTCGGTGTTACGGTATCCATCATCGTCTGGCCAGACACTTTGTGATTTGATCACGGGGATGCCGGAACACGGTAACGAGAAAAGAGAACAATACCGGTAACGAGGTAACTAGCATAGTGGACAAGTTGTTGATCCACGGGAATGCCAACATGTCTCACCTCGGGTATTTGTAACATATCGCGAAGCAACAGGAATAGCACACGGCAACTGGAGGTTCACTCGAATATTCATTCGTGTGGGTATAGGGGTCAATATGGGTGTCCACGGCTCCGATGTTGATCATTGATCGGAAGGGGTTCCAGGTCATGTCTATACTTCACCAAACCTATAGGGTCACACGCTTAAGGGTCATCTATCTGCTGAATACTAGACAGGGAGTCTGAGAGAAAATCACCAAAAAAGTTTCGGACACCGAAAAGTTTCGGACAGCGGAAAAGTTCCGCAGAGAGAGGTCACCGGATGAGTTCCGGTGAAACTGAAAAGTTGTTTCAGAGGATACCATTAAGTCAAAATGGTTTCGGCACATGCCTGATAATTCTTGGAGGGTGCCAGAATCATTCTGGAAACTTCTGGGAATTTTCTGGAAGAAAAACCGGAAATGTTTCGGAGCTGCCGGAACCGCTTCAGATGCTTTTCGCAGATGAAAATCACTAATCTGGAATTGTTCCAGAACACGTTGAAAATTATTTTAGTGGGTACTGGAATTGTTCTAAGCCCACATAAATATTTTCAGTTCGAACGGACGCTGAAAAATGTCGTCGTGAATAGTGAAAGTGCTTTTTGGATAATTTTTGGAAGCCACCTTTTAGGGCTTTTGCTAAAGGCTTCTAGAAGGTGATGTGGATGGATGAGAACCCCCTTTGGGGGGGGCCCTCATGGGGGAGTGGCCGGCCACACTAGGGGCTCCACCTTGGAGCCCCTCTTGTTCCTTGGTTTCTCCTTTAGGTCCTTGTGGAAGGACTTCCCTCATATGCCTTTGGGTTTTATTGGATAACTACCCTACCCCTTGGCTTTCCTATAAATAGAGGTGGAGGGGCAGCCCTCCACACTCATCCCTTCTCACATACATGCCATTGCAATGATCTGGCTTCTCTCTCCCTCCCACGAAAAGAGTTTCGTAGAGCCGAAAGGCTGTCTGGGTTCCGGTGGGAACTAGTTCTGGACGGCGAAGCCCTGCCGGATAGATGACACCGTATGTGTGCAACTCTATAGAGAGGTCGTAGTTTCGATCTTAGTGCCCGAGGGGCTGTTCGAGAGTGCCTCCCGAAGGGCTGTCCAAGTGACGGTCCGAGTTCTGTGAGTCCTCCCGAAGGGCTGTCCGAGTGACCGTTCGAGTTTCGAAGGTCCTCCCGAAGGGCTGTCCGCGACACCGTCCGGGGGACTGTTCGACCGCCTCCCGGAGGGCTGTCCGAAGGGAAGATGAGGGTATACATCCTCGCGGTTGGGAGGTTGTAAATCCTAGCTGCGGGGATCTGCACCAACGATCGTCATCGACTCTACTTCCGCTGCGCTACGAGTCGGTAACGAAAATGATCAAACCTTGTATGCAGTCTCCATAGTGGTCCTGGGCTGGTGCGTAGGTCGGAAATTTTTTGTTTTCTGCTGCGTTCCCCTACAGTGGCATCATGAGCCGTGCTATGCGTAGATGCAGGTTGCGATCTAGAATACATAGAGATGTATGGGTGTTGCACAATATAATTAGGTAGTAGATGAGTTCTATTACTGAAAATTATTTGTGCGGGTAGCAGATGAAATCTGTTACCCGATGTTCTTGTTGCTTCCCTTGAATTTGCGTAGTCCTGATCTTGACAGCATTGTGGAATCTCACAAAGTTCTGGCAATCCGCGATCCTTTCATGCTGCTCCTGAGTATGCTGATTGACAGATCAACGAAGTGCTAACAGTTCTTTGGGTTCCACTTTAGTCAAAGAAAGATGGATGTTTCGCAGATGAAAGGGCAATGCAGATATGATCTGCACGGGGGTCATGCGTATGACGAAGTCCAGTATGGGGCTCGAGATTTAATTATCTCGTGTTTCATACACCCCGCGTTGTTAATCTAGCGCTTGAATTATCATACTTGATGATGGACGTTGGTAGCTTCGGTTTGTTTCGAAACCTTAGAAGCCACATAAAACAAGTTTTTGCATGAACCGATTAGAGGCATCTAACTTGGTTTTGCAGGAGGGTTTGCATGTGCATGTGATGTGGTATAGCAGTGCTCATAATAATTTGATTATGTATGAGATGACTATATGATGTAAATTGATTAACATGACCTGCGTGTCATGATTTGGCATGATGGCTGGAGCCATATGATTGCACTTTAAATGACCTGCGTGTCGACCTTGTGTAATGCATTATTTTATTAGCTATAGAGATAGCAATATTATCTGGTGCATCGACAAGGTGGTGGCAATCTTCGCGAAGGTGAACACCAACGCGAATGCTGAAGACGAAGAAATACAAGACTTCTCCGTCAGAAAGGGCTATACCATATCATGCTATTATGAATTGCCTGAGATGTTTATCCCTTATGATGCACCCTTCTTGATTGCGCGGTAGTCGCTTTTATTAGGGTGATCTCTCACAAAAATATCAAGTAGTTAGTGTTCTCCCAAGTGTAGCACCGTCACGGCACCTAACTTTTCGGGGTATCACATGCTAACATGGGTACGAACGATTAGGGATGTGTGAGGCGGGTGAGTTGAGACCTTGCAGCGAGATCACTTGGTTGTCTTGACGTTCAGGCATGAAAGTCATGAGCTCGGAACACACGCATCGAAAGATGAACAAGAGTCACATAGAGATGTGATTGGCAAGTTTGCCTACCGATTGAGATTTTCGTCATCAGTGATGCTACCATCAATGGCGTTGAATTGAAATGCGGATCTTGAATCACTCACAATCAATTATGAGAGATATTGATTTGAGTGGGAGCGCACTGTAGAATTAATTCTTTTAATTCTCAGTGCAATTAATTTTGAACACTATCTAAGTGTGATTTGCATAATAGTTGTAGAATAATGGCTCGCATTTCCACCTTCCCTATTAAAATTGAATAGCTGTTAAATATCTGGTTAAAACTTTACGGTTGGTAACGTAATGTGAGGATTGTCCTCAAGAGTGCCGAGAAGGACTTTGTCCTATCGCATACTTTCGGTATTCTCTCGCTCATGCTATGGATCATGTGACTCTTGTCCGTTGATCCAAAAGCTAGAATTCCATTTCAGTCAAGCGCAATATGTTTGTTTCCATGAGACCCAAACTTCGAAAGTTTGGATAGTTATGTGATATTCATGGAATCTGAAAATTATTTTCAGAGACAGACAAAGGCTAAAAGATATGAGATAGCCAAAGCAATGTTTGTTTGCAAACTATTAGTAAAGGAGTTTACTATGCATTAGACTGATAAGAGAGGGATCCAGAAGAACGCCTGTCATATGATGAAAGGTGAATAAAACAACAACTTAAAGAGAAAGGAAGTGTCCGAAGGGTGTTAGTAAGACTTTCACGCCTAGGAAGTCCGGGGCTAACGCCACTCTTAAGTTCGGTGCTTTTTCTGAGAGTAGGAGAAATACTGAAAGTTAAACTGTTAGAAGTATAAAGGCAGAAAGAAAGGAGACTGGAATATCCAGCTCATGTATGAATGTCATACAAGTTTTTGATGTATAGAAGGCTGGTCAAAGATATAGTCCTTGGGAATTATGATTAAATTGTTAATCACTGATTCTTGGGTATTGTGAGTTAATCACAAAGATACCCGCTCGATTGCTTTCTGTTGCAACTCGATGTAAGAACTACCATGGCCTAAAAGACTAGCCAGAAATGAGGTTTAGGTATACACAGGGAACATAGTAAATGTTACTATACCTTCCATCGGTGTATTACCGTCTGTATTCATTTTCATAATTCATTTAAAGTTTCACAAACTCTAGCCCATTGCATAAGGTATCTTGCAAGAAGGTTGTTCATAAGAGAACTTTTGATGTTCGATGTTATGAATAACATAAGGGCCATACTTTCATTATGAATGAGATGTATGTTATGAATATTAATAATAATACATTACCTCTGGGTTTACTTTCATAATTCATTTTAGAGTTTCATACACTCTAGCCCTTTGCACAATGTTTGTTGCAAAATAATTGTTCATAGAAGAACAATTGTTGTTCAGTATTATGAATAACATGAGGGCCATACTTCCATCCTCGATGGGACGTATGTTATGAATATTGATGGTAATATGATACATCCATAACACTGACGCTAAATGTCATAAGACTAAAAGAATACCACACAAGTGTGGCACTACATTTGGTCACATTGGAGAAGCCCGCATGGAAAATTCCATTATGATGGATTTTGAAGTCGTTTGATTTTGAATCATCTGACACTTGCAACTTTCCTCCGAAAGTGAAGTGACTGAAATACCGTTCACAGGCCATAAGGAACGAGCAACAAACTTATTGGTGATCATACATTTTGATGTGTGTAGTTCAATAAAGGTTGCAAGTAGTGGATTTATCTATCTTCAGAAATGTCTCAAGTAGATATATGGATATTTACTTGATGAGACGTAAGTCTGGATCTTTTGAAATCATTCGAAAGGTTTTCAAATATGAAGTAGAAGTTATTGTAACAAGAAAATTATGTTTCTACAATTCGATTGCAGAAAGAAATATTTGAGTTACAAGTTTAGCGAATGTCTGATGAGTTGTGAAAAGAGTTTCATAACTTACACCTCCCGGAACACCACTATGAGTGGAAAGTCCATGAAGATGTAATCGAACCATTTATGACATGGTAAGATCAAAGATGACATAAATAAATTTGCCATTATCCCTTTTTAAAGTGATGCTTTAGAGACTGCGGCTTTTACACTGAAAAGAGCTCCATCAGGTCTGTTGAAATGACACCATGGTATGGTACGCCCAACCATGTTATATCTTTTCTTAACATTTGGAATATGGGGCTTGTGTAAAAGGTTACAAACCTATTCCAAATCAGACAAGTGCTACTTTGTAGGTTATCCCAAGTCATTGGGTATTCCTCCCTCACTATACCGAGGCAAATAGGTTTGCCACAAAGAACGGTATGCTTTTTGAAGAAAATGGTTCTTTCAAAAAGGTGAGTGGGAGAATAATGCAACTCGACGAGATAACCAGTATCTCCGTCATCAGGTCAAAAGAAAGAGACCTTGGAAGTAATTCCAGAGTTTCCTACTGCGACTGATACGAAAGTCTCTACAATAAAATGTATGGACTTCGGTCGAACTTGCAGCTGAACCACGTAGGCAAGGCTCGTGCAAACCTCTCAGGTGCGCAAACGAGATATTGTTGTTAGACAACAATATACCTACGATACACAAGGAAGCGTTGATGGGCCCTGACTCCAGGATTGGCTAAATGCCAATGCAACCTGAGTTAGTTTCCACATAAGTGATTCAAGATTAAAACCTTGATACACCTTTCGGAAGACTTAGAGTCTAACGAATATTTATGGAACTTAAAACTGATACGGATAAAAATGTTTTATCCATAAAGCTTGACTTGTTGCAATAACAAGTTCAAAGAGTTGACTACGATGAGATTGTCTCACCATAGCGATGCTTAAAGTCGGTTCGGGTTGAACTAGCAATTAATACATATTTCAATCATAAGATATGAAACATGGATGACAAAAGGATTTCCATCTGATGGAAATAAAACCTAGGACTTGTATGTGATACAGTCCAAAATAATTTGTCGATCCAGAGGATGCTAGTAGGTATGCAAACTTCAGAGTTCCAGCGATGGACAGAAGAGAGCAAAATGGAGTCGGAATCTTCGTGTTTTGATGAAATGGTCAAAGGGGTTTGACTTCATCAATGGGTAACGAAGATACTTGTAATTCAAGAAAGTAAGTGGGAGCATAATAATATTTCTAAAAACCTTGTGTGCTTGACACATTGGTAATTGGAAATAAATTTCTTGACACGAATTAGGACTTCGTTTGAAAATAGTTTTTCGATGAAGTGCTTGGGCTAAAAAGCCTTTATATTAGGCATGATAATCTATGGAGATAGATTTACCTAATGGGGCTTAGCAAAGATACATATTGACAAAATGCTAAAACCTTTTAGCATTAAAAACGTCAAGGAGTGATTCTTGCCGAAGTCACATGGAAAGAGTTTTTGCATGACTCGGTGTCCCAAAACACTGATGAGTAAAATACATGATGGAGATTCCACACACTCTTGTGTTTGGATTAATCATGTATTCCATGGTATGTAAAACAACCAGATATGTCCAATACTCCCAAAGTTGTTGCGAGTATAGATACCAAAGTGATCAAAAGTACTGATCATGGGACAACAGTGAAAAAGGGTCATTGAGTACTATAGTAGCACTGATGGCATGTTTTCTCGCAAGCGGAGATCATGAAGAGTTCGTTGTAAAAGGTTACGTCGATACAGTCTTCATCCATGCTCCAAGCGATTTTCGATTTAAATTGAGGGTTTTGTGCAACACACAATATGGTGGCACAGTAGTTGGAAATTGTTCCAAACAAGTTACTGTGGCGAATTCTATAACAGAGGCGAAGTATGTTGCCGCTTTTAAAAGCGACAAAGAAGATGTTGAATCATATAGTTCATTCATGAACTTAGTATGGTTCCAAGATGGCTTTTGTCAATGGGACACTACTGCAGGTAGTTGCTCCATGACTCAGTCTGAGGAATCTAGGTTCGACCTGTGATTCACATACATACAAAACCAAGTCCACACAAAATATGAATTTTGTGAAAGCGTGAAAACGCGAGGATATGCAAAGATACACACAGAGCTGAAGTCGTCAGATCCGTTGGACATCAGGCTATACCACAAGCGAAGCATATTTACACCAGTGTGCCACAGGTGTAAAGTGCATTAGCATTAACTAGATTATTGACTCTAGTGCAAGTGGGAGTCTGTAGGAGATATGCCCTAGAGGCAATAATAAATGTTATTATTTATCTCCATGCTCATTATTACGTTTATGTTTCATGCTATAACTGCTATGGTTCTCGAGTCTGCAATAACCACGAGGCTCGGAGGAAGACTCATATGCACGTGTGGAATAATAAACGGTAAAATGTATTCCTAGTCAAGCCTCTATGACTGGCTCAAGTGTTGCATGATGGTTCTGTTTTCCTGATCATGGGCATGTCTATGCCAGCAACTTTGAGGGCACAATGTTAGAAGAACATTTGTGTTGAATCGACCCGAATTGATGTTATGCTATGAGATACATTCGTCATGAGTTAATGGTTAATAACACAGAGATAGTTAACGTTTGCATGATTCCTCAGACCATGAGAGTATCGAGTTTCTTCATGCTTGATTCATGAACTTTGGGGTTTGTTAAACGTCATCCGTAAATGGATGGCTATTATGGCGGCTTACGGGTTCATGGGAAAGTATGTCAAGTAACTTGATAGCTCAAGATTGGGATTTGCTCCTCCGACGATGGAGAGATATCTCTGGGCCCTCTCGGTGTTACGGTATCCATCATCGTCTGGCCAGACACTTTGTGATTTGATCACGGGGATGCCGGAACACGGTAACGAGAAAAGAGAACAATACCGGTAACGAGGTAACTAGCATAGTGGACAAGTTGTTGATCCACGGGAATGCCAACATGTCTCACCTCGGGTATTTGTAACATATCGCGAAGCAACAGGAATAGCACACGGCAACTGGAGGTTCACTCGAATATTCATTCGTGTGGGTATAGGGGTCAATATGGGTATCCACGGCTCCGATGTTGATCATTGATCGGAAGGGGTTCCGTGTCATGTCTATACTTCACCGAACCTATAGGGTCACACGCTTAAGGGTCATCTATCTGCTGAATACTAGACAGGGAGTCTGAGAGAAAATCACCGAAAAAGTTTCGGACACCGAAAAGTTTCGGACAGCGGAAAAGTTCCGCAGAGAGAGGTCACCGGATGAGTTCCGGTGAAACTGAAAAGTTGTTTCAGGGGATACCATTAAGTCAAAATGGTTTCGGCACATGCCTGATAATTCCTGGAGGATACCAGAATCATTCTGGAAACTTCTGGGAATTTTCTGGAAGAAAAACCGGAAATGTTCCGGGGCTGCCGGAACCGCTTCAGATGCTTTTCGCAGATGAAATCACTAAACTGGAATTGTTCCAGAACGCATTGAAAATTATTTTAGTGGGTACTGGAAATGTTCTAAGCCCACATAAATATTTTCAGTTCGAACGGACGCTGAAAAATGTCGTCGTGAATAGTGAAAGTGCTTTTTGGGAATTTTATGGAAAGCACCTTTTTGGAAATTCCAAAAAGGGCCTTCTAGAAGGGGAAGGAGGGCATGGCACCTCATGGGGGGGGGTCCCCCCCCAAGGGTGGCCGGCCAAGGAGGTGGAGCACCATGGTGCTCCACATGGCACTCCCATAGGGCATATTCCCTTTTGGAAAGGGATATTCCAAGGGCACTTTGGGGTTTTTGTGTGACAATTTTACCCCTTGGCTAGCCTATATATAGGAGTGATCTTGGCAGCCATTTCCCCATCCCTTGCTCTCATACACATGCCAAGATGTTATCTGGCTTCTCTCTCCCTCCCACGAAAAGAGTTTCGTAGAGCCGAAAGGCTGTTTGGGTTCCGGCAGGAACTAGTTCTGGACGGCGAAGCCCTGCCGGATAGATGACACCGTATGTGTGCAACTCTGTAGAGAGGTCGTTGTTTCGATCTGTAGGAGATATGCCCTAGAGGCAATAATAAATGTTATTATTTATCTCCGTGTTCATAATTAGGTTTATGTTCCATGCTATAACTGCTATGGTTCCCGAGCCCGTATATCCATAAAGGCTCTGGGGAAAACCCATGTGCACGTGTGGTATAATAAACGGTAAAATGTATTCGTAGTCGTGCCTCTAAGACTAGCTCAAGTGTTGCATGATGATTATGTTTTTCCAATCATGGGCATGTCTATGCCAGCAACTTTGAGGGCACAATGTCAGGAAGGACATTTGTGTTGAATCGACCCGAATTGATGTTATGCTATGAGATACATTCGTCATGAGTTAATGGTTAATAACACAGAGATGGTTAATGTTTGCATGATTCCTCAGACCATGAGAGTATCGAGTTTCTTCATGCTTGATTCATGAACTTTGGAGTTTGTTAAACGTCATCCGTAAATGGATGGCTATTACGGCGGCTTACGGGTTCATGGGAAAGTATGTCAAGTAACTTGATAGCTCAAGATTGGGATTTGCTCCTCTGACGATGGAGAGATATCTCTGGGCCCTCTCGGTGTTACGGTATCCATCATCGTCTGGCCAGACACTTTGTGATTTGATCACGGGGATGCCGGAACACGGTAACGAGAAAAGAGAACAATACCGGTAACGAGGTAACTAGC
Source organism: Thinopyrum elongatum (assembly GCA_011799875.1). Lineage (NCBI taxonomy): Eukaryota > Viridiplantae > Streptophyta > Magnoliopsida > Poales > Poaceae > Thinopyrum > Thinopyrum elongatum. The sequence continues at coordinate 19,730,229 of CM022303.1, forward strand.
ATAGTGGACAAGTTGTTGATCCACGGGAATGCCAACATGTCTCACCTCGGGTATTTGTAACATATCGCGAAGCAACAGGAATAGCACATGGCAACTGGAGGTTCACTCGAATATTCATTCGTGTGGGTATAGGGGTCAATATGGGTGTCCACGGCTCCGATGCTGATCATTGATCGGAAAGTGTTCCGGTCATGTCTATACTTCACCGAACCTATAGGGTCACACGCTTAAGGGTCATCTATCTGTTGAACGCTAGACAGGGAGTCTGAGAGAAAGTCACCGAAAATGTTTTGGAGACAACGGAAGAGTTCCGAGAGAGAGAACACCGAAAGAGTTTCGGTAAAACCGAAAAGTTGTTTCGGAATATATTATTTGGTCAAAAAGGGTTTCGGCACCGCCTGGAAATTTTCAGAGGATGCCAGAATTGATCTGGGAACTTCTGGGAATTTTCGGAGAGAAAAACCGGAAATGTTCCGAAACTGCCGTAACCGCTGTTAATGCTTTCCGCTGATGAAAACCACCGCATCGAAAATGTTTCGGATCATGCCCAGAATAATTTTAGAGGGTGCCGGAAATGTTCTGGGACTTTTTGGAATTTTTCAGAAAAAGTTTCGCGGAAAACATCTTGTCTCAGCGCGAGGGGACAAGATCCCACGAATCGGGGGTTGCATGTTTGTTGGCTTTTTGTCTAGGGAGCATGCATGTTTCATGGAGACATGTTGGTGGCTTGTTGGGGCCCCCCCCCATGGGGAGACAAGGTGTGGGCCGGCCCAAGGGCTGCCATGGTGGTGTCCCCTTGGTGCCCCCCTTGTGTTACCATTATGCCCTTTCATGTGTGACATGAAGCTTGGGTATTTTGGTATTTCAACATCCCACCCCACCCCTTGCCTTGGCCTATAAAAGGAGGAGAAGGGGCTGCCATTCTCCCCATCCCTTGCTCTCATACACATGCCAAGATGTTATCTGGCTTCTCTCTCCCTCCCACGAAAAGAGTTTCGTAGAGCCGAAAGGCTGTCTGGGTTCCGGCAGAGACTAGTTCTGGACGGCGAAGCCCTGCCGGATAGATGACACCGTATGTGTGCAACCCCGTAGAGAGGTCGTTGTTTCGATCTTAGTGCCCGAGGGGCTGTTCGAGAGTGCCTCCCGAAGGGCTGTCCAAGTGACGGTCCGAGTTCTGTGAGTCCTCCCGAAGGGCTGTCCGAGTGACCGCTCGAGTTTCGAAGGTCCTCCCGAAGGGCTGTCCGCGACACCGTCCGGGGGACTGTTCGACCGCCTCCCGGAGGGCTGTCCGAAGGGAAGATGAGGGTATACATCCTCGCGGTTGGGAGGTTGTAAATCCTAGCTGCGGGGATCTGCACCAACGATCGTCATCGACTCTACTTCCACTGCGCTACGAGTCGGTAACGAAAATGATCAAACCTTGTATGCAGTCTCCATAGTGGTCCTGGGCTGGTGCGTAGGTCGGAAAATTTTTGTTTTCTGCTGCGTTCCCCTACATGGAGGCGAAGCGTAACGGCTGGAAGGAGGGCGGTGGAGCTTGGATTGAGGGAGAGATAAGAGCCCCGGTTACTGGTGCATGCCTTCGCGGCTGCCGCCGGCAGCGACGGTGGGGTGGGGGTGGGGGGGGGATGTCCTTGGCGGCTAGGGTTTGGGGACACCCCGGTGTCGCCCCCCGGAGCGACACGGGAGCGAGCGATGAGTACTTCCCTCTTGGGAGTAGAGCGCTACCAGTCCTTCTCCAACTCCAACTAACTAATTTTTAAGCATTATACCGTTTGCTGGTTAGTACAACTGATGTGTCTGCTACGCAATTCTCCTTCAACAAGTAACCTCGTTCTGAGAAGACCCCAGAGAAATTCATCACGCAAGGGAATGTTCATACTACTTAATTAAATCATGTGTCATGCAAGAGTGTCAAGAAATAAAGACGATGAATTGTCACACCCACATACACTTTGCTGTCTTGGAAACAAGAAGGTGCTTTTAATTTATGCCACGAGCTAAAAATATACTCTCTCTGTCCTTTGAAGAGTGTACTTCCAACTTTGTTGGAAAGTCAAATATTTTTATGTTTGACCGTATTTATACAATAATGCATCAACATTTATGCCATCAAATTAGTAGCATTAGATTCGTGATAAAATATATTTTCATCATATACCTATTTGGTTTCACAAACATTGATATATTTTTGCATAAACTCGGTCAAACATTGAGATGGTTTGACCGTCCAACAAAGTTGAAAGTACACTCTTTAAAGGACGGAGGGAGTACACTTGGAAGAAACTCTCAAGATATCATCATCTTAAGCTAAGCATAGAGGACATACCAGTCAGAGCATACATATATGCAGGTGCAAGCCGAGACAGGCAATGACTTATGGTGCCCGAAAATGAGGGCCCTACCTACTGTCTCACTAATTGTGCGACTTATGCTCCACGGCCAACAGAAAAATATACTCATACGTATATGTATATATAGAAACTGTCAAGCTATGTGAATGCAGCATGCATGCAAAGGCATCGATCAGCAAGTCACACCAAGTAGTTGCCGTTTTCACTAAAAATGCACTCATGCAGAAAATGATATTTATTTTTGCACTGCATGCCCCATCATAAAAGGAATCTAATTTAATCTAGCTTTAGACAAGAACATATGCACAAGCAAACAAGACATCGGAGACATGGATTTTTTGTGTGTGTCGAGATTAATATATGTATATCTTAGTTCATTAGTAATTAATTAGCATCATGTTAATTATGAATTAATTAACCTAGATTAGGGCAGCATTAGTTGTGTTATTTGAATTGAGGTTGACTAACTAGGGAGTGTTTTACGGTTGGCTGCCTTGATTTTTCGTACAGGTCCGTCAGTAATAATTGAGGGCATGCGATGGATGGATGTGGAGAAATTCTAGAAGACTAATAAGGTAGTAACTTTCTGCACTTTTTTTTTTGGAAAGGCCGAAAGCCATATATTATGTAGCACAGACCCTTACAAAAACACCCTTATAGAAATTAAAAAATAAATCCAAGTCCTTGAGGGTGCCAAAGTCTTCTTCCTCTTGCATCCATCGGCGGCGCGCCGTGAGCAAAGCTCGTTGCCTCGTCTAGGCCTCCATCTCAGCGGTTAAAACTTGTTGAAACCCACGAGCTTTTTGAAGCAGCGGTTGGGAAGTCGGCAATGTAAATCAGAAGATGCTGGCGGCCACGATTTGTGTAGCAAATCGCCGCCCCGGAGAAGAAAACACCGGAGAGGGCCAATAAAACGCCGCATGTTTGGTTAGACGGAGAAGGGGAACACAAATCTGACACGCTCCCCGACGAGGCCGAGGCTGGCCAACTTTCGTCAACTAGAACTGGAGCCGGAGGACCAAGCCGCAGAAACACGTTCTACGCTCCGCAGGACAACGCCACCTAAACAAACCTGCAGAAGGAAAAGGCAAACCCGGAGAACCAGATCTAGGGACACACCATCCTCCACATGACTCCCGATGATACAAAGAAACACCATCAGAACAAGGGCGAGGCAGGGATACCTTATTCCACGCCGATGGCAACACCATCGTCTCGCCATTTCCGATCGAAGACACAATCTAAATTTATCCCTAACCCTACCACCACCGAATCGAAGCCTTGCGGTCCTTGCCTCTCCCATCGCCAAAGCGACTGACAGAGGGAGAGGGGCCCCTTGGTCTCGCCGGGGAGGCGGGTAGTAGATCGGCTGCTGCTCCTGTCACTAGGTCACGGGAGAGGGGAAGAAAACGATACGTATCTTTCTCCACTTTTTTTACGAGAAAAGCTTTCAATCTATTCATCAAACATCATGGCAGTACAAAGAACACGAGAAGTACCAAATATTACATCCATGTCGGTAGACCACCTAGCGACGACTACAAGCACTGGAGCGAGCCAAAGGCGCGCCACTGTCATCGCCCTTCCCTCACCGGAGTTAGGCAAACCTTTTTGTAGTAGACAGTCGGAAAGTCGTCGTGCTAAGACCCCAAAGGACCAGCGCACCAGAACAGCAACCATCGCCAATGAAGAAATGCATAGATCAAAAGGATCCAACCGGTTGACACATGAAGGTAGACAAACGAAGACTGAATCCACGCAAGTCCACCGAAGACAAACACTGACCGAATCCCGCGAGATTCGCCGGAGACACACCTCCACACGCCCTCCGATAACGCGAGACGAACCGCCAGGACGGGTACTAGACAGGGAGAACCTTATTCCATCTTCAGGGAGTTGTCACCCCCTCACCTTCCCGAGCAAGACACAAATGCTAAATAGACCTAAAAAACACCTAAAAATGAAGCATGAGCCCTCCCGCGGGCAAGAGCTGGGATCCACCGTGCCTCCATGGCCCTAAGGCCACAGGAAATGAGGCAGATCGGTGGTGGCGCCAGCGGGAGACGGGGAAACCCTAAACGCCTGGGAGCATTTCTTTCTTTCTCGCGAAGAAAGAAAACGCAAAAAGTATCTTTCTCCACTTTGACAAGCTAGTATTAGCTAGAGCGTTACCAGTCTTTATCCTACTCCAACTAACTAATTTTTAAGTATTATACCTTTTGCATGCATGTCCCTGGTTAGTACAAGTGATGTGTCACCTACTCAATTCTCCTGCGACAAGTAACCTCGTTCTGGATAGACCCCAGAGAAATTTAACGAAGCTACGCATGAAATTGTCTGTCTCTTGTTATTTTTCTATAGTGTATATACATAAAAATTGTATGAAACATTTTCTTAATTACAACATATATTTGATCACAAACACACAAATAAATATATCTCCTGTTATATACGTACGTGCCCTAATGTGAAATGGAAGGCCCGCAGTGTAGACTACTTGGACTATCAATCATATTTACGTAGTAATCATACAAGTATTGTCTTTTTTTAGGGTTGAACCATACAATTATTGTCGCAAAGTAAATATGTGGAGAGTGCTCACAGTGAAGACTAATGTTGGGTTCACAAGACCGACAGCGAGGAAATAATAATAATTTAATCCCATGACGACCTGAGTTTAGCTTCATCACGCAAGGAAAGTTCAAACTAATTAATTAAATCATGTGTCACGCAAGAGTGTCAAGAAATAAAGATAATGAATAGTCACACTCACATATACTTTGCTGTCTTGAAAAAAGAAGGTGCTTTTTATTTATGTCATGAGCTAATTATTTACATACATTCCCTTGTAAAATCCAAAAAAGGAAACAACAAAAACTAATTAAAGAAAAATGAACATTAATTGTAGTGAGTGTGCACATATATGTCCTTCTGTTCTTTTTCTGTATATGACTAAAAGTGCGGACCAAACCACCATTTTTCCCTATCAACAAACAAACTTCACATCTTCGATATCGAAATGTGCATCCAATCCAACAATTAATTGTCCCGATCTACTTTCTGATTATTTCTTCATTCTTCATATCTCGTCAAGCTACCCATCACAGCTCATTTGAGTTCAGCCATGACATCTGCCTGCATAAAAAAAGAGAATTAATCATGTCAGCTATTAAGTATTGAATAAAGTTTTAAATAGCGCGCTAAGCCTCTTAGCGCCGGACCTTTTCTAAATGCTATAGCGTGCTATTTAAAATGTTTGCTCATGTGTTTGGACAAAAGACCCATAGCGCAGGACCTCTTCTAAATGCTATAGCATGCTATAGCGGAGCTATCTCGCGCTATTTAAAACCATGGTATTGATTAAAATTACACTTTTTAATTTGGCAAAAAAAATAATTAAAAGCTATATATGCATTCTCTTTTGCCTTAATCGTAGAAAATGATCTAGATATTTCAAGTATATAAATTAAAGTAAGGAAAAAATCAAACAAAATAATTAAGAATGTGAGTCAAACTAATTGTAATTTTGGATGGATGGAAAAGAGACATGCGTGTATGCATGGTTTTGTTAGAGGGTTGCTGGAATGGAAGCAAAGGGGAGTAGAGCAGGTACTCACTCTAGCAAATCCTTCCAACCACCGTCCAAGTTGAGATCACCCATCAGGTTCAGGCTCTCCAGCCCGTCCAACGGGCTCGACGCCAGCTTCTCCTCGCAGGACACGCCACCGGCATTGTTACATTCCTGGTCGGCCGCCACCATTGGTCGCGGTGGCGCCACTGCGTCCACGGCCACGTTGCTCCCACTCGCCCCGCCGTGGCCCCCGAGCACCGTCGAGCTCAGCCCGTCCCCGGCACCGAAATCGTCGAACAGGCCACTGATGTTGTACATGCCGCTCACCGGCGCGGAGCTGGTCAGCGCCGGAGGGTTGTTCATGTCGTCCCACTGGCACTGCTGGAGCAGCATGCTCTGGTGAACTCCACCGGCGCCGGTGCCGTGTTGCCCGCCGTTACTGTCAGCTAGGAGCGCCATGAGGTTGTCCATGCCGGCGGCGGCCGTGGGCGCTGGTGCCTCGGCGGTGCTAAGCGCGCACACGAGGCCCTGGAGCAGCTGGAACTTGGCGGCGTCGCCCTGGGGGCTGAGAGCGTTCATGTCCAAGGGGCTCGCGGCCGCCCCGGCGCCGCCGAAGTTACCGGCGGCGGCGAGGAGGCTTGCGAGCCCTTCGAGCAGGCTGAGGTCGGTGCGCGGGCGGTGCGTGATGGGGTCGATGCCCATTCTCAGCAGCTTCTTGCGCAGGTGCGTGTTCCAGTGGTTCTTGATCTCGTTGTCCGTCCTCCCTGGCAGCTTCGCTGCAATCGACGACCACCTGGACGAATCCCAATCCGTCAGTGGACAGTTAAAGAAGAAGATATGTTTGTCGGAAGCATGGACAGTTAGACGTTACTTACTTGTTGCCGAGGATGGAGTGGAGGTGGATGATGAGCTTCTCCTCGTCGTCGGTGAAGCCGCCTCGTTTGATGTCGGGGCGGAGGTAGTTGGTCCAGCGGAGGCGGCAGCTCTTGCCGCAGCGGTTGAGGCCAGCGAGCTTGGGTAGGCGGCTCCAGCTGCAGTGGCCCTTCTCCTGGATGTACTCCACCAGCAGCTTGTCCTCCTCCGGCGACCATGGGCCCTTCTTCACGCCGGCCTCCCCGTGGCAGTATGGCGACTTCCCCATTTATCCTCCTTCGTCTTCTACCTCTGCCTCTTTGCCTACGTATGAAGCTGGCTAGCTTAGCTGGAGAGAGATGTAGCTAGCTTGCAATGGCGGTAGAGTTGGTTTCTTAGGTTTCGTTGGGCCGATAGGGGATGGGTTTTATAGAGCGATCGAGGGTTTATAGAGAGAGAGAGGTGGACGATGGATGCATGGCATGGTATGGTATGCATAAGCTGCATGCTCTGCTAAAAGGAAGTCTGTGTTTTCGTGCGGGAGACACAGAGGATCTCTCTCTCTCTCTCTCTCTCTCTCTCTCTCTCTCTCTACAACACTCGCTCTCACTCGGCTGCTAGCTCTCTTTGTCTGTTTCGGACTTTACAGCTATCAAATCAGTTTGTTTAAGCGAGCACGCTTCTTAGTTTGATATGCTGACGAACGTGTATATGGATGTGTATGTTGTATGAAAGCAGATTTTCTACATCCCGTTGCCGTTGCGTTCACAGCTCCTATGTGAACCGTTGGTCCATCTAGTTGAACCGTTGATCTGAGCCAAAATTATTTTTTGGTGAAACACAAAAGGTATTTTGTTCTCTCTCTCTCATTTACTCGGGTTCCTGGTTGGCCCTGCAGGACAGTGCGTGCAGGGCTCCCAACCGGAGAGCCGAACCCCATTTACTCCACTTTTTTTCTCTCTCTCTCCCCTCCAATGCATACATTGTATAATTGTATATGCATGCATGCAAGAGCGGAGACAGACCGGGCAAGCCAAGCCGTGGCCCGGGTCATGATGCCAGAATCCTAACACTGTTTGACACTATTTATCACGTTTGGTCCGGAGCTGCAGCAAGGAAGGGCCGCCAGGCACAGCTCCAGGTTAGTTCTTTTCCATAATAACCAACAATATTATCCGATAAAATTCTTTGCTACAATGCTAACAAAAATAACTGCAGGCGCTTCCTGACCGCGTGGCGGCTATTACTCCTCCTCTTCCTCCTCCTCAACCCTAGAGCTTGTTTGAATTATGAACTTGTGATGTGAACATGTTTGAATTATGAACTTGTGATGTGATATGTATATTTAAATTGATGATGTCATATGGTTAGTGATCTGATATATATATATATATATATGCTGGATATTGTGATGTGATATGTATGTGTGAATTGATGATGTATGTACGCTGAATTGCTATATCTTTCTATTGCAGGGCTTTTTAGAAATTAAATTAAAAAACAGTGGTGGGAGCTTTTGCCGAGTGTTACACTCGGCAAAGGTATCTTATCACACACCAATTCCACAATTGGAGCATTGCGCACGCCTGCCCAGGAATCACTCTGGCGCCGCTTGACATTCATGGTAATTACAACACAGACCTTTACTACAAAAAAGGTTCATGAAGCCATTTTGGCTTGAATATTACAGCAATGCCATAGTTGGCACTATAGCAAAGTTTAATGGCAGCGGAAGACAAACTAGGGGCAGCACGGACTTGGAGTGACACCAATACACAGGGAACTGGCTGGGAAACTCTCCTAGCAAATGAACACCCCGACTTCACGCTTAGGGGAAGACGGCACCTCAGCTGGATCTGGCCAAAACACTGAGCCAGTGAGTACTTCGGAAGGTACTCGCAAGAACCAAATAACATATATCACTAAGCAAAGCAAACCATGGTATAGGCATAATTATAGCAATACTAGCTATCATGGCATAGCAACTTTTATCTTGCAAATATGTCGAAGGTAAATCCGGCAGATATAAATGTATAATATTCCAAGTGTTTCTCATGATCATTCCCACATCTTAACCAATCTCAGCGTGGTCTCCAAGACCAACATTTCTCACGATTACCAAGTTCAATATTTTTATAGCCATTCCATGGCTCACACATGTATTTCTCAACATCACATAACCGACAGTCCAACTGCCATGCAACATATGCACTTCTCAACATCACGGATCATCTCTGCTTTACCTGCTCAATGATTTATTTCTCGGTTGAATTTCCTGCTCTCTTATTTTGAGTTAAACCACTAACTTCGACAAGGACCGAATAGTGTGACTTATCCCGACTCATCCATGACCGTGGACACGGCTACTCGAATAGTTTTAACTCTATAAAGGTCGTACACTGTACCCATATGATGAAGCATCTCACATGTCCCGTACCACTTTACACTTCCCTTACGGATGGACTAGAGATACCCCACCAAGATTATCCTTAGTCATACCTTTTTACCACATATACCAGTGAGGACTCGACCTCACTTTGAGAGAGAGTGACTAGACCTCTCATCGGAATTGTGAGTCGAATATCCCCTCCTCGGGACTCTATCAAGTACTCATCTTGATGGGTCAAGTATCTCCTCAAGTTAGCGTAAGCCATGGACTTGCAAGGTCTCACTTCCCGCTCAACTTGCTCTATGTGCAACATTAAATAAAAATGAGTGACTAAGTGCCTAATCAGGGTCCCCCCAAAAGACTGCACGATCGTATTGATATTAATCGGTTTAGTGACACTATGACTCGATCTAGCCGATGGAGAAGGTTATTATTAAGTTGTATTCTTTACCACCATAGCAGATAATATTTGTTTCCAACAAAACACAATATGCAGCATACATCACAGGCAGGCTGCAAACAGGGTAATAAAGCATAATAACCAAACTCCAAATCAGCATGACATCAGAGTCATTAGTGCAGTTGATAAAATAGCAGTTCTTGCACAAGGCAATAATCACAGGTATAAGGTACATGGACACCAAGACGGGCGTCATTACAACACCTCAGATTTGGGGCATGTTACAATTCAGAATATAATCGGCGGACCAGGATCAACATAAAGTAAAGCAACTATCACCAAGACGGGCGTCAGTAGACACCACAGATTTTAGACTTCGTTGCCAACATAATTTTACCGGCATGCCGGGATCAATGTAAAATAACTGGCAGGCCGGAAGTAATGTAAAATAACCACCAAGACGGGCGTCGTTAGACACCTCAGAGTTGGGGGATCAACGTAAGCAGTAAATAAAAGTAATCACCGAGACGAGCATCGTGAGACACTTCAGATTCAGTGGGATCACAAGATATCTTTCAAAAGGAACCACCGAAGCAAGTGTTGTTAGACGCTACAGGATCAACGGGATCGACATAAACATAACCGCACTTGTATAAGACAACACCATCACCGATGGAACCACGATCTTCTCCATCACTTTAGTCAGTGATATTATGCAAGGAGATGAGACCAGGTACAATGGGATGTCAACCAACAAGTCGGGATCAACGTAAAGTAAGAGTAGCAGTCCCACCACTTTTTGATATGGCTTAGTTGCAGTTTTATTCTTATGTCTTGTTTGATAACGAGGATATGCATATAGAACATCCATAGCAGGGGTATATCACGGATACTTAACACATGAAGCATATAAGAAACATGGCATAACAAGCATATCATAATAAAAGCATAACCCCAACTTATAACAAAACTGGCAGAGATCACAAATGCAACAAGGGCAATAAATATCCATGGAAACACATATGCAATGCTTAGAGGCATAGGCTAGGTGGTTGGCTTACCTTGGAAGGAAGGGCATCGATGGAAAGTGCGATGAACTCGCGGATAGGGGCCACTGATAACACACTGCTCCGAAAAAGGCTGAATAATAAAACTAGACATGAGTGTCAAATTCATGTCATGCGAACTGAATAAAAGTGGCATAGAAAGATTGTGCTCTACAAAATAAGAACATAGGAATTGGAATCACCTCAATCGGAGCTACGGTTGAAAAGTTATAAGCCGTCAAAATTTTAGGGGCTAAACTGCAAAAAGTCCAGATCGTATTTGTCAGAGCTAAATTTGGTAGATCCCTCGGTAGGGTATCCTAGCTAGGTGACTTGGCACGATGGTAACAAGGACAAGGATTTTACCCAGGTTCGGGCTCTCACGGAGGAGATAATACCCTACGTCCTGCTCTTTGTTTATTGCGTTGGAGTGTATATAAAATACAAAGTACCAAGGGATTTCAATGTGTCTACCTATGAGCCCGGATCCCAGCTTATATAGCATACCAGGGCCTGAGGGGTACAATCCTATTCAACTACGTACGGGGAGGCAGTGTCCTCCATGATCCCAGCTTCTTGTCTTGCACGCCACGTCTTCTAGAATCTTCATGCGATCCGCCATGGGCCGCCCAAAGTGACACAGGTTGGAACCGACTTAGGGGTCCTCAGCTCGGCCCACCAAGCCAGGATCCGACGTGGTGAGAGGCCCCTTAGCCGGGACACCGTCAGTAGCCCCTGAACCGGTCTTCAAGTCTGGCTGCACCTCGGGTCATCCGAGCTGTACGTCGTTTTTGGCCGCTGGGCTTGAAAGTGGTTCAACAAAGAGTCTTCCAAATAGTGTCTTCATGCTGTCGACCTCTATCTACTGAGCTACTTTCGAGAAGACATAGATCACCTTTGTCTTGGAATTGTCTGAAGGAGACAACTGAGCTGCGTGTGGAAAAAAAACTTCACGCGTAGTCAGCCGCTAGGCGGGCCAAGTTCCCTCGCTGCACCTCAAAGGTTATCCGGTCCAGCACTGACAAGCCAGATCGGTCTTTTCCATGGGAACACCTAGCCACACGTCAGCCTTGACCTGTCGGTCAACCCGATGTGGTGGAGTGGGTCAGGGGCCCACTCAGGCCACGTCCTATTGATGGTGGGCGTGCGCCTCGATCCCTGCACGAGGGTTAATAGTAACCCCTCGTTTCCGTGCATTATTAATGCCATAATAGGGGAACGCAAAGAGATTTGCTGCCACGCGGCAGGATTAGCCTGCCGCCGCTTCACTTTCCGCACCCCCTATATAAGGGAGGAGGCAATGTGGGGGAGGGCTTTACGCTCTCATTCCCTTAAACTCATCTTCTTCCTCGCGCCCAAGCCCTCTAGTGCTCAAGCGCTGCGCTGCTCCATGCCACCAAGCCTTCTCCCTCGCGCACCGCAACGCTCAACCGCCGCAAGAACCATGGCCGGAGTCCGCCGTCTGAAGAAGGCTGGCCAAGTAGTGAACACCCGCAAGGCCCCCGTGGCGAAGCCAAAGAAGCCCAAGGTCACCTCCCTAACCAAGGGCAGATGGAAGCCCTCCACTGTCACGCGCGCCCAACTGGATCGGCTCTCCGAGGTTGGATACTTTCCGGCTCACCAACCTGGTTCTTTTTTTTGAAAGTACAGTAGGGTAAAAACCCCGCTGCAATTTTTTTAATTAAATAAAAGAGCAAGTCTCTGAACAAGGAGAAAACAAAAAGAAAGCAAAACTAAAAGAAGAAAAGAAAAGAGCTATACATCAAGGGTGCTTGAGAGAGGCCCCTAAAGAAAAACAAAGAGAACCAAAGAAGACCTAAAAGCCTAACCTAAAGAAAAGAGCTAAAACAACAATAGGGCTTGAGAGAAGCCCCTAAATTACAGGACACTATCCAGCCAAGTGTTGAATTCAGTTGCATACTTCTTATTGATCCTGTGTGAAAGGAGCTTCAATTCCTCCAGCTAAATACATTTCCAACCATGAAAGGTGGGTGGTATGTTTTCAAAGATTTTGTTATTTCTAGTAATCCAGATAGCCCATGATCCCAGAATGATGATCTCCATGAAGAATGGCACCCTTAGTTTATCTCTCAAATCTTGGAATGCTTCAAGGACTGACAGGCTGGAGGTTCTTTGTGTGCATATGAAATCCCAGCATCTCATGGCAAATTGACAGCTCCAAAATAGGTGGTGTAAGGTCTCGTCCTGCTGACAATTCATTACTGCACAATTATACTCTTCTAGTATGAAAGTTTTCCTTCTGAGGAGGTTCCTTGTGTTCAATCTGTCATGTAACAACATCCAAAAGAACATTTTGTGCTTTGGTTGGCAGGATGAATTCCAAATCCATGAGAAGTGTGGTGGGACTTGTTTGACTCCAATCATCACTTTGTATGCTTTTGCAGAGGTGAAGACACTATTTCCCCAGATATAGCTCCAAGTGTCAGTCATATCTTGGTATTCTGATTGTCTTAATGAGTGACATTTGTCCTCCAGTTGGAGAAATTGCTGATGAGCTTGGATAGACAGTGGTAAGTGGAATAAGTCCTCAAGGTATTCTGTATTGATCACCTGCTGAACAGTCATAGTAGAGCTTAGTGAAAAGGAGAACAAATGAGGGAACTCTTGTTGTAGAATTGTGTTACTCCAAAGATCAGTCCAGAATAAAGCACTTCTACCATCTCCCAAGTTACATCTTGCCATAGCCTTGTACTGATCAGTTAATTGCAAAATGGATTTCCACCAGAAAGACCCTACAAGTTCCTCCCCAGGAAGTTTGTTGTCTTGATAATATGTCTCCAAAATTAAATTCACCCATGGTATGTTGTGCCTGTTGTAAAACTTATGATGATTTTTCATTAGCAGAGCTTTGTTTTGAGTGAAGATGTCCATTACTCCAAGACCTCCCTGTTCTTTTGGCCTGCAGACAGTTGTCCATGCCATTGAAGCTGGCCTATAATCCTCCATGTCAGATCCTCTCCATAAACAATGCCTCAAATATTTGATAACCTGTTGTTTGATGGTGACTGGTACATCCAGGCAGCCCATGAAGAATATGGGTAATGAAGCTAAAACTGATTTTACCAGGAGAAGCATTCCGACACTTGTCATGAAAGTAGCCAGCCCATCGAGTCTTTTTGCAACTCTTTGCACCATTGGTAGGCATTGCTCCACAGAAGGTTTGTGCAAACCTAATGGCAGACCCAAGTATGTAAATGGGAAATCTCCTCTATGACAGTTCAGAGTGCCAGTGAAAATTTGAACCCTGTCCTCCTGGATATTGATGGGGACCATTATAGATTTCTGATAAATAATTTTTAGCCCTGTGGCAGTTGCAAAAGTGTTTAGAAGTGCTTTGAGGCAAAACAATTCTCTGGCATCAGCTTTCATAATGAGAAGTGTACCATATGCATATTGTATTATTGGAAAATCTGGATAGGAATTCACTTGTATGGGTGTTGTAAGCAAACCTTGATCCCTTGCTCTGTTCAGAATGGACTGGAGGAGATCTACAGCCAGAACAAATAACAGTGGAGATAGAGGATCACCTTGCCTGACCCCTCTTCTATAGTAAAATTTCTTACCAGGCACCCCATTCAATATCACAGCTGAGGATGCAGATTTGAACAAAAAATTTATCCAGGAAATCCATCTTTCTCCAAACCCTTTTGCTCTCAGAATGTCAATTATAGCTTGATGCTCAATGGTTTCAAAAGCCTTCTCAAAATCCAACTTTAAAACCAGCAGCTCCTTCCTTGACTTGTAGCATTGATGAAGGTATTCATATGACCAGCCAAGGCAATCCTGAATCACTCTGTCCTTTAAGAAACCATATTGATTGATGTGAATCAATTCCAGTATAACCTTTTGAAGCCTGTTTGCCAGCAATTTTGTAATAATCTTGAGCACTCCATTTAGTAATGAGATAGTTCTGAAATCATTAGGGGTGAGTGGGACCTCTTTCTTTGGAACAAGAGTGATGAATGAAGTGTTAATGCTTTCTAATGAAATGTCACCAGCACAGAAGGCATGGATAAGTTTCTTGACATCCTGGCCAATTATATCCCAACATGACTTAATGAATTCATTGTTGAAGCCATCTGGACCAGGAGATTTGTCCTGTGGTAATTCTTTAACAATCTGGTTGATCTCTTCATCTAAAAAAGGTTTTTCCAAATCTTGAAATATTTCTGGATTGCTTTGTTGTCCCACTAAACTTTGCAGGTCAAAATGCATGGTGTGACCCTCTGATTGACCTAGTCTCTTCTTAAAAGCTTCCCAAAGGAGGCCTGTTTTCCCAGCATGATCTGCTATTTCCACATTCTCCTCATTTCTAAGCATTGCAATTTTGTTTTGCCTGAAGTTAATAGAGGCTTTGGTATGGAAGAATTTTGTGTTCTCATCTCCAAATTTTACTCCATTTATTTTCCCTCTCTGCTTCCAATAAATCTTTTGATTGTTAAGAATGATCAAAAGTTGCTCTTTCAACATCTTTCTGCAGTTCCCACTAGTAGAAAAAAGCCCATTTGTTCCAGTTCCAGAGGCCCATTTGTCCCGGTTCTGGAACCGGGACCAAAGGGTCGGGACTAAAGCCCAATACCTTTAGTCCCGGTTCGCCTACGAACCGGGACAGATGGGGCTCCACGTGGCCGCTGCGGCTTGCCCAGGCAGGAGGGCCTTTTGTCCCGGTTGGTAGCACCAACCGGGACCAAAAAGCCTCCACGCGTCAGCAGTTCAGGGCTGGGGTTTTTGTTTTTTTTTTTAAGGGGGGGGGGGGGGTTTTGGGGGTTTTGTAGGGTATATATTGTGTTAGCTAGGTAATAGAGAGAAGTGACCTCTCTTATCTCCGTGCTTGGTCGACGCTACGTACTATACATATAGAGAGAACTCGCGACACGCTAGCTAGTAAGGAAATGAAGGAAACCATTAAGTGTACAAGATCGTCATGAACTATATACAGAGAGAAGTGATCGACCTCCTCCTTCTCCGAGAGATTGGTCGAACAACAAGTTTCCGTATATCTATCCGACGCTACTAGCTACATATATACAATATAAGATCTCTTACAATCCCTAACATCTGATGTCAAGTTCCACATGGTATTCTCCGGCTTTATTGATGATGTGGTCAAGAAAGAATCCCGCCAATTCCTCTTGAATTGCTTTTATGTGATCTTGTGGTAGGAGTTCATCCCGCATCAGCCACATCTAATATGAAGAAGGGGGTCAATACATATATATGAATGAAACTCAACACAAATGATGGTAATAAAATAAAATTGTGAATATTATTGCTTACGTACTTCATATTATTTTTCAGAGTAGCCCCGCTCACAGGTCGTGTGGCGGATGAACTCGCAAATGTAGTATCCACAAAAATCAGTCCCGCCTTCCTGCCACAACCACTTTACAAGAAATAGAGGTCAATCAAACTGATAAGCAAGCATGCTAAATGGTATTGATGAAACTAGATAGAATCAATGGGAGATGCGCGGAACTAGCTAGTAGTACTTACTTTCGGGTGTGTAAATCGGAGCTCCCCCGGCAGTCCCGGAGCTTTAGCAGTGAACTGTTTCCAAACCCTGCCAGACAAAGAAAACAATTACTTGATATCAGGAAATGAACAAAGTTGCCGATATGGTGCGATAACAATCGATTGAACTTACTGCTCGAGCATTTTAGTCATGGCCGCATACTCCTTGGGATCTTTTCATCTCGAGTCTAAGACGGTTAGTAGTCCCTGCTCAAGCTTAATCTCTAGGAGAATAAAGTGGAAGCTGCGCACGCATGCATAACTCATCAATTACATTACTATAACCTCGAGTAGTAAGGGAAACCGAATATGCACAAGACAGTAACACTCACTTGAAGTTGTAAGGAAAGAGTATTTTATCTTTGTTTTGATTTCGAAGCAATGATTGTAGCAAGTTGGCCTCGGTTTCTTTGGCATTATATTTAACCGTCCATTCATCTATGAGATTTGTGTTAATGAACCCAATATCATAGATTTGTGCTTTTCTGCATTCGACGATCTTCAATCTGCATAATATAGTGAGGATAATTATATATACATGCAATGAAATAGCTGAGCTATATATAGAGAGTTAATTACAGAAGTAGTACTTACAGACAGTAGCAAGTGACGATTATTTTATCGAGGGCCTTTTGATTGAAAAACTGGAAGAACTCCTCAAATGGAACAGACAACAAATCAATTCCAACGAGGTCGTGCTCCTCTTTAACTCTCAGCGTCAAAGTATCCGTCCCAGAGTCCTTGCAGGTGTCCATGTACCACTCATGGAATCTTCGCATCATCATTGTTAGAGGAGGATGACCAGGTTTGACGAGAGGCTTCCCGTGCCGGTATTTGTGTTCGTCCACCTCCATTATATCAAAATGTGCATCGTCGGGCAGGTAATCTGCAGGATTGGTACCGGGCACCATCCCCGGATGATTAGCGACGATATCGCTAGACATCTTGAGCGGGGGGCACGATTGGTTCACTTGTTCGCCGAGATGGGGAATTTTTTCCCACTTCTTCGTTCTGCTAACCTTCGATCACTGCAAGTACTTCCCGACCGCTCCGCTTCCTGATATGTCCTTTCAATAATGCGCTCATAGTTGGTTTGTGGCAGAGACGGTGGTGGTCGCTTCAGGGCATCGAGAGTGCGCTTCGCTTTCACCGGATCTATCTTCTCCTCCGGAGGTGAAGGTTTCTTTGCAAAAAAAGTCCCTCACTTGGGCTTTACAGATCTCCGCGTTTTCCTCCTCGGTCATCTCGTATGGTAACTTCTCTAGAGGCTTGAGAGATGGACCGAATTTGTATTACCTCCCGCCTCTGGCTGTACTGCTAGACGCCGGAGCAGCGGCGTTTCTCTTCCGTTGCTGCTGACGAGTAGTAGAAGGAGGCGGAGTGCTCCGACGCGCCAGAGCAGCCGGAGCGGCGGCTTCTGTCTTCCGCCGTTGCTGATGAGGCGGAGGAGGAGGTGGGCTGCTCAGACGCGCCGGAGCAGGCGGAGCAAGAGGCGGAGTGCCGCCCTCATGCGCCGGAGCAGCCGGAGAAGGAGGCGGACTGCCCTGATCACTCACCGGAGGAGGAGGCGGAGGAGGCCGAGTGCCCTGACTCGCCGGAGGCGGAGGCATCCAGTTCGGAAGCTTGATGTGCTCCTTCCGCCATAGACATGGAGTCTTCAGAGCAAGACCCAACTGAGTCTCCCCTTCACCTGTAGGGTGGTCAAGCTCGAGCTCCTCAAATCCCTCCGTTACTTCATCCACCATCACAACAGCATAGCCTTGTGGAATCGGACGGCAGTGAAAAGTTCCGTCGGGTTGAGGAGGTGCAACAGAGCCAACAGCCGCCTTGACTTTGAGGTTCTGCCATTGCGTCATAAGCTGGCAATGTTGAGCCTCCGTGATAGCATCCACGGGTTAGCTAGGAGCCGTGAAGTCAGGCTGCAGAACGAGCTCGGTGGAAGCCACGCTGCTTCTCCGCTGAGATGGCGGGGTAGCTTCTGGGGTAGCTCCGGCAGCTCGCTGGCTCTCAACTTGTTCCTCTAGCTTTTGTACCCTTGCATTCAGCTTCTGCAGTTCGCTCTGCTCCAGTTTCCCCTTCCTCTCCTGGGTTTTGTAACCGCCAACGCCGGGAAACGCAACCTTCCACGCAACAGAGCCTGGCGTGCCACGTGTTCGTCCAGGGTGCTCAGGATTCCAGAGGGCCTCGGTCAGCTCGTCATTCTCTCTGTCGGGAATGAACGTCCCTTGCTGCACTGCGGCGATACACTTCTGAAGCTTCTTGACTGGTATTGCAAGTTGCTCGTCCGTCCAAACGCACTTCCCTGTTTCAGGGTCTAAGGTTCCCCCAACCCCGAAGAACCAAGTCCTTGAACGGTCTGGCCAGTTCAATGTCTCTGGTTTGACCCCTTTAGCAAGCAGGTCATTCTCAGCTTTGTCCCACAGCGGCCGGGCTTTGAGGTAGCCACCTGACCCCGTGCGATGGTGAAACTTCTTCTTTGCAGCATTTATCTTATTTGTCTCTGACATCTTCTTACTCTTGTCCGATGTCTTGTAGGCCATAAATGCGGGCCAGTGATCTCTTATCTTCTCAAATCGGCCGGTGAATTCTGGAGTCTTCCCTTTGTCGACAAACATTGATTTCAACTCATTCTTCCACCTCCTGAATAGATCTGCCATCTTCTTAAGAGCACACGCCTTGACCAATGGCTCTATAACTGGCTTATCCGGATCCTCCTTTGGCGGTAGGGTGAAATTTGCCATCAGCGAGGTCCAAAGATCATCTTTCTATCTATCGATGACATAAGAAATTTGAGGGTCTTCGTTCTTCTTAGGCTCATTCCATAGCTGGATGCTGATCGGGATGCTGTCCCTAACAATAGCTCCGCACTGAGCTAAAAATGCATCCTTGGTCCGCCTCGGTTCAATCGGCTGGCCATCGTTCGCGATTGCTGTGATCGTGAACCTTTCATCCTGATGCAACCTTTCTTCGGGCCTCATCTCGTTACCGAAGTTTGGCTCGATCTGGAGGGCTTTAAAAGAAGAAAGAAGAGTTAATATATGTACATACCAAAACAATTAATGCATCAATTAGCTAGTCAGCACAGGCTTAATTAATATATATACCTCGCCGGACTTTGCAACAGCTCCCTCCTCCGTTCGATCACCGGAGCCATCATCATGGTCTTCTTCTTCCTCCGGCATTCGGTCACCGGAGCCATCATGATCATGTCCTTCCTCCTCCATTGTTCGATCACCGGAGCCTTCACCCTCTCCTTCTAGACAATTGGTGTCGTTGAGATACGACAAGACATCACCTCCGCCGAGGATGATGTCCCCCAACAACTCTTCTGTTTCCAAGTCTCTTTGTTGATCCATAGTTTCTGCAAATATTACAACATGGCCATTAATATACAAACATGAGAGATGGATATATTAGTGGCAAACATAGACCTAGCTAGCTAATCACAACAAGGAATATTAATTAGTGGCCTCGATGCTTCTAGGGTTTGGGGTGGCCTCGACAATGCTCTTTTAACTTGGTAAATTTGGGTGGCCTCGACGCTTCTAGGGTTTGGGGTGTCCTCGGCAACGCTTCTAGGGTTTGGGGTGGCCTCGACGCTTCTAGGGTTTGGTCGGGCGAGAGGGGATGATCGACGTCCCCCCTCATGTTGAAGAGTTACCGGAGTTCTCTCATGAATGTCCGACGTCCGGACCGCCTCTCTCATGAATGTCAAACAAGGGATTTAACAAAATGGTGCCATTCTGGATGTGCAGAAAATGGTCCATACTTTTCCTGATCTCATCTACCCTTCTATATGTCACGTTGTCAGTGTCAAAGGATTCAAGAAAACCATGGCTTCATCATTAGCCGGAAGTAACAGGCGCATAATGGTACGAAGCTCTCCAAAATTGTTTTGGAACGGAGTCCCGGATAGGATAATTAGTTTTTGGGTACAAAGTTCAGCAAGAGCCTTCCGAATATCGCTATTTGGAAGGCCTTTGCTGAAATTCATACCAAAAAGCGAATTATTCTATCCGGAACTCCGTTCCAAAACAACTTTGCAGAGCTTCGTAGCATTATACGCCTGTTACTTCTGGCTAATGATGAAGCCATGGATTTCTTCAATACTTTGACAGACAACGTGACATATAGAAGAATATATATATATATATGAGATCAGAAAAAAAATTGGATCAACTTGTGCACATCCATAATGGGGGCATTCTTGATAAATCTCGACCCTCGACCCTTGACCCCTCGACGACTCTCGACCCCTCGGCGATCCTCGAACCTCGACCCCTCGGCGACCCTCGACCCTCTACCCTAGTTCCCGACCCTCGACCGCTCGGTGATCCTCGACACCCTTGTTCCCGATAAAAAATAAGAAGAGGAAGAAGAAGAAAAAAAAAGAGGAGAAGAAGAAGGAATAGAATAGAGGAGAAGAAGTTAGTTTTCCATTCCTCTATTCCTTCTTCTTCTCCTCTTTTTTTTCTTCTTCTTCCTCTTCTTATTTTTTTCTCCTCTTCTTCCTCTCCTCTTCTTCTCCTTCTTCTCCTCCTTCTTCCTCTCCTCTTCTTCTCCTTCTTCTCCTCCTTCTTCCTCTTCTTATTTTCCTTTTTCCTCTACTTCTTTTTCTTCTTCTTCCTTCTTCCTTCTTCCTCTTTTCTTCTTTTTCCTTATTTTCCTTTTTCCTCTCCACTAACCTAAAATCTACTAACCTAAAATGCACTAACAATACAACTAACCTAAAATGCACTAAATCAACTAACCTAAAATGCGCTAACCTAAATCAACTAACTCAACATATGAATTTAGAAAGTGCACTTGATATGTTTCGAGGACTCCCCCCCACCCCCCCTCATGTCGAAGTTATCGGGGAGGGGGTATATCGACAACGACATACATACATGGAAAAAAATGATATCCATCTATACATACATAGCCACATACATATATACATGCAAAAAAATGCTATAAAAAAATACAAATACGAACAAAAAAAATGCTATGAACAAAAAAATTAATACACATATGAACAAAAAAAATACATATATGAACAAAAATTCCAACTTTTGCATATTCTTTGCATATGAACATAATACATACATTTTTTTTTCTTAAATGTAACTTTTGCATACACATACATATATATCATCATATACACTACATATATATCATCTATGAACAAAAAAAATTATGAAAAAACAGGACATACCATCATATATATACACATACATATCATCATATACACTACATATATATCATCTATGAACAAAAAAAATCATCATATTAAAAACGAATGGCGAGGAGAGGTGCGGCGTGGTCGGGGCAGGGCAGGAGCGCGGGGCGACGGCGATGAGGAGCGGGCGGCGACGGTGTCGAGGAGCGGGCGGCGACGGCGACGGCGACCACGGGGCGGCGACGGCGTCGAGGAAGCAGGGGGCACGGGCCGGGCGGCGCGTCGGGGCAGGGTAGGAGCGCGGGGCGACGGCGACGAGGAGCGGGCGGCGACGGCGTCGAGGAGCGGGCGGCAACGGCGACGGCGTCGAGGAAGCAGGGGCAGCCTGGCGGCGTTCAGAGAAGAATGGCGGGGTGGGGGGAAATTTGTCCAAGTGTGGGGTTATATACCCAAACCTTTTGTCCCAGTTTGTGGCACGAACCGGGACCAAAGGGTAGCATTGGTCCCGGTTGGTGGCACGAGCCGGGACCAAAGGGTAGCATTGGTCCCGGTTGGTGCCACGAACCGGGACCAAAGGTGGGCATTGGTCCTGGTTCGTGCCACCAACCGGGACCAATAGCCTGTGCCTGGCATAGCTGCGGTGGATGTTTAGTCCCACCTCGCTAGCTGAGGAGCTTCGGCACCAGTTTATAAGCGCGGCTGTGCCTCCCCTTTCGAACTCCTCTCTATTGCAGGCCTACTGGCCTAACTGTGTCTCTCTGCCTGTGGGCCTACTGGGCCTTCTGCGGGCCTGAATCCTGGCCCACCTGCCGAGTTGGGTTTCTAGTCGTATTCAGACCGTGGTGGCCCTGTAGGCGGCATTTTTTTATTTTTTTTCCAGTTTTTTTTGTTTTGTTTTTCGCATTATTTATTTTCTTTTGTTTTTTGCTTTATTTTTCTTAATTCTTTTTGCTGTTAGGTCACAAAAATTATAAACTTTCTGTTAGTGCCATTAGTTTTCAAATTTTTATAGTTTAAATTTGAATTCTTTGAAATTTGTGTGAATCACTAATTTGTGAATAACTTTACTATAAAAATAGATTTTTGAGTGATTCTTTTTCCTGCTATTTAATATTACAGTGTTTTAACATTATATTCAAAAACAGATTTTGTTATTTTAGTTTCTAACAAAAAAACTCTTTGATGATAATTTTTTTGCTATTAAGTTTCTAAAAAAAAATTCTTTATTAAAATTCTTTTTGCTATTAATGTTTGAACTAAAAATACTCTGATAATTTTAGTTGTATAATTTTTTATAATTTTAGTTTAAAAATACTAGAGGTTTATAAAAGCTTTTTAGTTGATTCCTTTTGCTATTAGATTTTTTATAAGAGCTTTTTAGTTGATTCTTTTTTCTATTGAAGAATATTATAGTTTTATTTTAGTTGATCATAACAGAATATTTTAATTGATTATTTTAATTCATTCTTTTTGCTATTGTTCATTCTTTTGCGCTAAATGACCCTGAAATTGAAAAGCACCTACAAATGAACTCTGAAAAGGTTGAAAGTTGGCATGGTATCATCATTTCACCCACATAGCAGGTGCTAAAAAGTTGAGAGGGTTAGGGCAAAAACTGGATGCACTTCATGTACAAAACAGGCAATCTCTTTCGAAGTATCAGGGTTTCGAACGAAAACTCGTCTGTTACAAAGGGATTTCATTTTTTGAAATATTTGAACTCCATACTTTTGTGTGTTCAAAATGCACCATTCAAAGCCACATCATCATTTTCAACCCTTTCTGACTTCATTTTTTATTTCATGCATTTACTGATTTTTTTGAGCTATATGACCCTAAATTGAAAAGCACTTCAAATGAACTCTGAAAAGGTTGAAAGTTGGCATGGTATCATCATTTCACCCACATAGCATGTGCAAAAGTTGAGAGGGTTACGGCAAAAACTAGATGCACTTCGTGTACAAAACGGACATCTCTTTCGAGTATCAGGTTTCATACGGAAACTCGTCTGTTACAAAGGGTTTTCATTTTTTTGAACTTATTTGAACTCCAGACTTTTTGTGTGTTCAAAATGCACCATTCAAAGCCACACATCATCAATTTTCAACCCTTTCTGACTTCATTTGTTATTTTTCATGCATTTACTGATTTTTTTGAGCTTATATCCCTGAAATTGAAAGCACTACAAATGAACTCTGAAAAGGTTGAAGTGGCATGGTATCATCATTTCACCCACATAGCATGTCTAAAAAGTTGAGAGGGTTACGGCAAAAATGGCGCACTTCATGTACAAAACGGACAATCTCTTTCGAAGTATCAGGGTTTCATACGGAAATCTTCTGTTACAAAGGGATTCATTTTTTTTGAACTTATTTGAACTCCAGACTTTTTGTGTGTTGAAAATGCACCATTCAAAGCCACATCATCAATTTTCAACCCTTTCTTTATTTGTTATTTTTCATGCATTTCTGATTTTTTTAGCATATATGACCTGAAATTGAAAAGCACTTCAAATGAACTCTGAAAAGTTTGAAATTTGGCTGGTATCATCATTTCACCCACATAGCATGTGCTAAAAGTTGAGAGGTTACGGCAAAAACTGGATGCACTTCATGTACAAAACAGACAATCTCTTTCGAAGTATCAGGTTTCATACGGAAACTTGTCCTTCAACAGGGATATCATTTTTTTGAACTTATTTGAACTCCAGACTTTTGTGTGTTCAAAATGCACCATTCAAAGCCACATCATCAATTTTCAACCCTTTCTGACTCATTTGTTATTTTTCATGCATTTACTATTGATTTTTTTGAGCTATATGACCCTGAAATTGAAAAGCACTACAAATGAACTCTGAAAAGGTTGAAAGTTGGCATGGTATCACATTTCATCACCCACATAGCATGTGCTAAAAAGTTGAGAGGGTTACGGCAAAAACTGGACGCACTTCATGTACAAAAACGACAATCTCTTTCGAAGTATCAGGGTTTCATACGGAAACTCGTCTGTACAAAGGGATTTCATTTTTTTGAACTTATTTGAACTCTAGACTTTTTGTGTGTTGAAAATGCACCATTCAAGCCATATCATCAATTTTCAACCTTCTTTCTGACTTCATTTGTTTTTTCATGCATTTACTGATTTTTTTGAGCTATATGACCCTGAAATTGAAAAGCACTTCAAATGAACTCTGAAAAGGTTGAAATTTGGCATGGTATCATCATTTCACCCACATAGCATGTGCTAAAAAGTTGAGAGGGTTACGGCAAAAACTGGATGCACTTCATGTACAAAACAGACAATCTCTTTCGAAGTATCAGGGTTTCATACGGAAACTCGTTCGTTACAAAGGGATATCATTTTTTTTGAACTTATTTGAACTCCAGACTTTTTGTGTGTTCAAAATGCACCATTCAAAGCCACATCATCAATTTTCAACCCTTTCTGACTTCATTTGTTATTTTTCATGCATTTACTGATTTTTTTGAGCTATATGACCTTGAAATTGAAAAGCACTTCAAAGGAACTCTGAAAAGGTTGAAAGTTGGCATGGTATAATCATTTCACCCACATAGCATGTGCGAAAAAGTTGAGAGGGTTAAGGCAAAAACTGGATGCACTTCGTGTACAAAACGGACAATCTCTTTCGAAGTATCAGGGTTTCATACGGAAACTCGTCTGTTACAAAAGGCATTTCATTTCTTCACATGTAACTGCAGTGATATTCTAGATCAAAGGCATCATCATAATAGTTGTGGAGAGAAAGTCTTCAATTTTTCTTCGCTTGTGTCCTTTGCTTATTGCGCCGTAACCATGGATATTCTTCATCGCTTAACAGGGTTCTTGGGTCAGCCTTGACTTTGAAGAGAGGAATTTTATGAAACTTTTCATAATCTTCAGACATGTCTGTCTTGCCCTCCAATCCCACGATGTCTCTTTTTCCTGAAAGAACTATGTGGCGCTTTGGCTCATCGTATGATGTATTTGCTTCCTTATCTTTTCTTTTTCTCGGTTTGGTAGACATGTCCTTCACATTGAAAACCTGCGCCACATCATTGGCTAGGACGAATGGTTCGTCTGTGTACCCAAGATTGTTCAGATCCACTGTTGTCATTCCGTACTGTGGGTCAACCTGTACCCCGCCTCCTGACATATTGACCCATTTGCACTTAAACAAAGGGACCATAAAATCATGTCCGTAGTCAAGTTCCCATATGTCCACTAAGTAACCATAATATGTGTCATTTCCCCTCTTGGTTGCTGCATCAAAGCGGACACCGCTGTTTTGGTTGGTGCTCTTTTGATCTTGGGCGATCGTGTAAAATGTAGTCCCATTTATCTCGTATCCTTTGTAAGTCAGTACAGTCGAAGATGGTCCCCTGGACAACGAGTATAGCTCATCAGAAACAGTGTTGTCACCTCTGAGACGTGTTTCCAACCAACTACCGAAAGTCCTGATGTGTACACATGTAATCCAGTCGTCACACTACTCCGGGTGTTTGGAGCGCAGAATGTTCTTGTGTTCATCGACATACGGGGTCACCAAGGTAGAGTTCTGTAGAACTGTGTAGTGTGCTTGAGACCAAGAATGCCCGTCGCTACATATTATTGAGTCCCCTCCTAGCGTGCCTTTTCCAGTCAGTCTCCCCTCATACCGCGATTGAGGGAGGCCAATCTTCTTAAGGCCAGGAATGAAGTCAACACAAAACCCAATGACATCCTCTGTTTGATGGCCCATGGAGATGCTTCCTTCTGGCCTAGCGCGGTTACGGACATATTTCTTTAGGACTCCCATGAACCTCTCAAAGGGGAACATATTGTGTAGAAATACAGGGCCCAGAATGAGAATCTCGTCGACTAGATGAACTAGGACGTGCGTCATGATATTGAAGAAGGATGGTGGTAACACCAGCTCGAAACTGACAAGACATTGCGCCACATCACTCCTTAGCCTTGGTAGGATTTGTGGATCGATCACCTTCTGAGAGATTGCATTGAGGAATGCACATAGCTTCACAATGGCTAATCGAACGTTTTCCGCTAGAAGCCCCCTCAATGCAACCGGAAGCAGTTGCGTCATAATCACGTGGCAGTCATGAGACTTTAGGTTCTGGAACTTTTTCTCTGGGATATTTATTATTCCCTTTATATTGGACGAGAAGCCAGACGGGAGCTTCATACTAAGCAGGCATTCAAAGAATATTTCCTTCTCTTCTTTGGTAAGAGCATAGCTGGCAGGACCTTCATACTGCTTTGGAGGCATGCCGTCTTTTTCGTGCAAACGTTGCAGGTCCTCCCGTGCCTCGGGTGTATCTTTTGTCTTCCCATACATGCCCAAGAAGCCTAGTAGGTTCACGCAAAGGTTCTTTGTCACGTGCATCACGCCGATTGAAGAGCGGACCTCTAGGTCTTTCCAGTAGGGTAGGTCCCAAAATATAGATTTCTTCTTCCACATGGGTGCGTGTCCCTTAGCACCATTCGGAACAGATAGTCCGCCGGGACCCTTTCCAAAGATTACGTGTAAATCATTGACCATAGCAAGTACGTGATCACCGGTACGCATGGCGGGCTTCTTCCGCTGATCTGCCTCACCTTTGAAATGCTTGCCTTTCTTTCGACATTGATGGTTGGTCGAAAGAAATCGACGATGCCCCAGGTACACATTCTTTCTGCATTTGTCCAGGTATATACTTTCGGTGTCAGCTAAACAATGCGTGCATGCGTGGTATCCCTTGTTTGTCTGTCCTGAAAGGTTACTGAGAGCAGGCCAATCATTGATGGTTACAAACAGCAACACATGCAGGTCAAATTCCTCCTGTCTGTGCTCATCCCACACACGTACACCATTTCCATTCCACAACTGTAAAAGTTCTTCAACTAATGGCCTTAGGTACACATCAATGTCGTTGCCGGGTTGCTTAGGGCCT
Source organism: Thinopyrum elongatum (assembly GCA_011799875.1). Classification (NCBI taxonomy): domain Eukaryota; kingdom Viridiplantae; phylum Streptophyta; class Magnoliopsida; order Poales; family Poaceae; genus Thinopyrum; species Thinopyrum elongatum. The sequence goes on from CM022303.1 coordinate 19,757,461, forward strand.
TGGATGAGTACTGGCATCATAATGAACTTCCGCTTCATGCACAGCCAAGGAGGAAGGTTATAGATACATAGAGTCACGGGCCAGGTGCTGTGATTGCTGCTCTGCTCCCCAAAAGGATTAATGCCATCCGCGCTTAAACCAAACCATACATTCCTTGCGTCACCTGCAAACTCCTCCCAGTACTTTCTCTTGATTTTTCTCCACTGCGACCCATCAGCGGGTGCTCTCAACTTCTCGTCTTTCTTACGGTCCTCTCTATGCCATCACATCAACTTGGCATGCTCTTTGTTTCTGAACAGACGTTTCAACCGTGGTATTATAGGAGCATACCACATCACCTTCACAGGAACCCTCTTCCTGGGGGGCTCGCCGTCAACATCACCAGGGTCATCTCGTCTGATCTTATACCGCAATGCACCGCATACCGGGCATGCGTTCAAATCCTCGTACGCACCGCGGTATAGGATGCAGTCATTAGGGCATGCATGTATCTTCTGCACCTCCAATCCTAGAGGGCATACGACCTTCTTTGCTGCGTACGTATTGTTGGGCAATTCGTTATCCTTTGGAAGCTTCTTCTTCAATATTTTCAGTAGCTTCTCAAATCCTTTGTCAGGAACAGCATTCTCTGCCTTCCACTGCAGCAATTCCAGTACGGTACCGAGCTTTGTGTTGCCATCTTCGCAATTGGGGTACAACCCTTTTTGGTGATCCTCTAACATGTGATCGAACTTCAGCTTCTCGTTTTCACTTTCGCACTGTCTCTTTGCATCAACAATGACCCGGCGGAGATCATCATCGGGCACATCGTCTGGTTCCTCTTGATCTTCAGCTTCCCCCGTTGCAGGATCACCGTATTCAGGGGGCACATAGTTGTCATCATCCTCTTCTTCTTTGCTATCTTCCATCATAACCCCTCTTTCTCCGTGCTTGGTCCAAACATTATAGTGTGGCATGAAACCCTTATAAGGCAGGAGGGTGTGAAGGATTTTCCGGTCAGAGTAAGACTTCGTATTCTCACATATAGGGCCTGGACAACACATAAAACCATTCTGCTTGTTTGCCTCAGCCACTTCGAGAAAATTATGCACACCCTTAATGTACTCGGAGGTGCGTCTGTCACCGTACATCCATTGCCGGTTCATCTGCGTGCATTATATATAATTATACAAGTATCTATCTAAATCATACAAGTAAGAATTTTTCTCTTTTAGAAAGAAGATAAGAACAAGAGGCTCACCACGGTGGTGCCGGCGACGAGATCGGCGCGGGTGATCGACGACGGTGAAGACGGGGACGGGACGTGACGGACCGCTAAACCTAAACAAATCTTGAGGAAAATCGAGCTTGGATGTCGAGCTTGGAGAAAAGAAAGCTTAAGTAGTGTGGCTCGGGCATTTCATCGAACACCTCATGTGCATAGGAGGTGAGCTAGAGCACCACAAAGCCCTCCCCTAGCCAGCCAGAAAAAACAGAGCAGTGGAGTGCTCTGCTTGCGGGCGAGGGGGTATATATAGGCACCTCATTGGTCCCGGTTGGTGGCTGGAACCGGGACTAAAGGACCTCCTTTGGTCCCGGTTCCAGCCATGAACCAAGAACAATGGATGTGGGCCAGGAGCGAGGCCCATTGGTCCCGGTTCGTGTCTGGAACCGGGACCAATGCCCCACGAGGCCCGGTCGGACCCCTGGGCGCACGAACCGGGAGGTATGCCCCCATGGGTCCCGGTTCGTCACTGAACCGGGACTAATTGGCTGGCCAGGACTGAACCAAAGCCCTGTTTTCTACTAGTGTCCATTCAAAGGTGCTTAACATTCTAAACTCTTCAAAGAAATCCAGAAGATAAATACATTCATTGACCTCAGCAATTTGTTTTCTCAGATAAGGTAGATTTTTTATCCACAATTTGATACTCCTTTTGAGATGCTTGAGCTTTGCATTAATGATTTTTGCAGGATCAGTGATGCCTACAGGAATATCCCAAGCATTTTTGACTAAATCTTTGAATGAACTATGCCCCAACCAATAATTTTCAAACCTAAAAATTCTTGATTTAGGGATAGAAGTATCCACTTTGATCATGCAAGGAAGGTGATCAGAGATAGGTCTGGCAAGAGGTAGAGAAGTAGTATCTGCGTATGAAATCATCCAAGCAGCAGAAGTAAAAAACCAGTCCAATTATTCCAGCAGGGGGTTCTCTTGCATATTGCTCCAACTGTATTGTCTTCCTTTTAAAGAAAGCTCAACTAACCGCAGGTTACTGATGGCCTCATTAAAAAGTAGCATCTGATTGACATCTCCTCTAGGTTTATTCCTGTCTGATGGAGCTCTAATGAAGTTGAAATCCCCCATGATAATCTAGTCCTCTTCAGGAGGCATCTCAATATTGCTAAACCAATTGAAAAATTCCACTTTTTCAGCTTGTTCACAGGGCCCATAGATGTTTGTTAATATCCATGACTGTGTGGAGCTGGTGCAAGTCAGTTTAACAGAGATTGAGAACCTGTTTTGGAATAGAAGCTCTCCTTGGAACAAAGAACCATTCCAAGCAATGAGTAACCCTCCAGAAGCCCCAACAGAAGGCAAGAACTCAAATTTGTTAAATCTTTTAGGGCAGAATTTACCAATATAAGCAAGATCAAAAATTTCTCTTTTTGTTTCCTGAAGACATATAATCCCAGCAGCACTTTCCTCAATCTTCTGTTTAATAGCTAACCACTTATTTTCAGCATTAATCTCTCTGATATTCCAATTTAGGATATTCCAAGACCTGTTGTTATTCATAGAGAAAGGCTGATGATTTGGTTTCCCCTCTCAAGATCCATCCCTGGAGCATTATGTGAAGAGTGATTCTCAGGGTATCAGAACCTATAGCAAAGTGCTCAAATTGTTTTCTTTCATACAAGTCAACAGCTGTAAGATCATTCTTTTCCAGCCTATCATCATCATAGCATAAATTATGGCTGTCACCTAGCAGAGGAGAGGGATAAACCTCAACTATCTTAACTTTATCAACCATAAGAACAAGCACATACATTGAGATCACATTAAAATCCACTGAACATAGAAATTCATAACATAACATCACATAGTCTCTTTGGTTCCAACCACAAAATAGGCTTCTACAGATCCAAGAATCCTTAGTCACACTTAAAATTTCACCCAACATAGTTATTACAGAAACTTCCACAGGCCCAGAACTGCTCATATTACAAATATGACTAATCATGGATCACTGGTCTTGGAGTTACTTGTATTCTTGGCCTTGGAAACCTTGTCCAACTCCTCTTGCTCATTCTCCTTGTTCTTTGGTCTCTTAGCCAGTTCTCTTGAAGTTCCTCCTCAGCAACCTTGCAAAAAGATTTTGTGAGGTTTTTAACCACCTTATTTTGTATAATGGGAGGAACTGCATTGCAGGGTAAACAATCTTTGCCAATACAAGAATTTCTTTTAAAACCTTTGTTTTTCTCTCTTATTCTGCCACTTCTCCTTACCTGGATTTCCACTAGAGGGACCTTTCCTCTCCTCTTCCTAGAGATAGCTTCTCCAGCAGGTAGAAGAACAATGCTATTAGGAGAAATTCTCTTTAGTGGGCTACCAACATCTGATGATGAGTGAGCTGCAGGGCTAATTCCCTCATTGTCCTTGTCTTGACTGGATGAGATTTTTTGCAGACAAATTGGGGCCTGATTAATAGAGCAAGTATCAGGAATTATGAAAGTCATAGTCTGCTCAGTTTTAAAATTTGCAGTCAAGATGAGCCATAGTGATGATTTGAGCAGGTGTGTTGTCCATCCAAACCTATCAGGTGTAAGTAAAAGTTTTAGGATAAAGTTGAACCAACTTACTGGAATTTCTGCTGTAAAGGAATTAGGTGATTCCTGTGTAGAGGGAGCAAAGTGCTTGGCCCACAGATCCAAACCTTCTTCAAAAATTAAGTGTGATCCATGAATAACAGAGAGAGCATGAGATTAAGCCAAATTGAAATATTCACTTCATTTAAAAGCATTGTCACAATTACTAGTACCTTTTGATGTACCAGCCTCCTGGGTAGTAAATGTATCCTTAGCCTGGATGTTTCCCATTGAGAGAGTAGTCTCATTATCATGCTCATTAGTTTCATTTTGATCTGCAAGTTCCATTTCCTTTCCTGTAACATCTGGTATTGGGAGTGTTTCTGCAGCTTTGTCTGTGGCTGCTACTACTGACAGTTGACCAATCACATGGTTAGTTATAACTGCATTGTGGAGGTCAAGCTCTGTTGAATCAAGTGGAGCTATGGGTTGATCAATCTCTGGCAAAGCAGCTTGAGCTTCTACATGCACAGCAACCATGTTCTATTGCATTTGATTCACCTGAGCAATTATGACTGCTCCTGGTTCCTCCTCCTGCTCTGGAGGATAGGCTTGTAGAATATTTTGTAGTCCAATACCCAGGGGAAATGCAATTTCTCCTAGAGCAGCTTGATTAACCTCTTCATTCTGGTTGTTACCTCCCACTGCATTATGAGACAAAATCCCTTCTGACAAAGATACAGTTGTTGTTATGCTGCTGTTTGGGACAGCCTCATTTTCATCCATAAAAATTTTCTCTTGTTGAACAATTGCTGGTTGTTGAACAGGCTGTGGAAAAGCCCAGTGACCCTGCTCTTCCCACTCCTCCCACTCTTCCTCATTAACCTAATTGTTATTAATCTGAGCATGGTGGAAACCAGGAAAATCATTAGCATTCAGAGGCAAGGGGTGTGGATCAACTCCTGGTGGTGGCAGTGGGTCTTCATCAGGAGGGCCTCCCCAAAGCATTTCTTCCATTAGGATTTCAATAGAAGTAGTTAAAGATTCACCATCAAACATTTCCCCTTCAGTCCATCTGATACTTTTAGGGACCTCAATAAGATCAGTGACTCTTGCCTTAACTAAGACCTTCCCTTTTAGTGCATCATCTTTCTCCCAACTGATTATTTTACCAAATCTAGCAATGGCAGCAGCTATGTCTTCAGTATTGCAGTTATCAAACGGGACACCAACAATCAACAGCCAACAAACCCTATTAAAGTTTACTTTTCTCCAGTTGCACCCCTCATTGTGTCTGGTGAATTTAATGAACACATCACCAAATTCATGCGGGCTATCTCTAACAAGCCTGTCTCTGTCTCTAATATGTCTGAACTGCACATAGGCTTCCCCAAACGGGCATGGTTGAATCTCCCTAAAACCCACTTGGGTCACAGGATCATGCTGAAGAAACTCCTCAAGAACCTCACGCACGTTTGGAAAGTGTACCTCATCTGGTAGCGGCTGGATGGTGGCAATGGCCCACTCCTCGTGGCGACGAGCTCGGCGCGGCAGAACCACCCAGGAAACCCCCGTCCGCCCCTCGATGTGCTGAATCTGGAAACCATCACTAGTGCAGAATCAAGCTTAAGTGCCGATTCGTAAGGGCCTTTAGTGCCGGTTCCTGAACCGGCACTAAAGGTTGGGGACTAAAGGCCCCCCCCCTCTTTAGTCCCAGTTCAACACGGCCCGGGACCAAAGGCCCACCACGTGGCACGAGCTGGCACCGGGGGCTGGGGGACCTTTAGTCTCGGTTGGTAACACCAACCGGGACTAAAAGTACCACGTGGCACGAGCCAGCGCCGGGGGCTGGGGGACCTTTAGTCCCGGTTGGTAACACCAACCGGGACTAAAAGTATTAGGGGTTTATGAATTATGGTTTATTTTTCCTTTTAATTTTGTGTTTTCCATTTAATTCTTTTTCATTTCAAACATATTTTACGCAACTACATACTATACACGTTATGCATATATATATATATATATATAAATATAATTTCTCGTAGAACCGATCATATATATATCATCGAATTTCTTGTACGACCATTCACATACACATATATATATACAATTTGGTATGTACAATTTCTCCTACAATTTGTGGATCATTACATGCAGGCATTACAGCTTGTAATGGAATTCTCCTTTGGGATCTATGACCTGGTCGACCAAAAATCCCGCTATTTCCTCTTGAATTGCTCGTACGCGATCCGTTGGTAGGAGCGTGTCCCGCATCTCCGTCAGCTTTAAAGAAGGAGATCAAGATGAATATATTAGTTGTGTGTATATATATTAGACCATGATAAAAAAAATTGTGGATAGTGTTCTGGCAAACGTACCCAACGTTGTCTTTCAGATCTGCTCCTTTCGGACGTTATCATGCGAATGTTCTCGCAAACGTAGTATGCGCATAAATTATTCCCCGGCGTCTGGCTCATGCACTTTACGAGAATAGAGTTCAATCAGATAATAACTAATTAAGCATGATAATGGTATTGAAACTAGAATTAAAGAGACGCACGGACGTAGCTAGCTAGTACTACTTAATTACCTTGGGTCGCACCCATTTCAGTTGTTGTTTCCATTCGCCTGGGACCTCTTTGATGAACTTTTGCCAAGCCCTGCCCGCCGGCAAAGAAAATGAATAAAGGAGTTATTAATTAGTTGATATCAGGAAATGAGCTAAAGAGGCCGACATAGTGCGATAATGATTGAAATTACCTATCGACCATCCCCCTCACGATTGCGTATTCGGAAGGGTCTTTATATAGTGAGTCCAGTACTTGAAATTTCCCTCGTCAACTTCAATGATTAACAAGATCCAGTGGAAACTGCATGCGCACACGTTTGTATAATTAAGCGGGCATGTGCATAACTCATCAACTACACTTATTAACATCTAGTAAGCAAAAATAGAATGTGTAGTACAAGATATAGTAACACTCACCCGAAGTTGTAAGGAAGTAGTATTTCTGGTTGGGTATTTAGTCGCTTCAAAAACTCTAGCAAGCTTCTCTCTGTGTCTTTTCTATACTCCTCAAGTAACCATGTCTTTTCATTAATGGTATTTGGGTCAATGAACCCAATGCCATAGCGTCCAGCTCTTTTCATTTTAGACATCTTCATTCTACATAATACCACAGAAAAGAATATAGTGAGGATAATTACAGGTAATGAACGAGCACAGCTAGCTAGAGACTTAAATTACAGAAAGAAATCACTTACAGACAATAGCAACTGACGATAGATTTGTCGAGTGCGTCTTGATTGAATAACTGAAACATCTCTTGAAACTCAACTCACAAATCTTTTCCATGGAAGTAATGCTCTTCCTTGACTTTCACCATGAGGGACTCTCGATCGGTCTTTACTGCTTCTGTCATGTACCACTTATGCAAATTGTACATTGTCGTTGGTAGAAGTGGGATCTGCTCAGGCTTGACCAGAGGTTGGCCGCGGACATATTTCCATCGTAGTTCCTCCTCTTTAAACACGGGGAGTTCCTCGATGCCTAGGAGTTGTTCAACAGTGAGACCGGCCTCTTTAGCCTGCCTTCTATGATCATCGGTTATTACCAGCTGATCGGCGGTACTCACATGTGTTTGTACAATGAGCGGGGGGATCGATTGCACTGCCTGTTCTCCCAGCTGGGGAACAGTTTTCCCGCTTTTTTTGCCAACTGCTTGGCTCGAGCTCGAGCTCGACTCCTTCTTTTTTTGTGCCTGATATAACTTCTTGATAGAGCGCTCATAGTCTGAGTCTGTATGCTTGACAGCCGGTTGAGCATTATCAATAAAGTGTTGTATGACATTCTCAGGTACTTTCTCCTTTGGGGGCGGTGGCGGTTTTGGTCCAAAATGGGCCTTCAATTGGGCAGCCACTTCGGTGTTGATTTTCTCCTCAGTCAGGTGGTAAGGCAACTTCGGAAGAGGCTTGAGGCTTGGACCATATTTGTATTTCTTGCTTGTTGTACCGCTAGCCGCGTAGCTGCGGCGCCTCTCTTCTGCTGTTGCTTAGGCAGCAGAGCCCGCTGAGGCGGCGCAGACGGCTGACATGGTGCCAGACTTGGAGGAGGAGGAGTCGGCTGACGCGGTGCCGGACTTGGAGGAGGAGGAGACGGCTGACGCGGTGCCGGACTTGGAGGAGGAGGAGTCGGCTGACGCGGTGCCGGACTTGGAGGAGGAGGAGTCGGCTGACGCGATGCCGTACTTGGAGGAGGAGGAGTCAACTGACACGGCGGCGGACTTGGAGGAGTAGGAGTCGACTGACGCGGTGGCGGACTTGTTGCAGGAGGAGTCGGTGGCCTTGGAAAGACGATGCAATCCTTTTTCCATAGAATGATATGATGTATGGCCTCTCCCGGTGTGTTCTCCTCGTCACCTCCAGGAATGTCAAGCTGTAGATCATAATATCCTGACATCACTTCATCAACCCCGACACGAGCATAGCCAGCTGGAATCGGATTGCAATGGAAGGTTGCTTCAGGGGGATTTGTTAAAGCATAGCCGTCCGCCACCTTCATGGATAGGTTCTTCACTTTCATGTGTAGCTCACAAGTAGTCCTATCTTTGATATCATCCACAGGGTATCTAGCCAGCAGTGCATCATCGGCCGGGGTGGAACCCACGCTGCTACTCGGCATAGATGGGACGATGCTATCCAATGCTGGATCGATCTGCTCCTGCTGCCGCTGAGACGCCCTTTCCTGGCTAAGTGAGTCGATCTGCTCCTGCTGCTGCCTGAAAGCGCGTTCCAACTCCAAGTTCTTTGATTCTAGGCCTTCAAGGTGGAGTGCTTCCTCCTTCCTCTGCTCCTCATCCAGCTTCCTCTTCCGCTCCTCCTTCTGCTTCTTTCTCGCACGGCTTCTGTAATAGGCGTTCCAATCGCAAACCCCTTAAACCATGGAACAACGCCTTTGCCTCGTGTTCTTCCTGGGTGTTCAAGATTCTTCAGGGCGCACGTATGCTCGTCGTCCTCCCTGTTGGGCGTGAACACCCCTGTTCGAGCTTCTTCTATTGCAACAAGTAAATCGTCCTGTGCTTTTTTAAGACTTGCCCGCTCCATAATCAGCCCTGTCTCTGGGTCCAACTTCCCCCCATGCGCATAAAACCAAGTCCTGCACCTGGGGGGCCAGTTCAATGTAACTGGAGTGACCCCTGCAGCCATCATCTTTTGCTCAGCGAGATCCCACTTAGGCAGGGCCACCTGGTAGCCACCTAGCCCCAGAGTATGGTGCCACTTCTTTTTCGCAGCATTAATCTTGTTTTGTCTCGACCGTTCCTGAGCTAATTCCGATTCCTTGAACTTCACGAAAGCGTCCCAGTGATCTCTTGCCTTCTTCAGTGTTCCCTTGAATTCTGGAGTCTGCTTTTCTGCTCTGACGTACGTGGCCCATATATTTTTCTTGTGGTTGTTGAATGCTATTGCCATCTTCTTAAGAGCACTCTTCCTGACTTTCACGAGATGTGCATCTGTCAAATGATCTGGTAGGGTGAAATGTGGCATGAGCGATTCCCAAAGCAGATCTTTTGCTCTTTTGTCGACAAAAGTAACTCCTGGATCTCCCTTTGCTGGCTTTTTCCATTCTTGAACGGAGATCGGGACTTGGTCCCTGACAATAACTCCGCATTGACGAGTGAACTTGGTCGCATTCTTCTTAGGTTCAAGCGGTTCACCATTTGATTTGATGGCATCAATGTTGTACTTTACGCCAGCCTGCAACCTTTTGGCCGGGCCTCGAACTACCCTGCCGCATGTAGAAGATTTGCTCGATCTGGAGGGCTAAAAGAAGAAAGATCGATTCGTTAATATATACAAATCAATTAATACATGTAATGATCACCGGATGGCTTATATAATAAATATACCTCACCGGTCTTTGTTATTTGAAGAATATTTTCTTCGTCATCATTGTTGTCGCCTTCATCTATTCGTTCGTCTTCGTCAAACATCATACCCTCACCCGAAGTGTTCAGTGCGAGCCATCATCTGGGCTCGGGGAGCGTATGATGTCGAACAGAGCCTCTTCTCCTTCTCTGCCGGTATTGTCCATAGCTTTTATTTAGCTAATCTAGAAGAAAGATAAAACAATTTAGTATTCAAATTAGAATGCATGCAATCAATAAGGAAAAACTGAATCATAGTAGATAATCCAGATAATTAATATGCATCATCGAATATAATCTCGAATACATCGTCTCGGATATTATCGAATAATATAATCTCGAATACATCGTCTCGAATATTATTGAATATAATCTCGAATACATCTCGAGTATTATCACTAATACATCTCGAATATTATCATATATATAACATCACTAGCTAATTAACATCACTCGCGGTGGACACCCAAAGAGAAGGAACGATCACAGGATCATAGCTCGGGTGAGATCCCTGAAGAACCTACCAGGTATTGGAGAACCTGACGTCCAACGCAACCATGTAGCGACGGACGTGCTCATCCTCCTCCCTGACACGGTGACGTACCACCTCCATGGGGGACGCCAGCCTCCGCACCGAATGTGGCCCACGCGCCCGCCACCAAAGAAGCTCCGGGTCAACAATGGGACCCGGGTTCCTCACCAAGATGCGCGCCCCTGAAGGTAGCACCTCCCAGTGCCAGCCCGGTGGAGCCCAGTCCCGGACATGGCGCCTCTGAAGCAGGACGTCGTCGCGAACGAGTCGACGAGGAGGATGCAGGCCGGGCATCGTTGACATCGAGAACAAATTCTATGCAAATTTAACATTTTTTAAATGCTTGATTGTGATTTTTGTAATTCTTTTTCACTTGATTTTGCAAATACATAACAAACTTTTGCAAATACAACATTAAAATATGCAACTTTTTTCTATGCAATTTTTTTCTATGCTTTGTCAAAATTCCTCAAATATTTTCTATACATTGTATACATACATATACTAATTGCTATACATATATTGGATCAAATGTCAAAATTCCTCAACTTTTTTCTATACATTGTATACATACATATATATATATACTAATTTCTATACATTGGATCAAAATGTCAAAATTCCTCAAAATTTCTATACATACATTATACTAATTAATTCCTCAAATGTCAAAATTCCTCAACTTTTTTCTATACATCTAATCATCTAGTGAAAAAAAATGTCAAAATTCTTCTGAAAAATGTCATAATTGCTATACATATATACTAAAACATACAAAAATACATATAAATCATCTAACTTAAGAAAATGTGTGTGTGTGTGTGTGTTCATGCATGTGTGTGTGTGTGGGCTCGGCGAGGGGCGACCATGGCGGCACGGGGCGAGGAAGAGGGGGGAGAGGGAGGAAAGGAGCTCACAACAGGGTGACGGCGAGGCGATTCGAGTCGGGGGCAGCGACGGCGTCGGGGCAGGCGGCGCAGCGAGGAGGTCGGGGAGGAGCAGGCGTGGGCGGCGTCGAGGATCGGCGAGGAGGGCGCGTCCGGCGTCGGGGATCAGCGAGGAGGCGCGGGCGGCCGGCGTCGGGGGCGGCGACAAGCTCCGACGTCGGGGGAGGCGAGACGGCGTCGGGGCAGGCGCGTACGGTGGCAGACTGGCGGCGCGGCGATCTCCTCTATAGTGGTCGAAGAAGCAGAGAACAAACTGTGAAAAAATTTCAAGTGTTGTATATATATGCGGAGACCTTTAGTCCCGGTTGGAGCCACCAACCGCGACTAAATGTCAATTTCGCCAGTCCAAGCGGCGGGAAGCGCAGAGCTTTAGTCGTGGTTGGTGGCTCCAACTGCGACTAAAGGCACCCTTTAGTCGCGGTTGGTGGCTCCAACCGCGACTAAAGGCTGGTGCTCGCGCAGGCGCGGTGCAGGGCAAGTTTAGTCCCACCTCGCCCAGCGAGGGGCGCTCGCACCAGCTTATAAGCCCCGCCACGACATCTCTCTCGAGCTCCTCTCTAAGCAGGCCTTTGTGGGCCTATTGAACCTGTGCTGCCCTGTTGGGCCTACTGGGCCTTGCGGGCCTGCATCCTGGCCCAACTAGAGGTTGGGTTTCTAGTCGTATGCAGGCCGTGAGGCGGGCTTTTTTTTATTTACTTTTCAGTTCTTTTTTTGTTTTCTACTTTATTTGTTTTCTTTTGTTTCTGAGTTTTTTTGCTTTATTTAGAGTTAATGAGTGAATCTTTTTGCGTTAGGTCAAAAAAATTATAAACTTTCTGTTAGTGGTAGTAGTTTTCAAATTTGAATAGCTAAATTTGACTTATTTGAAATTTGTGTGAATCACTAGTTTGTGAATAACTTTACTTTAAAAATAGATTTTCCAGTGATTCTTTTTTCTACTATTTAATATTAGTGTGTTTTATCATTATATTCAATATGGTAATTCCTAGGTTATTTAAAAAATGAAATGCCTTTGTAACAGATGAGTTTTCGTCTGAAACCCTGATACTTCGAAAGAGATTGTCCATTTTATACACGAAGTGCATCCAGTTTTTGCCGTAACCCTATCAAATTTTTAGCACATGCTAAGTGGGTGAAATGATGATACCATGCCAACTTTCAACCTTTTCAGAGTTCATTTGTAGTGCTTTTCAATTTCAGGGTCATTTACCTCAAAAAATTCACTAAATGCATGAAAACAGCAATTGAAGTCAGAAAAGGTTGAAAATTGATGACGTGGCTGTGAATGGTGCATACTGAACACACAAAAAGTCTGGAGTTGAAATAAGTTTAAAAAAATGAAATGCCTTTGTAACAGATGAATTTTCGTCTGAAACCCTGATACTTCGAAAGAGATTGTCCATTTTGTACACGAAGTGCATCCAGTTTTTGCCGTAACCCTCTCAACTTTTTAGCACATGCTATGTGGGTGAAATGATGATATCATGCCAACTTTCAACCTTTTCAGAGTTCATTTGTAGTGCTTTTCAATTTCAGTGTCATTTAGCTCAAAAAAAATCAGTAAATGCATGAAAAATAGCAAATGAAGTCAGAAAGGGTTGAAAATTGATGACGTGGCTTTGGACATAATATTTCTTCGTGTTTCAAATGCCAAAACGCATAAGTACCCTAACTATTACAAAGATTCCCTCCGGTTTGTCCGAAGTGGGACTTTGCAGATATATAAGTCCGGAAACTCTCTAGAGAAGCCGTCACATCCCAGAGTGGGATCTTTGGGTATAAAAAAAATTCTTCGCGTGTGTTCCTTTGCGCCGTAACCATGGACAATCTTCATCGTTTAACTGGATGCTCGGGTCAATATTCACTATGAAGGGAGCAATTTCATGAAACTTTTCATAATCTTCTGACATGTCTGTCTTGTCCTCCACTCCGACGATGTTTCTTTTCCCTGAAAGAACTATGTGGCGCTTTGGCTCATCGTATGATGTATTCGCTTCCTTATCTTTTCTTTTTCTCGGCTTGGTAGACATGTCCTTCACATAGAAAACCTGCGCCACATCATTGGCTAGGACGAATGGTTCGTATGCGTACCCAAGATTGTTGAGATCCACTGTTGTCATTCCGTACTGCGGGTCTTCCTTTACCCCGCCTCCTGTCAGATTGACCCATTTGCACTGAAACAAAAGGACCTTCAAACCACGTCCATAGTCAAGTTCCCATATCTCCTCTATGTAACCATAATATGTGTCCTTTGGCCTATTGGTGTTTGCTGCATCATAGCGGACACCACTGTTTTGGTTGGTACTCTTTTTATCTTGGGCGATCGTGTAAAATGTTTTCCCATTTATCTCGTACCCTTTGAAAGTCAATATAGTCGAAGACGGTAACTTGGACAGCAAGTACAGCTCATCTGCAACAGTGTCGTCATGCATGAGACGTGTCTCCAACCAACCAGCGAAAGTCCCCGTTTGTTCATGTGTAATCCAGTCGTCAGACTGCTCCGGGTGTTTGGAGCGTAGAATATTCTTGTGTTCCTCGATATACGGAGCCACCAAGGTGGAACTTTGTAGAACTGTGTAGCGTGCTTGCGCCCAAGAATGCCCGTCCTGGCATATTACTGAATTCTTTCCTAGCGTGCATTTTCCACCCAGTCTGCCCTCATGCTGCGATTCAGGAACACCAATCGGCTTAAGGTCAGGAATAAAGTCAACACAAAACTCAATGACCTCCTCTGTTTCATGGCCCTTGGAGATGCTTTCTTGTGGCCTAGCATGGTTATGAATATATTTCTTTAAGACTCCCATGAACCTCTCAAAGGGGAACATATTGTGTAGAAATACAGGACCCAGAATGGCAATCTCTTCGACTAGGTGAACTAGGACGTGCGTCATGATATTGAAGAAGGATGGTGGGAACACCAACTCGAAACTGACAAGACATTGCACCAAATCATTCTCTAACCTTGGTATGATTTCTGGATCGATTACCTTGTGAGATATTGCATTGAGGAATGCACATAGCTTCACAATGACTAATCGAACTTTTTCCGGTAGAAGCCCCCTCAATGCAACCGGAAGCAGTTGCGTAATAATCACGTGGCAGTCATGAGACTTTAGGTTCTGGAACATTTTCTCTGCCATATTTATTATTCCCTTTATATTCGACGAGAAGCCAGACGGGACCTTCATACTGAGCAGGCATTCGAAGAAGATTTCCTTCTCTTTTTTGGTAAGAGCGTAGCTGGCATGATCCTGATACTGCTTTGGATCCATGCCATCTTTTCTGTGCACACGTTGCAGGTCCTCCCGTGTCTCCGGTGTATCTTTTGTCTTCCCATACACACCGAAGAAGCCTAGCAGGTTCACGCAAAGATTCTTCATCACGTGCATCACATCGATTGCAGAGCGGACCTCTAGGTCTTTCCAATAGGGTAGGTCCCAAAATATAGATTTCTTCTTCCACATGGGTGCGCGTCCGTCAGCGTCATTCGGAACAGATTGTCCGCCAGGACCCTTTCCAAAGATTACTTTTAAATCCTTGACCATATCAAGTATATCATCACCAGTACGGTGGCGAGGCTTCTTCCGGTGATTTGCCTCACCTTTGAAATGCTTGCCTTTCTTTCTTACGGGATACCTGCTCGGAAGAAATCGACGATGTCCCAGGTACACATTCTTCTTACATTTATCCAAATATATACTGTCGGTATCATCTAAACAATGCGTGCACACGTGGTATCCCTTGTTTGTCTGTCCTGAAAGGTTACTGAGAGCAGGCCAATAATTGATGGTTACAAACAGCAATGCTCGCAGGTCAAATTCCTGCTTTTTGTGCTCATCCCACGCACGTACACCTTCTATACTCCACAGCTCTAAAAGTTCTTCAACTAATGGCCTTAGGTACACATCAATGTCGTTGCCGGGTTGCATGGGGCCTTGGATGAGCACTGGCATCATAGTGAACTTCCGCTTCATGCACAACCAAGGAGGAAGGTTATAGATACATAGAGTAACATGCCATGTGCTATGATTGCAGTTCTGCTCCCCAAATGGATTAATGCCATCTGCACTTAAACCAAACCATACGTTCCTTGCGTCATCTGCAAAGTCCTTCCACTTTCTCTCGATTTTTCACCACTGCGATCTGTCAGCGGGTACTCTCAACTTCCCGTCTTTCTTACGGTCTTCTTTGTGCCATCGCATCAACTTGGCATGCTCTTTGTTTTGGAACAAACGTTTCAACCATGGTATTATAGGAGCATACCACATCACCTTGGCAAGAATATTTTTCCTGGGGCGCTCGCCCTCAACATCACCAGGGTCATCGTGGCTGATCTTATAGAGTAATGCACCGCATACCGGGCATGCATTCAAATCCTCGTACTCACCGCGGTAGAGGATGCAGTCATTAGGGCATGCATGTATCTTCTGCACCTCTAATCCTAGAGGGCAAACAACCTTCTTTGCTTCGTACATACTGTCGGGAAATTCATTGTCCTTTAGAAGCTTCTTCTTTAACATTATCAGAAATTTTCAAATCCCTTGTCAGATACACCATTCTCTGCCTTCCATTGTAGCAATTCCAGTGTGGTACCCAGCTTTTTCTTGTCATCTTCGCAATTTGGGTACTACAATTTCTTGTGATCCTCTAACATGCGCTGCAACTACAGCTTCTCCTTTTCACTTGCACAGTTTCTCTTTGCATCGGCAATGGCCCGACCAAGATCATCAGCGGGCTCATCTGATGCCTCTTCTTCAGCTTCTTGCCCCATTATCGGCTCAGCTTCTTCCCCCATTGTTGTACCATCATATTCAGGGAACCCATGGCCAGGATAGCTGTCGTCATCCTCTTCTTCTTCATTCTCTTCCATTAGGACCCCTCTTTCTCCGTGCTTGGTCCAACAGTTATAGCCGGACATGAAACCGGACTCAAACAGGTGGACGTGAATGGTTCTTGAGTTAGAGTAATTTCGATCATTCTTATAGCCATCACATGGACAATACATAAAACCATCCGCCCGCTTGTTTGCCTCAGCCGCAACCAGAAAAGTACGCACGCCATTAATGAACTGGGGAGAGCATCGGTCATCGTACATCCATTGCCGGCTCATCTTCATTACACAACACCGAAAAGACCAAATTAATACAAGTTCATACATAAAGTTCATACACACTTGTTCTCATAAAACAACATACAAACTCTCTAGCTAAAGCATTTAAATGCAACAACAAATGCGATCAAGATTGCAACTAATGTAACAATTGATCCAACAACATAGTGATACCAAGCCTCACTATCAATGGCATATTTTTTAAATTTTCTAATCTTCAAGCGCATTGCATCCATCTTGATCTTGTGATCATCGACAACATCGGCAACATACAACTCCAGTTTCATCTTCTCTTCTTCAATTCTTTTCAATTTTTCTTTCAAATACTTGTTTTCTTTTTCAACTAAATTTAACTTCTCGACAAGAGGGTCGGTTGCAATTTCCGGTTCACATAGCTCCTAGATAAAAATATCTATGTCAACTTGATGGGCATAATTGTCATAAACACGAAATGCAACAAATAGTTATAAAAGAGAATATACCACATCCGAATCATAAACCGGACGAGGGCCCACGGGGACGGATATCAAAACCATGCCACTATGTATAACAAACAACATACGGGTAAGAAAATTATACAAGTAACTATCTAAATCACACAAAAATGATTTTCTTTTTATAAAAAGGATAAGAACAAGAGGCTCACCAAGGTGGTGCCGGCGACGGGACGATGCGGGCGATCGACGGTGGTTAGGACGGGGACGGGAAGGCACTAAGTAAACCACACCTACACATTCAAACTAAGAAGTTAATTTGAGCACAAATTGCATATAAATCAAATAAACTACCACATATAAATACGGCCAAACTAAAACCCACAAATCACTATACTTATAGAGCATTGCAAGAGCTAATCTAGCAATGAGAGATGAAAGGACAAAGTTGCTAACCTTTGTGAAAACTTGGATGGATGGGGTGCCTCCAAATCTTGACAAATTTTGGCAAAAATGGAGGATGAGCTCGAGGAAGAGGGGAAGAACAGGGAGGAGAGGAAAGGGGAAGAACAGAGAGCTCGGGCTAGGGTTTATATAGGAGCATCTTTAGTCCCGGTTCGTGACACAAACCGAGACTAAAGGTGAGCCTCTAGTACCGGTTCGTGACACGAACCGGAACTAAAGGTGATCGTGGGGCCCCAGCCTGACACCAGCCTGCCACCACCCCTTTAGTCCCGGTTTGTGTCACGAACCGGTACTAGAGGTTCAACACAAACCGGGACTAATGATGCCCGCCCCCTAGCTGTTGGAACCGGGACTAATGGTAACATTAGTACAGGTCCGTTTCCAAACCGGGACTAATGGGGCTCACGTAAAGCCCTTTTTCTACTAGTGCATGTGGCACAAAGGGCTGTGGGTTGATGGGTATGTTCATCATTGGCAGCCCGGAATGCTGTCCGGGCTCGCTGGGTGGTGGAGTAGGAGCAGAGGTGAGTGGCGAGGAAGTCGATGGGGCAGCACAAATGGAGAGAGCAGAGGAATGCGAGGAGTTCGGCACTGGTCTCGGTTGGAAATTGGGAAAGAATCACGTGACCAGCTCTTTGAATGATGTTGCTTTCTTCATTTGGACAGCACGCCCACTTAGCAAAAACCAAGACTCGACTTCACCAGGGGCCCAAGCACCGGCTGGTGGGCTGGGGAACGTGTCAAGCTGGATGTATGGCCACAGCCCAGTAAGATTTGGCCTCCCACAGAACTAGCGATATGACCTTGCTCCCCGCATGCAAAACACGTACGTGGATCATAATGACGTACGTGCTCCACATTGACCGAAGCATGCAACGTAGTTTCAGGCACATTAACCTGTGCATTATTGCTAACAGTAATTTGGGGAGAACACCAACCTGGTTCTTGCGGCGGTAGAGCGTTGCCGTGCGTGGGGGAGAAGGCTTGGTGGCATGGAGCGGCTGAGCACTTGAGCACTAGAGGGCTTGGGCACGAGGAAGAAGATGAGTATGGGGCAATGAGAGCGTAAAGCCCTCCCCAATATTGCCTCCTCCCTTATATAGGGGGTGCGGAAAGTCAAGCGGCGGCAGGCTGATCCTGCCATGTGGCTGCAAATCTCTTTGCGTTCCCCTATTAAGGCATTAATAATGAGCCGGAATCGAGAGGTTACTGTTAACCCTCGTGCAGGGATCGAGGCGCACGCCCACCACTGATGGGACATGGCCGGAGTGGGCCCCTGACCCACTCCCGCACATCACGTTGACCGACATGTCAAGGCTGATGCGTGGCCAGGTGGGCCCGTGGAAAAGACCGGTCTGGCTTGTCAGTGCTGGACCGGATAACCTTTGAGGTGCAGCGCGGAAACTTGGCCCGCCCAGCGGCTGATTGCGCGGGAACTTTTTTTTCCATGCGTAGCTCGGTCGTGTCCTTCAGACATTTTCAAGACCGAGGTGGTCTACGTCATCTTGGAAGCAGCTCGACAGATAGAGGTCAACTGCATGAAGATGCTATTAGGAAAATGCTTCATTGAACTAGTTTCAAGCCCGGCGGCTGAAAACGATATACATCTCGGATGACCCGAGGTGCAGCCAGACATGAAGATCGGTTCAGGGGCTACTAACGGTGTCCCGGTTAAGGGGCCTCTCACCACGTTGGTTCCCGGCCTTGTGGGCCGGGCTGAGGACCCCTAATTTGGTTCCGCCCTGGGTCACTTTGGGCGGCCCATGGCGGATCACATGAAGATTCCAGAAGACTTGGCGTGCAAGACAAGAAGCTAGGATCGTGGACGACTATGCCTCCCCGTACGTAGCCGACTAGGATTTGTACCCCTTGGGCCCCTGGTATGCTATATAAGCTGGTGTCCGGGCTCATAGATAGACACATTGAAATCCCTTGGTACTGTGTATTCTATATACACTCCAACGCAATAAACAAAGAGCAGGACGTAGGGTATTATCTCCCCCGTCAGAGCCCGAACCTGGGTAAAATGCTTGTCCTTGTTACCATCGTGCCAAGTCGCCTAGCTAGGATACACTACCAAGGGATCTGCCGAATTTAGCTCTGACAGTATCTGAAACAAATGAAAGCATACTGGATAGAATACGTCTCTCTGCGGGGGAAAGATAAAGAGGCCAAATACGTTATAGAAAATATAAATAGAGAGCCTGCGGGCACTGGGCCGAAAGCTTACTGGGCTTTGGGACGAAGTGGGCTGCGCTGGGCTTGGGAGAGAGGCTGACGGCCGGGTCCCGATGCAATGAGTGGCTGACCAGCAGGGCTGAGGCATTGAGATGCTGACTGGTTGGCATGCTGCCTGATTTGATCGGGTCGTTGCCTCCTTCGCGTGCGAACACTGGCGAGAACATGCCCCAGCTCCGACGAGGGAGACCTCCAACTACAGACCATTGTTTGTGATGCTCCACATACGTGCATGCTTAGGGCAATGGGGCACGTCCCGTGGTGTATGCCACAGACTCCGGCGAGGTCAGGTTCGAGTGCAGCTTCAACCTTGGCACTTGGCTCCAGCGAGCTCACATGATAGAGCACCTCCAGGCTTCCTCTGTTGTGTGAGCTAAGCGGGATAGCTTCACAAGGCTCAGTTTTAGTGATCCACAGAAAAAGAGGGCTGGGGAGGGGCTTTGCCAGGAGCTTCCTCATGAAAAGAGGAGGAACTCTGAGGGCAAAGGGAGGGTCGAGGGCGGCTTATATAGTGGCGGGCAAGGAGCTTGGGCATCAATGGCGCGGGGTGCTCCGGTTGTGGCTGTGTTGAGCGACCGGAAGCTACAAGAGGCGGCGCTATGTTTCTAGAAGGGTTTAGGGTCGCCGGCATCAGGTGACACGAACGGAGGTCTCTTAGAAGTAGGTGCACGACGATGTCAGCCACGGTCGATGCTCAGCTGCTCCGGTTGGGCAGTAATGGCAGCGATCGGAGAGGGGCGAGGGCCGTGCAATGCTGGCGGTGTGGTGGGGATGCATTGGGATTAGGTGGCGATGCTGGGGGGTGACTGGTCGCCACGGGAATAGGGGTGGCCTCGGTGCACTGCTGGGAGCGCCAGATGGCATGCCAGCCATTGTGGTCACCATCGTTTTGGAATGCCAGTGGCATAGCCGGTGCACTGGGTCTATACTGGGGGCAACAAGGGGTCAGAGAAATGCCTCATTGGTAGACTAAGATATGGGAGGAAGGAGATTCCCAGGATTGCATGTCCATAGTTCAAATGTTTTCAAAATGCAAATCAACAACAAGGTGTTTGTTATTTGGCAAATGGTCAAGCCTCCTTCCCTTTGAGCCATGCTTCCTCCTAAGGGAATCATTTGGGATGATGATCACTGTGTCAAAATATCTGATCAAATGCTTACCTATAAAATGCACTTCCTTCACAAAGTGCCATATAGGATAGAGGCATGTTTTGGTTGCTGGCCCCAAAGCTAGAGTTGGGCTGGCCTATTCCTTGGTGGATCTAGGCAACATATATACAGGAGAGGGTCTATGAATTAATTCAGAATTTTCCAAGCAACAAAAAAGGTAGTTGCTTTGGAAGGGTTATTAAATGGGCATTTCCTAAAATAGGAAGAAGATATTTTCCTAACTCTAATTGAGTAGAGAATTTTACTGGATGACAATGTGGGCACAAAGATCACGTCCACAAAGTTTCATAAATTTTGGATGTAGGGAAATATACCTTGGAATTTATGAGTCAATAATGGACATAAAAGGAATATTCAATAAAGAGAAATATTGCAAAATGACATTGCGATAATTTTGTAGAAGTGGGCTTCATATGTATCATGGATGCTATGACAACGATTATAGAATCATAGGTGCAAAGGAAAAGAAGTTCCCTTTGAAATGGATAGAAAAGGAATCAGGGTTTTATATATTGTGGCACTAGGGTTTAGAGATAAACCCTAAGAAATTATTTGGGATCACAATGGTCTTGAGAAGATTTCTGGTTCTAGGGGAGAGAGCTTGCCAAATTACCAAGTCATTCACCAAAGATCCAAAGAAAATCTAAGAAAGTCAAGGCACTAAAAAATAAAAGGTTAGATTCACATGCCAAATTTCACCAAGTGATGTTTGGTCTGTGACATATCTTTATCGAGTTCCACACATGGCAAAGGCGCCATGTGGTAGACGCTGGTAACTCCTGGCATGGTTTGCCAAGTTCCTCCAGGGCATACTCGGCAAAGGGTGCCACATGGCGCACGCTGGTGACTCCTGACATCCAGGAGACGTTTGCCGAGTTCCTTCCAGCGACACTAAGCAAATGTTGCAACTTGGCGCTCGCTGGCGACTACTAACTTCCTGCATTTAAAAAAAGAAAATGATAAAAGTTTGTCGAGTGTCCGTTATACGACACTAGGCAAACCGAGCCCCGCCGTCACGGAGCCGTCAAATGCAAAGGGGAGGGACACGTCCCTTTGCCGAGTTCCTCCTGTCCTATACTCGGTAAACTGCCGTCTTTATCGAGTTTGTCATGCCTTGCACTCGGCAAAGGGACGTCTTTGCCGAGTTCTTTTTATCGCGCACTCGGCTTTATGTTGCCGTGTCGAGTACCCGATAAAATGAACTCGGCAAAGGGCTAGGCACTGGGCAAAGTTTCAGATTCTAGTAGTGATTGTACACGAGCATGTACTAGTTTGGCTGTGTGCACTGTACAGTGCCAGAAATACAGAAGCCAAAAAGGAATCTATGTTGGGACAACCTGACATGTAGTTATGTACACATCACAACACTGTGGATCACTGTGTAATGCAGGCTTGTAGAAGCATTGAAGAGAATATGAAGGGCAGCGCATTGATTGCAGGAATGTGGTTTCTGTAATCCAGTGGAGTACCTCTTAATATTTCAGTCCAGGGTATGCTTATGTGGGTCAATGCATGGTTAATTAACTAACTACATGTAATTAGGTGGGTCAATGCATGGTTAATTAACTAGCCACGTGTAATTAAGTGGTTAATTAAGTGGGTCAATGCACGTTTAAGTAATTAGCCACGTGTAATTGAGTGGTTAATAAAGCTTCCTTCAACCTTGATTGCTACTGTCATCCTTGACAAATGCTGGCACACAAATCCAATACATATGTTCCCCTCAAAAAGATGAGTAGTTCCATGAGTTGTGCATTCACACAGATAGTTGAACACTCTTGTCGGTTCTGTCAGGTCATTTCTTCTCTTTTATATCTAAATGCAATGACACACAAATCTTTAGCTTGCATGTTCAAAAAATGAAAGAAAAGAAAAGACTGTGAAACACTCGGATGTTTGGAACTAAGGCATGCCATGTGCTTTCAAAACTCTAAACTGTGAGGAAGACAGGAGACCAGAAATCACAAGCTGCATTTTTGCACTTTTCACTTGGTATACTGCTTATACAGCTATACTCTCATGCAATTTGCATCACCTTCCCTTAACATGTCTTGAATCTACTTATAAAATAACCAACACCGATATTGTACCAGGCACCAGTTACATCTTTATATTTTGGGTCTGTCTATATCTAAGTCGCCCGAGATTTTCTTATGTCTAAGTCGATTTCTGAAAATTTGTTTAGTGAAAAGTCTAACCTGCACTTTTTCAGAAATAAGCCTGCATGTTGCACTTTTCACTAAACTGAAGTTACACTTTTTAGAAAATCAACTTAGACATAAGAAAATCTCAGTTGACTTAGGATTAGCAAAACCGTTATTTTTTTACACCTAAATGTGCGCCACTTTGTAGTATATATTAGAAGAAAACACTGAGAAGACGCAAAGCACTACCTACAGCTTCACTTCTACAAATTAGCATGCTTATAGGGGCTAACATATATACATATTGATATAGAAAAAATCCCTCTCTCACCCACAAAAAAAAAAATTTGAATCCCTCTCATATATGAAGAATATGTGACTTCACCATCACCAGCCACCCAATATGGTTACAACCAAATCGGTTGTGGTGGGTGGATCGACACATACTCGTCTCTTTATGTAGAAGCTTCAGGTCTTGTGCATCCAGGTTTTAGTGTATGGGGTGCACGGAGCTATACCGGGATGGATTTTTTTTTTTTTTGAGGGGCATACCGGGATGGATGGGCGATGGCTGATAGCTCAGGATGGGAATGGGCCAACCCCGACCTGGCCTTGGACCCGGCCCCTGTGGCCCTAAGGCCAATTTGAGAGGCCACGGGTCGTCCCATATAAAGAATAGTTAGTGGTTTCGTTGGCCCGATGGGTATTTCGGGTCGGACCCAAATTCTTGCTTTACATTGACTTGTGGACAAACAAGATGTTAAAATTAGACATGGTTTAATGGAATCTGACTAGTGTAAGAATTAATAAGATTTCTAATACGTGGTTAATAGAAAAAATCAAGCCGTCTACTTGTGGTTTTATACGTGCGCATCTTGCCGAAACATATTAAGACAATTTTGTTGTTCATATACGCGAGCGTTCGCCGGAAATTATACGACAGAATGTGTCGCAAAATCGGGTCCTACGACAATGCCAGCGTGACGGAGTTTGCAGCTGCTATGAGATATAAGACTATAAGATTGGCTGACCTGGCTGACCCAGAGGGTCACCCGGTGCCGGTTGACCCAGAGGGTCACGTCGGATCCCGCCCACGCTGGCCCACCCCGATCCCACAAATATCCCCATCCTATCCACATCCGGGCGAAACCCTAGCCACTTGCCACTCCATTCCATTTCGAGTCCGCGTCGCTCCGCCGTCTCCCAGCTCCTCCCCGGCGATATCCGGGCTCCTCCGGCATGGCGGGCAGCGAATTCGACCCCAAGATCTCCGGATCCGACGACTGGGACATCGTCCCGTGCGGGGACGAGGAGGAGAAGGCCATCCGCCTGGCTCTCCGATGCTCCCGGGAGGAATCGGCCTGACCCTAGACCAATTCCATCCGGCGAGAATCCATTGCTGCCACGCAAGCGGCGCTTGGATCCGCCCGTGCCGGTAGCTCGAGGCGCATAACCGCGGCGGACGGCCCCGGGCTGGCGGCGCAGCAGGTGCGGTGGAGTCTCGTTCCCGTGACGTCGGGCTCCAAGTCTGAGGTAAACACCGGTAGATGGCCCAAGCGTGGCTGCTACGAGGACCGGCATGCCCGCCGGGCGAGGGAGAGGGTATGGCAAGCAGCGGAAGCGGAGTCGCAAGCCGCGTCCACGACCGAGGATGCCCTCTGAGCCCGCATCCTCGAGAAGAGGCAAAGGAGGACGGCGCGCGCCCTCGCCAAGGAACAAGATCAGGCGGTCCGTGCCATGGTCGGACTGCCCCCCAAAGAGGAGAAGGAGGAGGACAGTAATGGATCGGACATCTCCGGCAGTGAGTAGATCCGGCTCGATCCATTTTGCGTCTTCGACCGCAACTTCCGCGAGGGCAAGGGCAGCCGTGGGTGAACTTTCGCCATAGCTCTAGCATTTAAAACATGCCATAGTTCGATGGCATGTATGATGAAGTAAGCCGTATGCTATGTGTGTGAGAGATATATTACGTGAGTTTATTTTACGTTGCATGACATTGTTTGGATTTGAGGATTTGCTAATGAGGTACCCGATTATGGGTGCGGACATTTGAGGGATGACTGGTCACTGTCCGCGGACACGCCTGACTATGTCCACGGACGTTTAGGGGGCCGGATTTGCTAGGTCCGATTGTAGATGCTCTAAGAAGATTCGTTCTTTGCTGGACGCTGGTGCATCGAAGTAGAAGTCACATCTCAAATCTAGATGGACGCGACTACCCAAGGGGATTGGGTGCCCGGGATAGTCCCGTCTCAGCTCAAAAAGGTTCTACCTCCGTCCCAGTGTATAAGTCATTCACCTAGTTCTAGGTCGATAACTTAATTATCTAAATATGTATTATATGTGACAATAAAATATGTATTTAAAAACTACATCCGTGTAGAAATCTAGTGGTATACTTTTCATGACATATAACACATATTTAATTTCTCAAATCGATGACCTAGAAGTACTCAGATGACTTATACACCGGGACGGAGGGAGTATGGCCTTTGCCCTCCTAAAAATAATGACAGCCTTAAATTGCAAGTAATACTACCACGAACACGAGGAGCCGCTAAGATGAGTAGCCATAAAAACTAAGCTTTCACGCGGGGATCTATCAAAAACAGCATCCGGGGGATTACATAATTCGTGATGAGATGCAGAAAATTTTGGAGGATCGCGTGGAAAAATTGGAATGAAGGATCCCGCGAATAAATTTGGCATGAGCCACGATAATATGGTTTTTTCTTGCAAGATTTTTCTTACAAAAATTTCTTGCAAGTTGCAGATTCCCTTGCAAATGCAAATTCTTACAAAATAGACTGATCCAATTGCAAGCATGCATGTCGCAGACTTCATTATTTATCACCAGTAGCCCGACCAGCCATGCAAGATAATATAGCCATGCATGTGCATGTACGTGTGCCAGACCTGGGCGAGCCTTAACACGCATCCGGTTTTCAAGCGAATAGGATGACCAGGCTTGCGTTCACACGAGTCTCTTAATGCCACACTGCTCTGCTGTGAGTAGCTTCGTAGGTGCTGGCACACAGTGGCTGCGTCAGGTACCGGATAGCACACTAAGTGTGCTTAGCACATCACCGTCGGATGGAGATGGGCCAATGGACGGTAGATGCAGCTGTGGGCAGGCCCGTTGATGAGGGGGGTCAAATTGGCCGACCGCACAGGGCCCCCAAATTTTTGAGGCCCCAAGTCCAGCAGGTAATAGGTGTATTGGTAAAGAAATTGGAAATCAAATCAACAGGATTCGATCCACTACTCATATACTTACACGCACACAGCCGGTCAGCCGCATGTTGGTTTCCTCGATCAGCGGAATTTGCGATCGAGCAGCCTAGTTTCGCTCGAAATCGTTGACAGGACTCGATCTTGTGCATCGATCTTGGTAAGATCAGTTAAATTTGATACCCCATCCGTCCCATTTTAATTGACGCTCAAACGGATGCGTCAATTAAAATGGGACCGAGGGAGTAGTTTATTTGCAAGACAGAGTCAAAAGGTTCACTGTTCTACTTGCAGACGTGTGGAAAGCCATTAGTACGATAGATGGCACTTCCTCTGTAAACTAATATAAGACGTTTTAGATCACTAAAAGTTAGTGATCTAAAGCATCTTATATTAGTTAACAGAGGGAGTAATAATTAGTGAGTTGACAAAGACTGTATCAAGGTTGAATTTGATGCTCCGGACCTTGATCGATCTGCTATTCTAGTTGATGTCATCAGTTACATAAACTGAAAATTTTGCTACTCCGACATGAAGGCATCGTCTGTCATATACCAGTAAAAACATACCTATAATTATATTATTTCAAATATATATATCTGCAATTATCATGGGTTCAGGTAAGATGTTAGATAAACAAATAAATAAATCCATTTGTCTAAATAAGGACAGATTTCAATGCATACGTGGTCTCCGTGGTGTCATGTCGTAGTAATAAAACCGACAAGTGCTGCGACCCAACAACTTGTGCAATCTTAGTTCTTACATAATCTAATCTAGTTAGTTAGGAGAAAGCGGACCAAGTTACATTCTGTCAGTTTGACTTTGCTACTTAGATTGATCCCTTTTTATTAACCAATTTGTTCCGGAACATGTCTGTGCTATTGGCAACCATAGTTGTTTATAAATAGCATGGAAGGTATTCAACCCTGAACCTGTGTGTCTGTGTCTGCACCTGAAAACAGGCGCAAGCTACCTGCTGTCCAAAGCCAACAAGTAACAGTATATGAAACTCAATTTCCTTGTGCAACATCTTCAGTTATTTCATTTGTCTTTTAGTTGTCCTTGCCAGATCTTAATTAGTTGCTGTAGTCTTGAGAACAGTGTGTGCTGGGAGTTGAAACTTCAACTGCTAGTAGTTTACGCATGGTTGCTTCTTAGACTCAAACCACTGGAATCTAGTGAAGTGCTTCTACTAAACAACATAATTTTATGAACTGAATTTACTACACGAGTACCTCAGCACAAGCATGTGCGCACGACACGGATGTGAAACCCGGTACTTGCGGGCTACAAAAGATATTTAAAGTCATCAGCTGCACTGAGCCAATGAGCAATGTGGCTTCAAATTGTTGACTATATTAGCAATTTTTCGTTTAATTTAATGCACGAATAAATCATGAGCATGTCATTGACAGAATTAATAACATACTGATTATGATCCAGATAAGCACGTACAACGTAAATAGTAGAAACATCTACACACATAGCTAGTACTGCTAAGACAGAAATAAACAGAAGCAGGATAAACGTGTTATACCCTCCAGTCGGCCAGGACGAAGCCGCGGCGGTGGCAACGGTGTCCTCGGCGGCCTTCTTCTCGGCTTCAAGTTTCTCGGCGATGAGTTGGTCGGCTTTGGATTGCTGACTCATGGTGATGATGAAGGCGATGCAGACGTAGACGTAGACAAACTACGGCGAGCAGTTGCATAGAAGACGTTCCCCAAAAATCTAATCGCCCCATCTCCCGTACAGGATCTGGAGAGGCGGGGTTTCGGTGGCCTGCTCTTCCATCAACCGTGTATGCGGTGAGCGGAACAGGATCACCGGCGGTAGCAGCAGCAAAAGGAACGACAGTGGGAGCAGTGCGCGTGGAGGCAGAGCAGATGGGATATGTTCTTCGTGATGGCTAGGGTTGGCCGGTGCCTCCAATATACAAGCACGACCGGGTGGAGAAACGTGGGCTGGACCCACGTCTATGTCGGTAACAGCCCATGATCCGATGTCTCAGATCGTGGCCCGTCTGTTAAGGACTCTCCATTCCTGGCCGGCAAAAACTAAGCGCATTGGTGTGAACTCGGCTTGGCTCGGCTCAATCCCGCATCCCGTGGCGCGCGCGGCGGACGGCGGAGGAGGAGCGTGCGGGAACCACTTCTCTTCTCAAACTCCAATAGCATGTGGAAGAGACTCCCTTATAAGGAGGTCCAACTCCTCTTCCACTAGCTGTATGGGACTAAACTTCCCACCACACCCATTGTCATATAACCCACATGGGCCATTAGAGATTTTCTGAAATTGTTAGATGGGCCAAGGCCCATCCCTATATTTCAACAATCCCCCACTAAATCTCGAGGGCCCAACCTGTCCTCTGTTCCAAACACTATTTTGATATATCAATATTTCAGTGGAGAACTGCTAAGGTTGAACTCCACCTAGAGAAAGTTGCTTCATTCCCTCACAACTGAACAATGGACGATGCCTTGAATTGTCAGTTTGGTGTAAAGAAGTTTCACCACATGTCTTACTGGTATTAGACTGCCGAATGCTGACCCCTCGGGTGGATCATATTGGTCACACTCTTGGCCTATTCATGAGCTTGCTAGAGATCATCCCAATCTCATAGACTGTGACCAGCAGTCAGGCTCATATAGTTGTGTTCCTCCAAATATCGCTCTATAGGATAGCATCTTGCTTATATAAGCTTTGGAACACATTAAGACAAGTCAATCTACCATATAGTTTCTGAGAGTATTGCATCTCCAACGGAGTGGGTTAGTAAAGTTACTCTCGTCAGTTCACCACTGGCTTGTTTTTCCCAGGTCCTACTTCACGGGATCTCCGATAACATACGTTGGGTAACCACCATGGCAACTCATGTGGGTCTCATACCCATCTCCCTCGATGTATTTTCTATCACAACACGTGATAGCCTTTTAGTAAAGGGATCTGCCAGATTCTTAGCCGACTGGATATAATCCAACGCTATCACTTCGGAGCTTCTTAAACATCTAACAACTTTTAGTCTCATTCTTATGTGTTTGTTGGACTGCATGTTGTCCTTTGAACTCTTTACCTTGACAATGACTGTCTGATTGTCACAGTTCATAAGGATAGCCGGTACTGGCTTTTCCACCACTGGCAAGTCCATCAAAAGATCTCGAAGCCATTCTGTTTCGACACCAGATGTGTCTAATGTTGTTAGTTCTGTTTCCATTGTCGATCTCGTTAGGATCGTTTGCTTACAAGACTTTCAAGAAACAACGCCACCTCCAAGGGTAAACGTATACCCAGTTGTGGCCTTCATCTCACCAGGATCAGAGATCCAATTCGCATCACTATACCCTTCAAGTACTGACGGATATCCGGTATAGTGAAGTCCATAATTCGCAGTACCTTTCAGATAGCGCATAATTCTTTCAATAGCATGCCAATGTACATCAACCAGATTGGAAACAAACCGGCTTAGTTTGCTTACAGCAAACGCGATGCCAGGCCTCGTAGCGCTCGCTAGGTACATGAGTGAACCTGTAATTTGAGAGTATCTAAATTGATCTTTAGCAGTGCCTTCAAACTTTCGAATCCGCACACTGGGATCATATGGTGTTTGAGAAATTATGCAGTCTGAATATCCAAAAAGGACTCAAAATCTTCCCTACATAGTGGGATTGCAGAAGTGCAATCCCACCCTCATCATCTCTCATTAGCTTGATGTTCAAGATAACATCAGCCACACCAAGGTCCTTCATCTCAAAGTTTTGAGATAGAAACGACTTAACCTCCTCAATGACTTTGAGGTTGGTTCCAAATATCAATATGTCATCAACATACAAGCTCAGTATAACTCCTTTGCCCCCACCATGGCGATAGTATACACATTTGTCAGCTTCATTGACAACAAAGCCAATAGATTCAAAGTTGTATTAAACTTCTCATGCCATTGCTTAAGTGCTTGTCTCAGGCCATATAAAGATTTCAGTAACTTACACACCTTTTCTTCCTGACCATCTACAACAACGCCATCTGGTTGTTGCATGTAGATTTTGTCGTCTAGCTGTCCATTCAGGAAAGCCATCTTAACATCCATCTGGTGGACGAGAAGACCATGCGAGGCCGCCAACGAGAGTAATACTCGAATGGTGGTTAGTCTGGCAATAGGTGAATAAGTATCAAAGAAATCTTCTTCTTCTTTCTGCAAATAACCCTTGACCATAGGCCTAACCTTGTACTTTTCAATTGTACTATCGGGCATAAGCTTTTTTTTGAACACCCACTTACATCTCAATGGTCTGCAACCATTGGGACATTCAGTGATTTCCCATGTCCCATTAGCCATGATGGAATCCATCTCGCTGCTGACCGCATCTTTCCATTAGTCAGCATCTGGAGATACAAACACTTCTAAAATAGAAGTGGGAGTATCATCCATGAGGCACACAAGGAAATCATCACCAAAGGTCTTTGCAGTCCTTTGTCTCTTGCCCCTACCAAGGGTTTCCTCATCATCCTCCTCAGGATTTTCATCGTGTGTTTGTTCATAATATTCCATAGGAATGGCAGGCTCAGGAGTCTCTTTAGATTCCGGTCTAGAAGTGCTTTGCATATCTCTCATGGGAAAAATTGTTGGAAATATGCCCTAGAGGAAATAATAAAGTTGTTATTATCATATTTCCTTGTTCTTGATAAGTTTTTATTCTCCATGCTATATTTGTATTGATCGGAAACTTAAATACACGTGTGGATACATAAACAAACAACGTGTCCCTAGTGAGCCTCTACTAGACTAGCTCGTTGATTAAATATGGTTAAGGTTTCCTAAACATAGACATGAGCTATCTTTTAATAACGAGATCATATCATTAGGAGAATGATGTGATGGACAGACCCAATCATAAGCTTAGCATCTGATCGTGTCACTTAGTTTAATTGCCACAACTTTCATCATGTCAAATATCTGTTCCTTGGACCATGAGAACATGCCACTCCCTAATATCGGAAGAATGCTTTATGGGTACCAAATGTCACTTCGTAACAAGGTGATCATAAAGGTGCTCTACAGGTATCTTAGAAGGTACTATTTGGGTTGCATGGATCGAGAATGGGATTTGTCACTCCATGTGATAGAGAGATATCTCTAGGCCCTCTCGGTAACACGATATCCTAAGTAGCTCGCAAGCATGTGACTAATGTGTATAGTCATGGGGATATTGTATTACGGAATGAGTAGAGGGAACTTGCCAGTAATGAGATTGAACTAGGTATGGCGATACCGATGTTCGAATATCGGGCAAGTAAAATATCGCGAGACAAAAGGAATGGAATATGGGATTTTTCCAATCCTCGACATTGTGGTTCAAACCAATAAAGATCTTCGTTGAATATGTGGGAGTCATTATGGGCATCCATGTCCCGCTATTTATTATTGATCGGAGAGGTGTCTCAATCATGTCCGCATGTTCTCGAACCCGTAGGGTCACACACTTAACGTTCGGTAACGCTAGGGTAGTAATGGCATATTCATAATGGTGAGACCGAAGATAGTTCAGAGTTTCAGATGGGATCCGGGATATCACAAGGAGCTTCGAAATGGTCTGGAGAAAAGTTTCATATAAGGAAAGTGGTTTTCAGGGTTTCGGAAGGTGTTTGGTTTTTTTCGGTATTTGTATCGGGGGATTCTAGAAGGTTCCGGGTGTCCAACAGTGGGGCCCACCTGCCCCGAAGGGTCCACATGGAACGAAGGCCGGGCACACCAACCCTACATGGGCTAGGCGCACCAGCCACCCTTGGCCAATGCACCTAGGGGAAACCCTACCCCGAAAATAAGGAAAGGGGAGGGGACTTGGAGGCAACAGCCATCCCAAACCCTCGGCGCCACCCCTCCTACAACTCCTCCCTCCTCCTCCGCAGACGGTTGGCGAAGCCCTACCGGAGTGCCACCATAAACTCCACCACCACGCCATCGTGCTGCTGGCCTAGAACCCATCTACTTCTCCCTCTTGCTTGCTGGATCAAGACAGAGGAGACATCACCAAGCCGTATATGTGCATATCTCGGAGGTACCGTTCGTGCAGTGCTTGATCGGATTTGATCTTGAAAAAAGTACGACTACACCAACCACGTTCGTTAGAACATTTCCGCTTTCGGTCTACGAGGGTATGTAGACTTTCCCCACTCATTGCTAGCATCTAGTAGATTAGATCTTAGGTGAATTCGTAGGATTTTTTGTTTTGTTTTCTATGCAACGATCCCTAGCAGTGGTATCATGAGCTAGGTCTATGCATTGATGTTATGCACGAGTGGACCACAATTTTGTTGTGGGTGTTGATGTTCAGATTGCTACCCTCCTTTGTTATTTTAGATTTGCCAGTATTGTGGGATGAAGCGGCTCAGACCAACTTTACTTGTCCACGCACATGAGACCGGTTCCGCGACTGACATGCAACTTGTATTGCATAAAGCGGCTGGTGGGTGTCTATCTCTCCCACTTTAGTTAAATCTGATTTGACAACGGAGGTCCTTGAAGAAGGTTAAAAGGCAACTTGTATATCACCATTATGGCTTTGCGTAGGTAAGAACGGTTCTTATATGTTGCCCTTAGAAGCCATGTAAAATTTGCATGAACAAAGTAGAGGACGTCTAACTTGTTTTTGCAGGGCATGTTGTGATGTGGTATGGCCAAGATGTGATGTGATATATGAGATGATCATGTTTTGTAATAGTTCATGACTTGCATGTCGGTGAGTACGGTACGGCAACCGGCAGGAGCCATAGGGTTGTCTTATATTATTGTATGACCTGCATGTCAATCATTAAATGCCACATAATTGCTTTAATTTATCGCTATGAGTTAGTAATAGTTGTAGAAGTAATAGTTGGCGGAGACAACTACATGACGGCACCAAGACATGGGTGCTATGCCGGTGATGATAGAGATCATGCCGGTGCTTTGGAGATGGAGATCAAAAGCACAAGAAGACAAAGGCCATATCATGTCTCAAATTGCTTGCATGTGATATTTGTCTTTTATGCATCTTATTTTGCTTAGATAAGGACAGTAGCATTATAAGATGATCCCTCACACTTAATATCAAGGTAAAAGTGTTCTCCCTTAGTATGCACCATTGTGAAAGTTCATCGTTTTGAAGCACCTCGTGGTGATCGGGTCTGATAAATTCAACGCTCACATACAACGGGTGTAAGCCAATTTTACACATGCAGAAATACTTTGGTTAACTTGGCGAGCCTAGCATGTACAGACATGGTCTCACAACACGGAGAACCAAAGGGTTAAACATTTGTCATGTAGATGATATGATCAACATGTAGATGTTCACCATTGTAACTACTCCATCTCACGTGATGATCCGACTTGGGACAGTGAATTTGGATCATGTATCACTTAACAACTTGAGGGATGTTGATTTAAGTGGGAGTTCATTAGTAATTTGATTAGTTGAACTAATTATCATGAACATAGTCTAAATGTCTTTGCACATATGTTGTAGATCAATGACTCGCGTTGTAGCTCCGCTCAATTTCAATGCATTCCTAGAGAGAGAAAAACTGAAAGATGATGGAAGCAACTTCGCGGACTAGCTCCGTAATCTGAGGATAATCCTCACTGCTGCACAGAAGGCTTATGTCCTTGATGCACCGCTCGATGCGCCACCCCCTCTGCGTCTATAGATGCTATGAACATCTGGCACACACGTTCTGAGGACTACTCGATAGTTCAGTGCGCCATGCTTTATGGCTTAGAATCAAGGCTCCAAAAATGTTTTGAGCACCACGCACTACTAGGGAAAACCTTATACACAGAATCTTAGCAGCAGCGCGGTACAGGAAGAGGCGCTACTGCTAATTAGCAGCAGCGAGGGAAAAAAACAGGTGCTACTGCTACTGACTTAGCAGTAGCGCGGCTCGGTGGAACCACGCTGCTACTAAAATTGGCCGATCGTTCCCGCCACCCTAGGTTTAGCAGCAGCGCGCTCTAGCTAATCGCGCTACTGCTAAAGTAATAGTAGCAGCGCTTTTTTTGGATAACACTACTACTAATTTTGAAACTGGCCACATGGCGGGCCCCTCTTAGCAGTAGCGCGTGTGTCAGAAGCGCGCTGCTGCTATGTTATTAGCAGCAGCGTGGTTTACGACCAACGCTACTGCTAAGCCGCAGCATATACCACCTTTTCCCTCCCCCATCCCCCTCCCGCATCCTCTCTTCCTCACTTTCCCCTACCTCCCACCTCCTCTCTCCCTCACTTTGCTTCTTCCTCACTACTTCTCCCCCCATTACTCTCCTTCTTCTACCTACCTTTCTCTATCTTTATTACTCCTAGCTAACTACACCACCTCCATTAATGCACCTCCTTTCTCTTTTTCCCTCCCCCTCCACTATTTGAAGTTGTCTCCTCCCAAACTAGCTAGCTAGGTAGATGTAGCATTTAGTGAAGTGACCTATGTACCCCCTAACTAGATCTAGCCTTGTCAAGAAGAGCTTTGTCCACTTTTGATCTCCCTACTACATCATCATCTCCACCGTGTGCTCGATCTCGAGATAGGTGCTTAAAAATTTATGCTTTTGCAATAATGGAAATATGTGTATGTGTGTGCGATATGACATAATCGGGCGATATGATGGAAATTGTGTGTGTGGCATGAGTTGACGCCGAATTGTGCTTGTGAGTGGCCTATGTTTTGCCGAAATGTCGATTTATTTCCGTTTCGGCGAATTCCGGGCAAACTCTATATGCCCTATTTTTAGGGAAGGTCATGCCGAATTTTTCTATGACTTTGATGCATGCACGCATTTTTATAATCAATTTGTTTATTATTACCGTGCAGGCGTTCATGATGGTCAGTGGAACGATGGTGGACAGGTGGTTGCGGTCGGCGGTGCAGGACATGAAAGAAAATAAGCTGACAGAGGTTTTATGTCCGTGTCTAAGATGCAAAGGACGAGTTTGGCTCGACCCCTTTGACGTTGGTCGTGTCGAAGCGCACCTGCTCATGACTGGTTTCATGGATGGCTATACTCGGTGGATAATTGAAGATGAGGATGATGATGTTGAGGACGCCGACGGGGCAGGCAATGACGACACGGGGCAAGATGAAGAGATGATCGATAATGGCGGCGGGGAAGAGGCCGGACATGGCGGCGGAGAAGGGGCCGGACATGGTGGCAGAGAAGGGGCCGGACATGGCGGCGGAGAGAACATAGACTCCACGCCGCAAAGTTCGTCGGTACTAAGTTCAATCGTGCGGGACCCTCATGTTCAAGCACTGCTTCGCAAGGAGACGAGTACTGAGAGAGCTGCTTCTAGAGAGGAGGCCAAGGTGCAGCAACTGGTGGTAGACTTGAACACTCCATTGTATCATGGTTGCAATCCTGAGGTGACCCGCTTGACTTTCACGCTCCAACTCCTGAAGATGAAGGCTAAAAACAAATGGACCGATACTAGCCTCGATGAGCATCTCAAGTACCTAAAGGATGTTCTTCCTGCGGGGAATCTTTGTCCTACTAGTGTGGATAAGGCCAAGAAGATCGTGTGCCCTCTTGATCTGCGGCACGTTAGATACCATGCATGCATCAACGATTGCATAATTTATCGGAAGGAGCACGCGGAAAAAACAAGCTGTCCGGTGTGCAATGCTTCTCGATACAAGAAGGCCGGGAAGAAATCTCCCCAGAAAGTTGTATGGTACTTACCGATCGCTCCCCGTCTCCAGCGGTATTTCGTAGATCCCAAGGAAGCAAAGCTCATGCGCTGGCACGCGGAGAGGAAGAAGCCCGATGATGGAGATGATCCGAAGCTGAGACACGTCAAGGATGGAAGCCAGTGGAGAGCATTGAACGGCGAATATCGGTATTTCGAATGTGATGCAAGGAACATCGTGCTCGGCGCGTGTACCAATGGCATGAATCCGTTTGGCAACCAGAACACCAACCATAGCACATGGCCCGTGTTTCTATGGATGTACAACCTCCCTCCCAGGTGGTGCATGAAGTCGAAGTACATTCACATGAGCATGCTGATTCAAGGGCCGAAACAACCGGGAAATAATATTAATCTGGATCTAGGGCTACTTCACGAGGAGTTAGACACGTTATGGAAAACACCGGCCAAGACATGGGACGCCAGCAAAGGCGAGTATTTCTATATGAGAGCCGCGCTGATCACGATGGTGCACGACTATCTCGGTTACGGATATGTCGCAGGCCAGGTGTGCCATGGATATTGCGGATGCACGCGGTGCATGGATGATACGACATCTCAGCAGCTAACATCAAGGAAAGATGGCGGGTCTGGGAAAATCGTGTACATGGGGCATCAAAGATGGCTCGAGAAGGACGACCCGTGGAGAAACCGTGGAGATCTATTCAATGGTGACGCTGAGCATCGAGGACCTCCACGTAAGTGGAGCGGTGCCGAAATTGATGAGCTGTTGAAAAACTGGGAACAGTGCCCCGCGCCAGGAAAGACGATGAAAAAGGCATCGGAGCCGCTGCTGAAGGCATGGAAGACGAGGTCTGTGTTCTGGGACTTGGAGTACTGGCACAAACTTGACACACCTCATTGCCTTGATCAAATGCATATCTGTAAGAATGTCCTTGAGAGCTTGCTCGTGACACAAGCTCGTCGTTCTCTCTGTTGGGCATGAACGCCCACGTTCGAGCCTCTTCTATTGCAACAAGTAAACCGTCGGACGCTTCTTTAAGACTTGCCCGCTCCAAAACCAGCCCTGTCTTTGGGTCCAACTTCCCCCCATGCGCATAAAACCAAGTCCTGCACCTTTCGGGCCAGCTCAATGTAACTAGAGTGACCCCTGCAGCAATCATCTCTTGCTCAGCGATATCCCACTTAGGTCGGGCCACCTGGTAGCCACCTGGCCCCAGAATATGGTGCCACTTCTTTTTCGCAGCATTAGTCTTGTTTATTCTCGACCGTTCCTATGATATTTCCGATTCCTTAAACTTCACGAAAGCGTCCCAGTGATCTCTTGCTTTCTCCAGTGTTCCCTTGAATTCTGGAGTCTGCTTTCCTGCTTTGACGTACCCGGCCCATATATTTTTCTTGTGGTTGTTGAATGCTATCGCCATCTTCTTAAGAGCACTCTTCTTGACTTTCTCCAGATCTGCATCTGTCAAATGATCTGGTAGGGTGAAATGTGACATGAGTGATTCCCAAAGCAGATCTTTTGCTCTTTGGTCGACAAAAGTAACTCATGGATCTCCCTTTGCTGGCTTTTTCCATTCTTGAACGGAGATCAGGATTTGGTCCCTGACAATAACTCCGCATTGACGAGTGAACTTGTTCGCATTCTACTTAGGTTCAAGCGGTTCGCCATTAGGTGTCATGGCATCGATGTTGTACTTTACGCCAGCCTGCAACTTTTTGGCCGGGCCTCGAACTGCCCTGCTGCTTGTAGAAGATTTGCTCGATCCAGAGGTTAAAAGAAGAAAGATCGATTCGTTAATATATATACAAATCAATTAAAACATGTGATGATCACCAGATGCCTTATATAAATATACCTCGCCGGTCTTTGTCATTTGAAGAACATTTCCTTCGTCCTCATTGTTGTGGACTTCATCTATTCGTTCGTCTTCATCGAATATCATACCCTCACCGGTATTGTTCAGATATTGCGAGCCGTCATCTTCTTCATTCTCATCTGGGCTCGGGGAGCATATGATGTTGAACAGAGTCTCTTCTCCTTCTCTGCCGGTATTGTCCATAGCTTTTATTTAACTAATCCAGAAGAAAGATAAAACAATTTAGTATTCAAATTAGAATGCATGCAATCAATAAGGAAAAACTGAATCATAGTAGATAATATGCATCTCGAATAATATCACTAATATATACATCTCGAATAATTCAAATAATATGCATCATCGAATATAATTTCGAATACATCGTCTCGAATATTATCGAATAATATAATCTCGAATACATCGTCTCGAATATTATCTCGAATACATCACTAGTTAATACAGATCGAATAATATCGAATAATCTAGTTTACTCGCGGTTCATGAGGCGCGGGCGGTGGACACCCAAAGAGAAGTAACCATCACAGGATCATAGCTCGGGTGAGATCCCTGAAGAACCTGCCAGGTATTGGAGAACCTAACGTCCAACGCAACCATGTAGCGACGGACGTGCTCGTCCTCCTCCCTGACACGGCGACGTACCACCTCCGTGGGGGACGGCTGCCTCCGCACCAAAAGTGGCCCACACGACCGCCACCAAAGAAGCTCCAGGTCGATGACGGGAGCCCGGTTCCTCACCAAGCTGCGCGCCCCGGAAGGTAGCACCTCCCAGTGCCAGCCCGGCGGAGCCCAGTCCCGGACATGGTGCCTCTGAAGCAGGACGTCGTCGCGAACGAGTCGACGACGTGGATGCGGACCGGGCATCGTAGACGTCGAGAACAAATTCTATGCAAATTTAATATTTTTTAAATGCTTGATTGTGATTTTTGTAATTCTTTTTCACTTGATTTTATAAATACATGACAAACTTTTGCAAATACAACATCAAGATATATATTAACATTAAAATATTATTAATACATGGTCAACTTTTTTCTATGCAACTTTTTCCTATGCAACTTTTTTCTATAAGTATAAAAAACTAAAAAATAGAAAATATATGCAAATTCCACCGTTCATCTACAATACATATATATATACATACACTGTATAAAAAAACTAGTGAAAAAAAACTAAAACATACATACATATAGTGAAAAAATAATCATCTAAAACATCAAAACATACATACATATATATACATATATACATACAATATTGTATACTAATTAATAATAATCTAAAACATGCATATATATCTAGTGAAAAAAAAATCGCCGGAGGGCCGGGGCGGCGCGAGCTCACAGTGGGCGAGGTCGAGGCCGGCGGGCGCGGGCGGCGCGTCGGGGGCGGCGATCGATGGCGGCATCGGGGCAGGCGGCCGGGCGCGGGTGGCATGGGCGCGGCGCGCGTCGGGGGCGGCGCCGGCGTCAGATCGGAGAGGAGAGGCGCGGCGGCGTCGCCGACGACGAGGATGGGCTCGGGGGCAGCCTGGCGGCGTCGTCGGCGCGGGCGACGGTGGCAGTCTGGCGACGTCTGGTTCGGCGTCGATGGGAGAATGGAGTGAAAAATTCGTAAGTGTTGTATATATAGGAGGCATCTTTGTTCCCGGTTGGAGCCACTAACCGGGACTAAAGGTGAATTTTGGCCAGGCCAAGCGGCGGGAAGCCAGGCCTTTAGTCGCAGTTGGCGGCCCAGTAGGCGGGCATTTTTTTATTTATTTTCCAGTTTT
Organism: Thinopyrum elongatum; assembly: GCA_011799875.1. Classification (NCBI taxonomy): domain Eukaryota; kingdom Viridiplantae; phylum Streptophyta; class Magnoliopsida; order Poales; family Poaceae; genus Thinopyrum; species Thinopyrum elongatum. Next base: position 19,796,770 of record CM022303.1, read on the forward strand.
TTTTGTTTTCTGCTTTATTTATTTTCTTTTGTTTCTGAGTTTTTTACTTATTTAGAGTTTCCGAGTGAATCGTTTTGCTTTAGGTAAAAAAAATATAAACTTTCCGTTAGTGCCAGTAGTTTTCAAATTTGAATAGTTTAAATTTGAATTATTTAAAATTTGTGTGATTCAATAGTTTGTGAATAACTTTACTTTAAAAATAGATTTTTCTGTGATTCTTTTTTATGCTGTTTAATATTAGTGTGCTTTATCATTATATTCAATTTGGTAATTCTGAGGTTATTTAAAAAAATAAAATTCCTTTGTAACAGATGAGTTTTTGTCCGAAACCCTGATACTTCGAAAAAGATTGCCCATTTTGTACACGAAGTGCATCCAGTTTTTGCCGTAACCCTCTCAACTTTTTAGCACATGCTATGTGGGTGAAATGATGATACCATGACAACTTTCAACCTTTTCAGAGTTCATTTGTAGTGTTTTTCAATTTCAGGGTCATGTAGCTCAAAAAAAATCAGTAAATGCATGAAAAATAGCAAATGACGTCAGAAAGGGTTGAAAATTAATGACGTGGCTGTGAATGGTGCATACTGAACACACAAAAGTCTGGAGGTTAAATAAGTTTAAAAAATGAAATGCATTTGTAACAGATGAGTTTTCGTCCGTAACACTGATACTTCAAAAGAGATTATCCATTTTGTACACGAAGTGCATCCAGTTTTTGCCGTAACCCTCTCAACTTTTTAGCACGTGCTATGTGGGTGAAATGATGATTTTATGCCAACTTTCAACCTTTTTAGAGTTCATTTGTAGTGCTTTTCAATTGCAGGGTCATTTAGCTCAAAAAAAAATAAGAAAATCCATGAAAAATAGCAAATGAAGTTAGAAAGGGTTGAAAATTGATGACATAGCTTTGAATGGTGCATACTGAACGCACAAAAAGTCAGGAGTTGAAATAAGTTTTAAAAAATGAAATGCCTTTGTAACACATGAGTTTTCGTCCGAAACCCTGATACTTCGAAAAAGATTGTCCATTTTGCACACGAACTGCATCCAGTTTTTGCCGTAACCCTCTCAACTTTTTAGCATATGCTATATGGGTGAAATGATGATTCCATGCCAACTTTCAACCTTTTCAGAGTTCATTTGTAGTGCTTTTTAATTTCAGGGTCATTTAGCTCAAAAAAATCGGTAAATGCATGAAAAATACCAAATGAAGTCAGAAAGGGTTGAAAATTGATGACGTGGCTTTAAATGGTGCATACTGAACGCACAAAAAGTCTGGAGTTGAAATAAGTTTTAAAAAATGAAATGCCTTTGTAACAGATGAGTTTTCGTCCGAAACCCTGATACTTCGAAAGAGATTGTCCATTTTGTACACGAAGTGCATCCAGGTTTTGCCGTAACCCTCTCAACTTTTAAGCACATGCTATGTGGGTGAAATGATGAAACCATGCCAACTTTCTACCTTTTCAGAGTTCATTTATAGTGCTTTTCAATTTCAGGGTTATTTAGCTAAAAAACAGGAACTTTTGCTTCCAGTAACAGAATTGTTTAAATCCACTGGAACGGGATAATGTTCTGAATTTTTTACAGACGATTGATATACAAATTTTGCACGTTCTCCTAATTTTTCAGAATTGTTGTAGTAAAAGAAGTATTGTAATTCTGCAAGTATTGTAATTCTGCAGATCATTACACACATGTTGCTGTTTGAAAACAGAAAGTTTTCTATCATTGTCTGAATTGTTCTGGGAAGTCAGAATATGATAAAATCATAAAATTTTACGAAAGTAACAAAAAAATTTCTACAGTGTGGAATTTTTTCAGAATTTTTGGAGTTAGAGAAATATGGATCTTCTTGCATTCATTTGTAGTGCTTTTCAATTTCAGGGTCATTGAGCTCAAAAAAATAGCAAATGAAGTCCTACACAATGCATGAAATAATTTGTTTGTACATAATATTTCTTCGCGTTTCAAATGCTAAAACACATAAGTACCCTAACTATTACAAAGATTCCCTCCAGTTTGTCCGTAGTGGGACTTTCCAGATATATAAGTCCGGAAACTCACTAGAGAAGAAAGTGATGACAGTGAAGCCGGTCACATCCCAGAGTGGGATCTTTGGGTATAAAACTTTTTCTTCGCTTGTGTCTCTTTGCACCGTAACCATGGACAATCTTCATCATTTAACTGGATGCTCGGGTCAATATTCACTGTGAAGGGAGCAATTTCATGAAACTTTTCATAATCTTCTGACATGTCTGTCTTGTCCTCCACTCCCACGATGTTTCTTTTCCATGAAAGAACTATGAGGTGCTTTGGCTCATCATATGATGTATTCTCTTCCTTATCTTTTCTTTTTCTCGGCTTGGTAGACATGTCCTTCACATAGAAAACCTGCGCCACATCATTGGCTAGGACGAATGGTTCGTCTGCGTACGCAAGATTTTTGAGATCCACTATTGTCATTCCGTACTACGGGTCTTCCTTTACCCCGTGTCGTGGACTTGTCACGGCAGATGTCCTAGCAAAAGGACTTAGGTGTGGAGCCATCGCAACTAGGTTAGCTTGAAGGGGTTAAACGGGACCAAGGACACAAGGAATTTACCCAGGTTCGGCCCCTCAACGAGGTAAAAGCCTACGTCCTGCTCTTAGTTGTATTGCTTGGGTTTCGATTACAAGGGAGCGAATATGCTTGACCTAGTTCTCGACTTGTTGATTCTTGAGTTCACCCGCCGCCGGGTCACCCCTTTATATACAGGTCGATGCTCGGCGGCTTACAGAGTCCCGGCCGGCTCACACAAACGTGACCGGCTCGGTTTCTAACTTAACCTTCCTTACAGAACAAGTCATTACATGGCGGTTCACACCTTCGGGCCTTAAGTCACCTCCGGGTCTTGGGCCTTCAGTCTTCTTGGGCCTTCTCTCCTTAAGCCGCCAACGGTGTGACCCGGCCCCTCCTGGGCGGGTCATACCTCGGAGTTATATCCTCAACATTAGGCCCCAGGTTGATTTGAACTTGTTCACATCAATCTCCGCTATTTGACATAGCAGAATTTTCCATTATCAATTTCTTTCCATCCTGCTGTAACCCGCCATGACGTCACATAGCAGAACCCCGTCATGACATCATGCGCATTAACTCTGCACAAAACTCGGGATACCTCAACGGATCTTTATCTTAATGGACCTTTCGAAAATCGAGGCGCCCGCTTTGCCAGCATAATCATTTTTGCCTCCTCGATTCCCACGCATGCCATCTCGTCATCTCCTTATAAATAGAGACAGGGGTCCCCCTTTTTACTTTCTACCCCTGCCTCCTCTTCTTCGTCTCCTTCCTCCCGACGACACCGCAACCGAGCTCCGCTGCCGCCGTCTTCCCAGCGACGTCAGCTCCGGCCGCTGCATCGACCTGAACGGACCGGAAAAACGCGGTGCTCCTCCGCTGTTCCTCAACATCAGTAAGCGCTCATCTCCACTCACACCAAATCTGCATTAGGGTTTTGGACGTTCATCAGCGTTCTTCACTGTTCATCGAAGCTTCCTTCTAGAATGCTCAGCTTGATCTGAAAATAGCACTGATGTCGCGCGGAAACAGTTTAACGCCATCTTCCGACTGTAGAAATACCCCTTCTGCCCAAGATTCAATCTTAGTTTGCAAATCTTTCCTCCGCCGTGATTTTAGGTTTACGAATTATTCTCATTTTCCGGACGGCCATAGATCCAAAATCATAAGCGAAACTTGTAAAACCTGTTTATCCAACACTTAGCAAAATTTTACTCCACTTCAGATCTGTAGATAACCGTCCCATCACTGCCATGGGGGGCGGCTTAACTGAATTTTCGTAATCCGCCAAACGCCTGCCGGTTTATTTCTGAACCTTTAAACCGCCAGTATATATTCAGTGTCTGCATCACCTAACAGTGTCTTACTGGTTTAATCATGCCAATCTTCATAGCACATATTCTTTGCATACGAATTGATCTTGTATGATACACTTGCTTTCTGATCATCGGATGGCTTAACATCATAATCTTGACCCGGCAATATTTCCCTCTCTAGGTTCTTTCATCAACAAAAATGACCAAGACCGTCACTTCATGTAACTGGGTCGTTTCCACTGTCACGGAAGAAACTCTCAATGAATATGTTAAAGAAGGCCTCTTAGCAGCCAAAAATGTGATCCACTGGAGAGCTCCGGGTCAAGAGGCCATACCCGCCCCAAAGGAAGGCGAGGTCATAGTATTTGCTGATCACATGCTCCGGGGCTTTTCCCCACCTGGCTCAAAAAAATTCCGTGACGTGCTGCATTTCTTTCAACTTCATCCCCAAGACATTGGACCCAATTCAGTCTCCAACATCTGCAATTTCCATGTCTTTTGTGAAGTATATCTTCAACAAGAACCCACTGTGGATTTGTTCAGAGAATTTTATTATTTGAACCGCCAAACTGAGTTCACAGACGGCCCCAGCTTAGAACTTGGCGGAATTTCCATTCAGAGACAAAAAGAAGCTGTCTTTCCTGCCGCCGCACTTCCCAGCCATCAAAAGGACTGGAACCAAACTTGGTTTTACTGCCAAGATACATCTCCAGCTGATGAGAATCCTCTGTCGGGTTTCCGTGAGAACCGGCTTAGCTCAAGACATCCCCTCCCAGACCGGATCAGCACCGAAGAACGGGCTAAGTATATGCCCATCTTTTCAAAGACAAGGGCCTTGATGGCCAACGGGTTAACCGGAGTTGACTTAGTCCGATGCTGGGTCGCTTGGAGAATTTTACCATTGAGCCGCCGGCCCGGTTTAATGTGTGAATATACCTGCTGCGTCAAAGATCCACAGCGTTACTGCCAAGTGCGACTGAACGATGATGAGATCAACAGGATGACCAAAACGCTGCTTAATGAGAGCTTGGCAACTTGTAGCAAGACAGGGTTGAATCCCTTTTGCACCCTTAACCCGGCTCCGACTGTAAGTACTTCAGGCTCATTTCTATCTTATTCTTTCTTCTTATATGTTGCCTTCTTACTATTACTTGTTTTCCTCAGGCTGATGATCCTTTCTGGAGCAAGAAACTTCAGGACAAGCCGGCCAAAAAGACCAGGGTAAAGAGCAAGGCTCCCAAGAGGCCTGCTAAGAAGAAAACAGACACAACGGAGCTATTTACACTAAACGACGATGGGTCGGAGGTAGAACTTGATTCCCTTGGCTCCTTTTTTGTACACCTTATTGACACTGATTGCTATCAGGATGATGCGGAGGCCAGCTACGCAGATGGTGAAGAGGTAACTATTCTTTCCTCCGACTCAGAGCCTTTGTCAAGACAGAAAGTTCGACAGGCGAGCTGGAAAGTACGGTTTACTCACCCTTTAGCTTACTTGGACCCAAACTTTATTTTGAAGAAACAGAAGCATGAAGTTCACCGCACAACCCGGAACAGTGGCGGTGGAAATCTTTCCTCCGGCTTACCCAACATGCCAGTTCCTTGGAAACGCCGAAATGAGGTGCCACAGAATCCAACCTTATCTTTTCAAAGGCGGGTCTTATACGTCAACCGCTTAACCCTTCCGACTCAAACTATCAGGGAACCTCTCACTCCTCCTCCGGCGACTCAACTGGGACTCAGATTCCCCTCTTCAAAGTCACTACCGGGTGAGAACAATAATTTCTTTGCTTTAACACTTTACCAACTGACATATTAACCTCTTCATACGTCTTACTTTCTGTGGCATAGCCAAGCCCAGCAAAAAGTTGAAAGTTAATAAACCGGCCGAAGACCCCAAAGTTAATGAACCAAAAATCCAAAACATATCTGAGGCTTCTCATCACAACTCTGAGGCTGCTGCTGATGACCTGCCACCAGAGACTCGTGAAGTCACGGTAGACCCAATACATGTTGATCCATCCAGTGTTAAACCGCCAAGTCCCATAAGACCTGCTGATGAAACTCCTTCACAGCAAGATGCAGAGGACGTTGTCATTACTGGTGTTGGTTATACTGAACCGGGGAACCCCACCATTCTAGCCAAGCACTCTGCCAAGGAAGAGCTGATTGAAAAGAACAAGGCCAGGTTTGATGTTGCCAAATACTCACACTTGGGCGTTAATGAGTTATACTCTGGCTATCTGAGCCAGCTACACACTGGTCGTGATCTGGAGGCAGACTTGGTCAAAAACTTGCGCCAAAAATATGAGGTATGAACATTTATTTCCTTTACATATATAGTCATCCAGCCCCCAAGTCTTATCTGTAGGAAAAGATACTTTGAGTAGGGTTAAGACTTTGTCCATATGTTGCTTCAATCTTTCAGTCGTAGCCCTCATAGGCCGGCTTATCTTGATAAAGATGAGCCGGTTCATTTATATGGAAAGAACTTTAAACTATAGCCCTCATGGGCCGGCTTATCGTAATAAAGATGAGCCGGTTCATTACTTTGAAAGAACTCCAGATTATAACCCTCATGGGCCGGCTTATGTTGATAAAGATGAGCCGGTTCAAAAGAAATATAAGCGGGAAAAAGAACTTCCGCACACATTAGCCCCCAAGTGTCAAGTGCTTTGCTTGCAACGTGCTTGAGACTTGTCCATAAATTGTGTCCTGGAAAATATGTATATAATTTTGTTTAACTCTTATTTGCAGGATGTGTTAACCCAGGCCGAAACCCAGGCGGCCGATTTGAAGACCCGGCTTGAGCAGCAAGAGGCGGAGACACGCGAAGCTGATTCCAAGCTCAAGCTTAGTCTTGAAGAGAACGAGAAGCTCAAAACTGGGTTTTCCACAGAAAGAACCGCCTGGGACAAGGAGAAGGCCGCCTTGGTTCAAAGAGCAGAAACTGCCGAATCTTCTTTGAAGGAAACGGCTACAGAATTAACCGGTTTAAAACACCGCATATCCCAGATGATAGCTGCAATCTTCGGTAAGCAACTCAGGATGTTTTGCCCACTTCCACTTTTTAACCTTAACTCGCCCGGCGACTCATTTGTGCACCTATTCAACAGGCCCTAGGAGTACCAACCTCGGCCAAGATATGTTGGTAAAGCTCAAAGCGGTTTACACTCTGGTGGAACAGCTATACACAGGCACACAGCGGTCACTAGCAGTTATCTCGCATAATAAACAGCCCCCTGCACTTATCAAGGATGTATTAGACAAGTTATCTATCATGCCCAAAAGGATTGAAGAGATCAAGCGATCCGCAGCTCTAGCCGGTGCAATAACTGCTTTGAGCCGGGCTAAAGCCTGTCAAGCAGAGTTGGACCCAGAGGAGATGGCCACTGGCTGTCTGAGCTTCAAAGAAGACGGGTCTCCCTTTAGTGCCAGCGACTTCACAAAATGTGTAAAAGAGATGTGCCCGCTGGCCAGTAAATTGGCTGAGGAGACAGATTTGTCTAAGTATTAGGCGGCTTATACCAAGGAGAACCAGAAAGTGAAAGCGCCGGCTTATGAGATTGTAGAGCTCATTCCTCCAATACGTAAGCACACTTTTGCTCCTGATATTGATCTGTCCGACCTTATAGACGATGAAGTCGAGTATACAGCTTTAACCGGCATCGACTGGACATCATCTGACTTCCAGATGACGGAGGGAGAAGAAGAAGAACCGGCACAGGATGGCCCAGAGGCTTCAACTCGCCAAGACCAGAACAACTGATTCAACAGGCGATTTTCAGACTGCGGCACGGCGTTTCCTTGAAAAACTCTTAATTATTCAGGCTTTGGAGAGCCGTGTAATAGGCTAGTTAAAATAATGATCTGCCATGCCATCGTGCATGTTTAGCCTTAAAACTGCTGAAGTATGTTTATGTGCCGCTGATGAGCTTTGCAGGGAATATCGTATTTGTTTTGCAATGTTCCTGCACACAGTAAACAACATATACCCTAGCGGTTTACGCTAGGGCGGGTCATAATATCCAATATGATATGTCCTGGCGACTTAAAGTCTATAACCAGGGCGAGTTAAAAAAAACGAAGTATTTATTCAAGTATGAAGTCATACCTGTAGACCAATATCATAATGATGTTGTAAGGATATATGTCTGCAAGCCGGAAGCTTAACAGGTCCAGAAGAGTCTACCTCTATTCTGTTTTTTGAAAAAATTCAGTTTTTACCCCGCAAGCCGGCTCTCACGTGACATAAATCCGTCATTTTAACCTTAACTAGTTCAGGGTCTTATTGAAAACAGTAACTGTTAAGAGTACGAACGGGCCACATGGCGGAGAGACTACGACAGCAGGTGAGTTTATCGTAGCTCTCTGTAAGCCGGCTCTCTCATGACAAAGTCTGCCGTTTTAACCTTGACTAGTTCAGGGTCTTATTGAAAAGAGTAACTGTCAAGAGTTCGGTGGGTCACCTCGCGGAGTAGCATCTTGCAAACAGGCAGATTTAACTCAAATTCGGCTTGGAAACCGGATCAATAGGGTGTGAACAGCTATGCTCATTCAGCAGGAAGCCCCCAAGTGACCATAGGGGTCGGCATGTAAGCCGGATCAATAGGGTAGGCTATGCTCAATGAGCAGGGAGCCCCCAAGTGACCATAGGGGTCGGCTTGTAAGCCTCCTGTCAGATTGACCCATTTGCACCGAAACAAAGGGACCTTCAAACCACGTCCATAGTCAAGTTCCCATATCTCCTCTACGTAACCATAATATGTGTCCTTTGGCCTATTGGTGTTTATTGCATCGAAACGGACACCACTGTTTTGGTTGGTGCTCTTTTTATCTTGGGTGATCGTGTAAAATGTATTCCCATTTATCTCGTACCCTTTGAAAGTCAATATATTCGAAGATGGTAACTGGGACAGCAAGTACAGCTCATCTTCAACAGTGTCGTCATGCATGAGACGTGTCTGCAACCAACCGGCGAAAGTCCCCGTTTGTTCACGTGTAATCCAGTCGTCAGACTGCTCCGGGTGTTTGGAGCGTAGAATATTCTTGTGTTCCTCGATATACGAAGCCACCAAGGAGGAATTTTGTAGAACTGTGTAGTGTGCTTGCGCCCAAGAATGCCCGTCCATACATATTACTTGGTCCCTTTCTAGCGTGCCTTTTCCACCCAGTCTGCCCTCATGCCGTGATTCAGGAACACTAATCGGCTTAAGGTCAGGAATAAAGTCAACACAAAACTGAAGGACCTCCTCATTTTCATGGCCCTTGGAGATGCTTCCTTCTGGCCTAGCACGGTTATGAACATATTTCTTTAAGACTCCCATGAACCTCTCAAAGGGGAACATATTGTGTAGAAATACAGGACCCAGAATGGCAATCTCTTTGAGTAGGTGAACAAGGACGTGCATCATGATATTGAAGAAGGATGGTGGGAACACCAACTCGAAACTGACAAGACATTGCACCAAATCATTCTCTAACCTTGGTATGATTTATGGATCGATTACCTTCTGAGAGATTGCATTGAGGAATGCATATAGCTTCACAATGGCTAATCGAACATTTTCCGGTAGAAGCCCCCTCAATGCAACCGGAAGCAGTTGCGTCATAATCACGTGGCAGTCATGAGACTTTAGGTTCTGGAACTTTTTCTCTGCCATATTTATTATTCCCTTTATATTCGACGAGAAGCCAGACGGGACCTTCATACTGAGTAGGCATTCAAAGAAGATTTTCTTCTCTTTTTTGGTAAGAGCATAGCTGGCATGACCCTGATACTACTTTGGATGCATGCCGTCTTTTCCGTGCATACGTTGCTGGTCCTCCCGTGCCTCCGATGTATCTTTTGTCTTCCCATACACACCCAAGAAGCCTAGCAGGTTCACGCAAAGATTCTTCGTCACGTGCATCATGTCGATTGCAGAGCGGACCTTTAGGTCTTTCCAATAGGGTAGGTCCCAAAATATAGATTTCTTCTTCCACATGGGTGCGCGTCCGTCAGCGTCATTCGGAACAGATTGTCCGCCAGGACCCTTTCCAAAGATTACTTTTAAATCCTTGACCATATCAAGTATATCATCACCAGTACGGTGGCGAGGCTTCTTCCGGTGATCTGCCTCACCTTTAAAATGCTTTCCTTTCTTTCTTACGGGATGCCTGCTCGGAAGAAATCGACGATGTCCCAGGTACACATTCTTCTTACATTTATCCAAATATATATTGTCGGTATCATCTAAACAGTGCATGCATGCGTGGTATCCCTTATTTGTCTGTCCTGAAAGGTTACTGAGAGCAGGCCAATCATTGATGGTTACAAACAGCAATGCATGTAGGTCAAATTCCTCCTGTTTGTGCTCATCCCATGCACGTACACCTTTTTCATTCCACAGCTGTAAGAGTTCTTCAACTAATGGCCTTAGGTACACATCAATGTCGTTGCCGGGTTGCTTAGGGCCTTGGATGAGCACTGGCATCATAATGAACTTTCGCTTCATGCACAACCAAGGAGGAAGGTTATAGATACATAGAGTCACAGGCCAGGTGCTGTGATTGCTGCTCTGCTCCCCAAAAGGATTAATGCCATCTGCACTTAAACCAAACAATACGTTCCTTGCGTCATCTGCAAAGTCCTCGCACTTTCTCTCGATTTTTCTCCACTGCGACCCGTCAGCGGGTACTCTCAACTTCCCGTCTTTCTTACGGTCTTCTTTGTGCCATCGCATCAACTTGGCATGCTCTTTGTTTTGGAACAAACATTTCAACCGTGGTATTATAGGAGCATACCACATCACCTTGGCAGGAATCTTCTTCCTGGGGCGCTCGCCCTCAACATCACCAGGGTTTCAGCCTCTCCTTTTCACTTGCGCAGTTTCTCTTTGCATCGGCAATGGCGCGACCAAGATCATCAGCAGGCTCATCTGATGCCTCTTCTTCAGCTTCTTACCACATTGCCAGCTCAGCTTCTCCCCCCATTGTTGTACCATCGTATTCAGGGAACCCATGGCCAGGATAGTTGTCGTCATCCTCTTCTTCTTCATCCTCTTCCATTAGGACCCCTCTTTCTCCATGCTTAGTCCAACAGTTATAGCCGGACATGAAACCGGACTCAAACAGGTGGACGTGAATGGTTCTTGAGTTAGAGTAATTGTGGTCATTCTTACAGACATCACATGGACAACACATAAAACCATCCACCCGCTTGTTTGCCTCAGCCGCAAGCAGAAAAGTATGCACGCCATTAATGAACTGGGGAGAGCATCGGTCATCGTACATCCATTGCCGGCTCATCTTCATTACACAACACCGAAAAGACCAAATTAATACAAGTTCATACATAAAGTTCATACACACTTATTCTCATAAAACAACATACAAACTCTCTAGCTAAAGCATTTTAATGCAACAACAAATGCGATCAAGATCGCAACTAAGGTAACAATTGATCCAACAACATAATGATACCAAGCCTCACTATCAATGGCATATTTTCTGATCTTTCTAATCTTCAAGCGCATTGCATCCATCTTGATCTTGTGATCATCGACTACATCGGCAACATACAACTCCAGTTTCATCTTCTCTTCTTCAATTCTTTTCAATTTTTCTTTCAAATACTCGTTTTCTTTTTCAACTAAATTCAACTTCTCGACAAGAGGGTCGGTTGCAATTTCCTGTTCACATACCTCCTAGATAAAAATATCTATGTCAACTAGATGGGCATAATTTGTCATAAACACGAAATGCAACAAATAGTTCTAAAAGAGAATATACCACACCCGAATCATAAACCGGACGAGGGCCGACGGGGACGGATATCAAAACCATGCCACTATGTATAACAAACAACGTACGGGTAAGAAAATTATACAAGTAACTATCTAAATCACACAAACATGATTTTTTTTTTTTATAAAAGGATAAGAACAAGAGGCTCACCAAGGTGGTGCCGGCGACGGGACGGTGCGGGCGATCGACAGTGGTTAGGATGGGGACGGGAAGGCACTAAGTAAACCACACCTACATATGCAAACTAAGAAGTTAATTTGAGATCAAATTGCATATAAATCAAATAAACTACCACATATAATTACTCCCAAACTAAAACCCACAAATCACTATACTTATAGATCATTGCAAGAGCTAATCTAGCAATGAGAGATGAAAGGACAAAGTTCCTAACCTTTTGTGAACACTTGGATGGATGGGGGGCCTTCAAATCGTGACAAATTTTGGCAAAAATGAAGGATGAGCTCGAGCAAAGGGGAAGAACAGAGGAGAGGAATGAATGGGGAAAACAGAGAGAATGGGCTCGGGCTCAACGAAGGGTTTATATAGGGGCATCTTTAGTCCCGGTTGGTTATACAAACCGGGACTAAAGGTGCACCTCTAGTACTGGTTCGTGACACGAACCGGGACTAAAGATGCTCGTGGGGCCCCAGCCTGACACCAGCCTGCCACCACCCCTTTAGTGCCGGTTCGTGTCACGAACCGGTACTAGAGGTCCAACGCGAACCAGGACTAATGATTCCCGCCCCCCTAGCCGTTGGAACCGGCACTAATGGTCACATTAGTACCGTTCCGTTTCCAAACCGGGACTAATGGGGCTCACATAAAGTCGTTTTTCTACTAGTGTTAGTAGTTTCAAGCCATTGAAGGCACACACGTCCCACATCTCCTATTGGCCCTTCCCTTTTTTCGTGGCAAGAAACACGGAATGAGGTGGGTAATTAATGCATCGCGCCTAAGTGTTTTGGAATTATTTAGTTTTAGTAATGTGCCTAATGCACCGGTACGGAGGTAGTAAGACATCATGCATTGGGACTGCCCTCATGCAGTCTCATGCAATGCCAACTAGGCATATTGATGACATGACACAATATTAAATGAGGAAGAAGAGGGTACTAGTATTATAGCATGATACCGTATCATAATAAATAAGGTGCTAGTATAATCTTATAAAGTATCATATGCATGGTATTAATTTATGATACTACCCACTGTGAGAGGTCTAAACCCAAAAGGAGGGAGTAGTACGTGTACACACATATGGAAGTCACTGTAGACATGCTGTTCAACAATTATCCGTAGTCCATTTATCATCTGCATGCATGCATGGTCATGTCAAAATCTCATCTGACCAGAAAGCGAGATCCAGGTCCTGCATGGGCACGTGCGCCAGATGATTAAAGCTAAATGTATGCACACAGAAAATTACACTTGGAAGTTTCTGCGAAGATGCATGGTCATTCTGAGGATGGTAAAAATATATGCACTTGGAAACTAACTGATAGTGATGAGGGAAACTCTCCAGATATTATCATCATAACTTTAATAATTTTACGTACGTTTTATCGACCCGGCCATTTTACGTAATTTGAAAGAGAGAAAAAAAAACTCAAACTGTTCACGAGAAAAAGGATAGACATAGCAAGAAAACCGGTTTAACTCTAACCACTCTATCAAGTCCAAAACGCTTGAAAAGACATTGCAAGAAAACAGGTTTTACTCTAACCACTCTGTCAAATCCAAAAAGCTTGAAAGCGATGATAAAGTGAGCAGCTAATTAAAAGGATGCTATATATTAAGCTAGGTTGTGAGCATAGAGGGCAGACCAATCAGAGCATACATATACGCAGGTGCAAGCTGAGACAGTCAATGTCTTGTGGTGCCCGGAAATGAGCCCCCTACCTACTGTCTAACTAATCGTGTGACTCTTATGCTCCAGGGCCCAGAGAAAAATATATTCAAGTGATGTGAAGCATACATGCAAAGGAATCAGCTGGTCATACCAAGAAGCTGCCGTTTTAACTAAAATTGCACTCAAGCAGCTAATGATATCACAAAAGGAATCTAAGCTAGCTTAGACAAGAACACATTAACAAGACATGTCGAAACTGCCCAAGGCCACCGGAGACATGGATGTTTAGTTCTTATTTTGCTTTTGTGTGTCAAAATTATATGAATATCTTCGTTAATTATTTGGTATCACTGTTAAGGGTGAATTAATTAAGCTAGATTACAGTAGCATTAGTCGTGTTAGTTAAGCTGAATTTGACTACATAGAGAGTGTACAGTTCGACATTTGTCTGCCTTGATTTTGGTGAAGGTCAGTAATAATTGAGGGCATGCGATGTACTCCCTCCGTCTGCAAATAAGTGTACTTCTAGCTTTTGTCTTAAGTCAAAATTTTAAATTTTTAACAAACTTTATAGAAAAAAGTAGCAACAATTATGGCACTAAATTAGTATCACTAGATCCATTTTGAAAAAGGAGCAACAATTATGGCACTTTATAAATTTGATGCCATATATGTTACTATTCTTTTTTATAAAGTTGGTCAAATCTTTGAAACTTTGACTTAGGACAAAAGGAAGTACACTTATTTGTGGACGGAGGGAGTAGAGAAATTCTAGAAGGTAACTTTCTCCACTTTGACAAGCCTAGAGTGCTACCCGTCCTCCTCCAACTCCCACTAGTAGAAAAAGGCCCATTTGTCCCGGTTCATAAGGCCCATTTGTCCCGGTTCGGGAACCGGGACTAAAGGGTCAGGACTAAAGCCCAACATCTTTAATCATGTTTCTTATACGAACCGGGACAGATGGGGCTCCACGTGGCCGCTGCGGCGAGCCCAGAGAGGAGGGCCTTTAGTCCCGGTTGGTAACACCAACCGGGACCAAAGATCATCCACGTGTCAGCAGCTTAGGAGCTGGGGTTTTTGTTTTTTTTTTTGAAAGGGGGGGGGGGTTTAGGGGTTTTGTAGGGTTAATTTAGGGGTTTCATATATTGTGTTAGCTAGCTAATAGAGAGAAGTGTCCTCTCTTATCTCCGTGCTTGGTCGACGCTACGTACTATACGTATAGAGAGGACTCGACACGCTAGCTAGTAAGCAAAAGAAGGAAACCATTAAGTACACAAGACCGTCATCAACATATACAGAGAGAAGTGATCGACCTCCTCCTTCTCCGAGAGATTGGTCGAACAACAACTTTTCATATATCTATCCGACGCTACTAGCTACATATATACAATATAAGATCCCTAACATCTGATGTCAAGTTCCACATGGTATTCTCCGGCTGGATTGATGACGTGGTCAAGAAAGAATCCAGCCAATTCCTCTTGAATTGCCTTTAAGCGATCTTGTGGTAGGAGTTCATCCCGCATCTGCCAAATCTAATTTGAAGAAGGGGGTCAATACATATATATGAATGAAACTCAACACAAATGATGGTAATAAAATAAAATTGTGAATATTATTGCTTACGCACTTCATATTGTTTTTCAGAGTAGCCCCGCTTAGAGGTCGTTGCGTTGTAGATGTACTCGCAAACGTAGTATCCACAAAAATTATTCCCGCCTTCCTGCCACAACCACTTTACGAGAAATAGAGGTCAATCAAACTGATAATCAAGAATTATAAATGGTATTGATGAAACTAGCTAGAATCAATGGAGATGCGCGGAACTAGCTAGTAGTACTTACTTTCGGGTGTGTAAATCGCAGATCCCCCGGCAGTCCCGGAACTTCTGCGGTGAACACTTTCCAAACCCTGCGAGACAAAGAAAATAATTACTTGATATCAGGGAATGAACAAAGTTGCCGATATGGTGCGATAATGATCGATTGAACTTACTTCTGGAGCATTTCAGTCATGGCCGCATACTCCTTGGGATCTTTTCGTCTTGAGTCTAAGACGGTTACTAGTCCCTGCTCAAGCTTAATCTCTAGGAGAATAAAGTGGAAGCTGCGCACGCATGCATAACTCATCAATTACATTAATATAACCTCGAGTAATAATGGAAACCGAATATGCAGAAGACAGTAACACTCACTTGAAGTTGTAAGGAAAGAGTATTTTATCTTTGTTTTGATTTTTAGCAACGATTGTAGCAAGTTGGCCTCGGTTTCTTTCGGATTATATGTAACCGTCCATTCATCTATGAGATTTGTGTTAATGAACCCAATATCATAGATTTGTGCATTTCTGCATTCGACGATCTTCAATCTGCATAATATAGTGAGGATAATTATATATACATGCAATGAAAGAGCTGAGCTATATATAGAGACTTAATTACAGAAGTATAGTACTTACAGACAGTAGGAAGTGATGATTATTTTATCGAGGTCCTTTTGATTGAAAAACTGGAAGAACTCCTCAAATGGAACAGACAACAGATCAATTCCAACGAGGTCGTGCTCCTCTTTAACTCTCAGCGTCAAAATATCCTTCCCAGACTTGCAGGTGTCCATGTACCACTTATGGAATCTTCGCATCATCGTTGTTAGAGGAGGATCACCAGGTCTGACGAGAGGCTTCCCGTATTGGTATTTGTGTTCGTCCACCTCCATTGTATCAAAATGTGCATCGTCGGGCAGGTAATCACCAGGATTGGTACCGGGCAGCATCCCCGGCAGATTTGCGACCATATCGCTAGACACCTTGAGCGGGGGGCACGATTGGTTTGCCTGTTCGCCGAGCTGGGGAATTTTGTTCCCACTTCTTCGTTCTTGTAACCTTTTGTCAGTTGAAGTAGTTCCCGACCGGCGCGCTCCTTCCACTGCCTTTTTAAGAGCGCGGACATGGTTGTCATCCGGCGGAGGCGGTGGTGGTCGCTTCAGGTTCTTCACAGTGCGCTTCAATTTCACCGGATCCATCTTCTCCTCCGGAGGTGGATTTTTCTTTGCAAAAAAGTCCCTCACTTGGGCTTTACAGAGGCGTGAGAGTCGGACCAAATCTGTATTGCCTCCCGCCTCTGGTTGTACTGCTAGACGCCGGAGCGGTCGGAGTGGCTGCAGCTGTCTTCCTTCGTTGCTTACGAGGCGGAGAAGGAGGCGGAGTGCTACGACGCGCCGGAGCAGCCGGAGCGGCGGCGGCTGTCTTCCGCTGTTGCTGACGAGGCGGAGAAGGAGGCGGGCTGCTCGGACGCGCCGGCGCAGGAGGAGAAGGAGGCGGAGTGCCGCCACGCGCCGAAGCAGCCTAAGAAGGAGGCGGAGTGCCCTGATCACTCACCAGAGGAGGAGGCGGAGGAGGAGGCGGAGTGCCCTGATCACTCGCCAGAGGAGGAGGCGGAGGAGGAGGCGGAGTGCCCTGACTCGCCGGAGGAGGAGGCGGAGGCGTCCAGTTCGGAAGGTTGATGAGCTCCTTCCGCCATAGACATGGAGTCTTCAGAGCAAGACCCAGCTGAGTCTTCCCTTCACCGGTAGGGTAGTCAAGCTGGAACTCCTCAAATCCCTCCGTTATTTCATCGACCATCACAACAGCATAGCTTTGTGGAATCGGAAGGCAGTGAAAAGTTGCGCCGGGTTGAGGAGGTGTAACAGAGCCGACAGCCGCCTTGACTTTGAGGTGGTGCCATTGCGTCATAAGGTGGCAATCTTGAGCCTCCGTGATAGCATCCACGGGGTAGCTGGGAGCCGTGAAGTCAGGCTGCTGAAGGACCTCGGTGGAAGCCACGCTGCTTCTCCACTGAGATGGAGGGGTAGCTTCTGGGGTAGCTCCGGCAGGTCGCTGGCTCTGAACTAGTAGTGCTTGTTCCTCTAGCGCTCGTACCCTTGCATTCAGCGACTGCAGTTCCATCTGCTCCACTTTCCTCCTCCTCTCCCGGGTTTTGTAACCGCCTGCGCTGGGAAACCCAACCCTCCACACAACGGAGCCTGCCGTGCCTCGTGTTCGTCCTGGGTGCTCAGGATTCCCGAGGGCCTGTGTGAGCTCGTCGTTCTCTCTGTCGGGAACGAACGTCCCTTCCTGCGCTGCGGCGATATACTTCTGAAGCTTCTTGACGGGTATTTCAAGTTGCTCCTTCGTCCAATGGCACTTCCCTGTTTCAAGGTCCAAGGTTCCCCCAACCCCGAAGGACCAAGTCCTTGAACGGTCTGGCCAGTTCAATGTCTCTGGTTCGACCCCTTTATCAAGCAGGTCCTTCTCAGCCTTGTCCCACAACGGCCGGGCTTTGAGGTAGCCACCTGACCCCGTGCGATGGTGATACTCCTTCTTTGCAGCATTTTTCTTGTTTGTCGCTGACATCTTCTTACTCTTCTCCGATGTCTTGTGGGCCACAAATGCGGGCCAGTGATCTCTTATCTTCTCAAATTGGCCGGTGAATTCTGGAGTCTTCCCTTTGTCGACAAACGTTGATTTCAACTCATTCTTCCACCTCCTGAATAGATCTGCCATCTTCTTAAGAGCATGAGCCTTGACCAATGGCTCTATAACTGGCTTATCCGGATCCTACTCTGGCGGTAGGGTGAAATTTGCCTTCAGCGCGGTCCAAAGATCATCTTTCTGTCTATCGTTGACAAAAGACACTTGAGGGTCTTCGCTCTTAGGCTTATTCCATTGGTGGATGCTGATCGAGATCATGTCCCTAACAAGAACCCCGCACTGAGCAGAAAATGCTTCCTTGGTCCGGCTGGGTTCAATCGGTTGGCCATCGCCCTTGATTGCTGTGATCGTGAACCTTTCATCCTGGGGCAACCTTTTCTTCGGGCCTCGTCTCGTTACCGAAGTTTGGCTCGATCCGGAGGGCTAGAAAAGAAGAAAGAAGAGAGTTAATATGTGTACATACCAAAACAATTAATGCATCAATTAGCTAGTCAGCACAGGCTTAATTAATATATATACCTCGTCGGACTTTGCAACAGCTCCTTCCTCCGTTTGCTCATCGGAGCCATCATAATCATGTCCTTCCACCTCCATTGTTCGATCACCGGAGCCTGCTTCACCCTCTCCTTCCAGACCATCGGTGTCGTTGAGATACGACAAGATATCACCTCCGCCGAGGATTATGTCCCCCAACAACTGTTCTGCTTCGATGTCTCGGTGCTCCATAGTTTCTGCAAATATTACAACATGGCAATTAATATACAAACATGAAAGAGGATATATTAGGGCAAACCGTTAGACTAGCTAGCTCGACGCTTCTACGGTTTGGGGTGGCCTCGACAACTTTCTACGAACCGCCTCTCTCATGAATGTCGACGTCGGAACCGACAAGGGATTTAACAAAATGACGCCATTCTGGATGTGCAGAAAATGGTCCATATTTTTCCTGATCTCATCTACCCTTCTATATGTCACGTTGTCTAGTGTCAAAGAATTCAAGAAAACCATGACTTCATCATTAGCGGAAATGACAGGCGTATAATGGTACGAAGCTCTTCAAAGTGTTTTGGAACGGAGTTCCCGATAGAATAATTCGCTTTTGGTACAAAGTTCAGCAGAGCCTTCCGAATATCGCTATTGGAAGGCCTTTGCTGAAATTCGTATCAAAAGGAGTATTATTCTATCAGGAACTCCGTTCCAAAACAACTTTGAAGAGCTTCGTAGCATCATACGCCTGTTATCTTCTGACTAATGATGAAGCCATGGATTTCTTCAATACTTTGACAGACAACGTGAACATATAGAAGAATATATATATAGATGAGATCAGAAAAAAAAAGGATCAACTTGTGCACATCCATAATGGGGGCATTCTTGATAAATCTCTATATTGCAAAATTCAAACTTGGACATATGATCAAACTTTGACATATGATCAAATGTTGCATATGTCAAAATTAAACTTTGACATAGATCAAATGCATAGTCAAATTCAATTGACATATCATAACTTATATATGTCCACCGCGATATAAAATAATACATAGAATGTTCGGGCGAGAGGGGTTGATCGACGTCCCCCCTCATGGCGAAGTTACCGGAGTTATCTTCTAGTGGTTTGGGTGTCCTCGAGAGTTTGTCGAGGTAGGGCGGGAGGGGGTAGGAGATCGACAACGCTTTTTATATATGTCCACCGCGATATAAAATAATACATAGACTTGTTGCGGCGAGAGGGGTTTGATCGACGTCCCCCTCATGTCGAAGTGAATGAACACTCTGAATTTTTTTACATGTACTCCGAGGGAATTGAAGTTATCGGGGTTATGTTTATACAACAAATGGACAACTCATCTCATTTTATCTCATCTGAAAAAAATAGCACATCTAAAAAAATACATAAATACATGGAAAAAAATTGCTATGAACAAAAAAAACATCATAATGAACATTTTCTATATCCATCCATACATACATACATACATTGAAAAAAAGCTATGAACAAACACATCAGTAGTAATTATTTTTATAATGATTTGGCGCGCAAAAAAAAAATTATTAGTATTTTCAAACTCTAGAATGACTGTTGCACTAGAACTATTTCAAATAATTCTTTTCAAATGCCACAAATTTTTGAGAAGTCCTCTGATGCCTATAGATCATTTTTATGCAAAAACCCACTTTGGTCATTTGAAACTTTGAGCAGTGGCAGAGCAAGGCCGAGCTCGGGGGAGCACGGGCGAAGTTATCGGGGAGGGGGTATATCGACCCCCCCCCCCCCTCATGTCGAAGTTATCTTGGGAGGGGGTATATCGACCCCCCCCCTCATGTCGAAGTTATCGGGGAGGGGATATACGACCCCCCCCCCTCATGTCGAAGTTATCGGGGAGGGGGTAATCGACCCCTCCCCTCATGTCAAAGTTATCGGGAGGGGGTATATCGACCCCCACACCCCTCATCATGCATATATAGCTACCACATACATATATACATTGAAAAAAATTACATATATATATATATAACAAAAAATTACATCATATATATATACATATGTACATCGACCCCCACCCCCCTCATCATGAACAAAAACATGCTCTGAACAAAAAAATTAATACATTATGAACATCTAATACATAGGCACATACATAATATATATATGAAAAAAAATTAATCTAATAAAAAATGAAAAAAAACAGAGACGGGGCGGCGGGCGGGCGGCTCAACCGGGGGAGGCTGGCGACGGCGATGGCGACGGCGACGACGACGACGACGACGTCGCACGGCGGGGGCGGGCCGGCGGAGGGCTTGGGCGTGGGGCAGGGGGCACGGACGAGCGCGTGGTCGGGGGCAGGGGGGTGGGCGACGACGACGAGTAGGGCGGGAGCGGGCGTCGACGCGTCGAGGGCTCGGGGCAGGGGCGGCGCGGCGACGACGTCGGAGGCAGGGCGACGACGGCGACGGCGACGAGGAGCAGGCTGGGGCGTCGGGCACGAACTGGCGATGGAAATCTGAAAATTTCCTAAGTGGCTGGCTTATATAGCAAAGGCTTTGGTCCCGGTGTCGTGGCACCAAACGGGACCAATGCCCCCTTTAGTCCCGGTTGGTGCACCAACCGGGACAAAGGTCTTTTTTCAGCAGCCCAAAGGGCGGGAAGCAGGGACCTTTGGTCCGGTGGTGGAACCAACCGGGACTAAAGGGCGTGCATTGGTCCCGGTTGGGCACCAACCGGGACCAATGCACGCCCTTTAGTCCCGGTTGGTTCCACAACCGGGAAAAAAGCCTTTTGCCCGCTTCGGCCAAAGTTTAGTCCCGACCGCTCGCTAGCCTGCTCGAGAGTGTCTCAAAGACGTCGGTTTACGCTGTGCGCCCACTCTCTCGAGTCCTCTCAATCGAAGGCTTGGGCCTAAACTCGCACTATGTGCCTGTGGGCCTACTGGGCCTTGTGGGCCTGAATCCTGGCCATGGTTGGGTTTCTAGTCGTATTCAGGCCGTGGTGGCCAAGTAGGCGGCACTTTTTTTATTTTTATTTTGTTTTCTTTGTTGCTTTATTTATTTTATTTTGTTTCTACTTACAACAAAATACTTAATGTTGCTATTTTTATTTATTTATTAAATTTTATTTTATTTTATTTGTTTCTACTATATTATAAGTTTATTTGTTTCTACTTATTTATTTTATTTTGTTTCTACTTATTATTTTATTTTCTTTTTTGCTTTTTTTATTTATTTATGAAAATTCTTTTTCTTTTAATGTTTTGAAGAGAAAATACTTTGATAACTTTAGTTGCATAAATTTTATATAATTTTAGTTACAATAATACAAGAGGTTTAAAAAGTTTTTTAGTTGGTTGCTTTAGCTATTAAAGTTTCATTAAAGTTTTCTAGTTCATTCTTTTTCTATTAGAGTTTCATCAAAGTTTTCTAGTTCATTCTTTTAGTTTATTATTTTTGCTATTAGAGTTTCATAAAAGTTGAGAGGGTTACGGCAAACATTGGATGCACTTCGTGTACAAAATGGACAATCTCTTTCGAAGTATCAGTGTTTCGGACGAAAACTCATCTGTTACAAAGGGATTTTATTTTTTTGAACTTATTTGAACTCCAGACTTTTTGTGTGCTCAAAATGAACCATTCAAAGCAACATCATCAATTTTCAACCCTTTCTGACTTCATCTGTTATTTTTCATGCATTTACTGATTTTTTTGAGCTAAATGACCCTGAAATTGAAAAGCACTTCAAATGAACTCTGAAGAGGTTGAAAATGAGCATGATATCATCATTTCACCCACATAGCATGTGCTAAAAAGTTGAGAGGGTTACGGCAAAAACTGGATGCACTTCGTGTACAAAATGGACAATCTCTTTCGACAGTATCAGGGTTTAGGACGAAAAAATTACATCTCGTTAAAAAGGGATTTCATTTTTTGAACTTATTTGAACTCCACACTTTTTGTGTGCTCAAAATGAACCATTTAAAGCAACATCAACAATTTTCAACCCTTTCTGAGTTCATCTGTTATTTTTCATGCATTTACTGATTTTTTTGAGCGAAATGACCCTGAAATTGAAAAGCACTTCAAATGAACTCTGAAGAGGTTGAAAATTGGCATGATATCATCATTTCACCCACATAGCATGTGCTAAAAAGTTGAGAGGGTTACGGCAAAAACTGGATGCACTTCGTGTACAAAATGGACAATCTCTTTCGAAGTATCAGGGTTTCGGACAAAAACTCACCTGTTACAAAGGGTTGTCCATATTTTTTTGAACTAATTTGAACTCCAGACTTTTTGTGTGCTCAAAATGAACCATTCAAAGCCACATCATCAATTTTCAACCCTTTCTGACTTCATCTGTCTTCACTTTTTCTTCGCTTGTGTCCTTTGCTTATTGCGCCGTAACCATGGATATTCTTCATTGCTTAACAGGGTGCTTGGGTCAGCCTTGATTTTGAAGGGAGGAATTTCATGAAACTTTTCATAATCTTCAGACATGTCTGTCTTACCCTCCACTCCCACGATGTCTCTTTTCCCTGAAAGAACTATGTGGCGCTTTGGCTCATCGTATGATGTATTCGCTTCCTTATCTTTTCTTTTTCTCGGTTTGGTAGACATGTCCTTCACATAGAAAACCTGCGCCACATCATTGGCTAGGACGAATGGTTCATCGGTGTACCCAAGATTGTTCAGATCCACTGTTGTCATTCCGTAATGTGGCTCTACCTGTACCCCGCCTCCTGACAGATTGACCCATTTGCACTTAAACAAAGGGACCTTAAAATCATGTCCGTAGTCAAGTTCCCATATGTCCACTATGTAACCATAATATGTGTCATTTCCCCTCTTGGTTGCTGCATCAAAGCGGACACCACTGTTTTGGTTAGTGCTCTTTTGATCTTGGGCGATCGTGTAAAATGTATTCCCATTTATCTCGTATCCTTTGTAAGTCAATACAGTCGAAGATGGTCCCCTGGACAACGAGTACAGCTCATCAGAAACAGTGTTGTCACCTCTGAGATGTGTTTCCAACCAACTGCCGAAAGTCCTGATGTGTTCACATGTAATCCAATCGTCACACTGCTCTGGGTGTTTGGAGCGCAGAATGTTCTTGTGTTCATCGACATACGGGGTCACCAAGGTAGAGTTCTGTAGAACTGTGTAGTGTGCTTGAGACCAAGAATGCCCGTCCCTGCATATTATTGAGTCCCCTCCTAGCGTGCCTTTTCCAGTCAGTCTCCCCTCATACCGTGATTGAGGGAGACCAATCTTCTTAAGGTCAGGAATGAAGTCAACAGAAAACCCAATGACATCCTCTGTTTGATGGCCCATGGAGATGCTTCCTTCTGGCCTAGCGCGGTTACGGACATATTTCTTTAGGACTCCCATGAACCTCTCAAAGGGGAACATATTGTGTAGAAATACGGGGTCCAGAACGATAATCTTGTCGACTAGATGAACTAAGACGTGCGTCATGATATTGAAGAAGGATGGTGGGAACACCAGCTCAAAACTGACAAGACATTGCGCCACATCACTCCTTAGCCTTGGTATGATTTCTGGATCGATCACCTTCTGAGAGATTGCATTGAGGAATGCACATAGCTTCACAATGGCTAATCGAACGTTTTCCGGTAGAAGCCCCCTCAATGCAACCGGAAGCAGTTGCGTCATAATCACGTGGCAGTCATGAGACTTTAGGTTCTGAAACTTTTTCTCTGCCATATTTATTATTCCCTTTATATTCAACGAGAAGCCAGACGGGACCTTCATACTGAGCAGGCATTCAAAGAAGATTTCCTTCTCTTCTTTGGTAAGAGCGTAGCTGGTTGGACCTTCATACTACTTTGGAGGCATGCCGTCTTTTTCGTGCCAACGTTGCAGGTCCTCCCATGCTTCTGGTGTATCTTTTGTCTTTCCATACACGCCCAAGAAGCCTAGCAGGTTCACGCAAAGGTTCTTTGTCACGTGCATCACGTCGATTGAAGAGCGGACCTCTAGGTCTTTCCAGTAGGGTAGGTCCCAAAATATAGATTTCTTCTTCCACATGGGAGCGCGTCCCTCAGCGTCATTCGGAACAGATAGTCCGCCGGGACCCTTTCCAATGATTACGTGTAAATCATTGACCATAGCAAGTACGTGATCACCGGTACGCATGGCGGGCTTCTTCCGGTGATCTGCCTCGCCTTTGAAATGCTTGCCTTTCTTTCGACATTGATGGTTGGTCGGAAGAAATCGACAATGCCCCAGGTACACATTCTTCCTGCATTTGTCCAGGTATATACTTTCGGTGTCAGCTAAACAGTGCGTGCATGCGTGGTATCCCTTGTTTGTCTGTCCTGAAAGGTTACTGAGAGCAGGCCAATCATTGATGGTTACAAACAGCAACGCATGCAGGTCAAATTCCTCCTGTCTATGCTCATCCCACACACGTACACCGTTTCCATTCCACAGCTGTAAAAGTTCTTCAACTAATGGCCTTAGGTACACATCAATGTCGTTGCCGGGTTGCTTAGGGCCTTGGATGAGTACTGGCATCATAATGAACTTCCGCTTCATGCACAGCCAAGGAGGAAGGTTATAGATATATAGAGTCACGGGCCAGGTGCTATGATTGCTGCTCTGCTCCCCGAAAGGATTAATGCCATCCGCGCTTAAACCAAACCATACGTTCCTTGGGTCACCTGCAAACTCAGTCCGGTACTTTCTCTCGATTTTTCTCCACTGCGACCCGTCAGCGGGTGCTCTCAACTTTCCGTCTTTCTTACGGTCCACTCTGTGCCATCGCATCAACTTGCCATGCTCTTTGTTTCTGAACAGACGTTTCAACCGTGGTATTATAGGAGCATACCACATCACCTTGGCAGGAACCCTCTTCCTGGGGGGCTCGCCGTCAACATCACCAGGGTCATCTCGTCTGATCTTATACCGCAATGCACCGCATACCGGGCATGCGTTCAAATCCTCGTACGCACCGCGGTACAGGATGCAGTCATTAGGGCATGCATGTATCTTCTGCACCTCCAATCCTAGAGGGCATACGACCTTCTTTGCTGCGTACATACTGTCGGGCAATTCGTTATCCTTTGGAAGCTTCTTCTTCAATATTTTCAGTAGCTTCTCAAATCCTTTGTCAGGCACAGCATTCTCTGCCTTCCACTGCAGCAATTCCAGTACGGTACCGAGCTTTGTGTTGCCATCTTCGCAATTAGGGTATAACCCTTTTTTGGTGATCCTCTAACATGCGATCGAATTTCAGCTTCTCCTTTTCACTTTCGCACTGTCTCCTTGCATCAACAATGACCCGGTGGAGATCATCATCGGGCACATCATCTGGTTCCTCTTGATCTTCAGCTTCCCCCGTTGCAGCATCATCGTATTCAGGGGGCACATAGTTGTCATCGTCCTCTTCTTCTTCGCTGTCTTCCATCATAACCCCTATTTCTCCGTGCCTGGTCCAAACATTATAGTGTGGCATGAAACCCTTATAAAGCAGGTGGGTGTGAAGGATTTTCCGGTCAGAGTAAGACTTCGTATTCCCACATATAGGGCATGGACAACACATAAAACCATTCTGCTTGTTTGCCTCAGCCACTTCGAGAAAATTATGCACGCCCTTAATATACTCGGAGGTGCGTCTGTCACCGTACATCCTTTGCCGGTTCATCTCCGTGCATTATATATAATTAAGTGTGTCAAAAACCATTACAAAACATCATGAACAGATAAGTGACCAAATTAATAGAAGTTCATCATCACATTAAAACCAAAGTACATACATAGTTCTCATTGAACAACATATAGCTCTTCAGAGCATCTAATTAAACCATACATTATTGAAACTATGTAAAACATTTCAATGCAACAACAAATGCGATCATAATCGCAACCAAGGTAACAATTGATCCAACGGCATAATGATACCAAGCCTCGGTATGAATGGCATATTTTCTATACTTTCTAATCTTGAAGCGCATTGCATCCATCTTGATCTTGTGATCATCGACGACATCCGCAACATGCAACTCCAATATCATCTTCTCCTCCTCAATTTTTTTCAATTTTTCCTTCAAGTAATTGTTTTCTTCTTCAACTAAATTTAACCTCTCGACAATAGGGTCGGTTGGAATTTCCGGTTCACATACCTCCTAGATAAAAAAAATCTATGTCACGTTGGTCGGCATAATTGTCATAAACAACAAATGAACCAAATAGTTATAAAATATAATATATACCACATCCGAATCATAGACAGGACGAGGGCCGACGGGGGCGGATACCAAAACCATCGCACTATATAATAACAAACAATAATAAAAGTAAGAAAATTATACATGTATCTATGTAAATCATACAAGTAAGAATTTTTTTCTTTTAGAAAGAAGATAAGAACAAGAGGCTCACCACGGTTATGCCGGCGACGAGATCGGCGCGGGCGATCGACGGCGGTGAAGACGGGGACGGGACGTGACGGACCGCTAAACCTAGACAAATCTTGAGAAAAATGGAGCTTGAAGGTCGAGTTTGGAGAGGAGAAAGCTTAAGTAGTGTTGCTCGGGCATTTCATCGAACACCTCATGTGCATAGGAGGTGAGCTAGAGCACCACAAACACCTCCCCTCGACGGCCAGAAAAAACAGAGTAGTGGAGTGCTCTGCTCGCGGGCGAGGGGTATATATAGGCACAACATTGGTCCCGGTTCGTGGTTGGAACCGGGACTAAAGGCCACCCTTTGGTCCCGGTTCCAGCCACGAACCGGGACCAATGGATGTGGGCCAGGAGCGAGGCCCATTGGTCCCGGTTCGTGTCTGGAACCGGGACCAAAGGGTCCAGACGAACCGGGACCAATGCCCCACGAGCCCCGGCCGGCCCCCTGGGCGCACGAACCGGGACTAATGGGCTGGGCTGGCGTCGACCAAAGCCCTGTTTTCTACTAGTGAACGGGTAGGATGCAACATGAGAAGAAGCCCTAAACGAAAGACGAGCATGTTTGCCAAGGCGACATGCATGACACAAGTGGTCCTCGATCTTATTACACATGAAAGAAAACCTCCCAAGTATATGACGAAGGGTGGCGGGGTTGGGATGACCCAAGCGAGCGTGCCAAAGATCCACTCCGGTGGCGAGAGCGACGGGGGCGGCGGAGGTGGTGGAGGTGGTGGAGTGGACCGGGTAGAGCTCATCGGGGCTGTCACATCGGTGAAGCACCATCCGGGTACGAGCGTCCTTAACAGAAAAACCACACTCGTCAAACTCAATGGTAACGGGATTTTGACGTGTAAAAGAACGAAGAGAGACAAGATTTTTAATAAGATCAAGAGAAACTAAGATGTTAGATAATGACAATGGAGTAGAGTTAGATGGAAAAGATGCATGTCCTATGTGAGTAATGGGAAGGGAGGAACCGTCACCGACGGTGATGCGAGCGGAAGTGTGGACGGGATAGGAGGTGTGGAGGTTACCTGGATGAGCCGCCATGTGCGCGGTAGCTCCAGTGTCCATATACCAGTCGCCACCGCCGGTGTAGGTGGACGGTGAGGGAGCGGAGTGCAGAGCCGCCAAGAGAGTCGGGTCCCACAGCGCCGATGGAAGGGCGTGCTGCTGGGGCGGGGCCGTCAGGGGCAGCGGCGGCAGCCCACCTGGCTGCAGCGGCTGGCCGTAGGGCGCCGCATATGGCTGCGGCGC
This sequence comes from Thinopyrum elongatum, assembly GCA_011799875.1. Classification (NCBI taxonomy): domain Eukaryota; kingdom Viridiplantae; phylum Streptophyta; class Magnoliopsida; order Poales; family Poaceae; genus Thinopyrum; species Thinopyrum elongatum. The sequence goes on from CM022303.1 coordinate 19,824,936, forward strand.
GGCGTAGAACGCCTGGTGAGACGGAGGCCGGGCGCCGAGGATACCCGGGGCAGGGGCGCGGGGAACCGGCATGGAGTAGGCGTGCATGAAGCCAGTCCAAGGGTTCTGGCCGGCGTACAACGGGGCCGGCTGGTACTGCTGCTGCTGAGGGCGGGCGGCTCCTCCCTGAGCGCCCTGGCCCTGCTGCTGCTTGCGGCCTCCATGACGGCCGCCGCGGCGGCCCCCGTTAGCAGCTGGCTGGGGCAGCAGGAAGGGGGCGGCCGGTGCCTGCGGGAAGGCGGGCGTGGGCGGGAGGGCCGGCGCGGGACGCGGAGGCGGCGGTGCCTGGCCCTCGCGGGTGCCGGAGACGAGAGCGGTGTGGGTCGCCCGAGTCTGGGCCATCTTCATCCGGCGCTCCTCCAGCTTGAGGTACGCCACCACCTTAGTGAAGGTAGGCTCCGGGATGAGGGTGAGGTTGGAGGCGGCGTTCCCAAAGTCCTCGTTGAGGCCAGCGGTGAGGGTGCTAATGAAGAGCTCGTCGCCGACCGCCTCGCCAAGATCGCGGAGCTCATCAGCAAGCTTTTTGAGGCGCATGCAAAAATCGTCGATGGACGAGTCAAGCTGCCAGCACCCGTAAAACTCGCCGTGGAGGAGGACCTTGCGCTGCAGCTTGTTGTCGGTGAAGAGGCCATTGAGCTTGGTCCAGACGGCGTAGGCGTCGTCGTCATCATCCACCACGGTGTGGAAGAGGTCGCTGGAGATGGTGAGGTAGAACCAGCGGATGATGGTGGCGTCAAGGATCATCCACTCCTCGTCGTGAATCATGAGGCTCGAGTCCACGGTGCCGTCGACGTGGCCGTGGAGTAGGTACTCGCGAAACACTAAGGAGAAGTACCGCTTCCAAGCGGAGTAGGAGGCGGTGGATTGATCAAGCTTCACCGAGACGCGCTCGTGGATGTTGAGATCGCGGACGAGGGTGACGTCGGGACCGGCGAAGGGGTTGGAAACGGTGGAGGACGAGGAGCTCATGGCGCGACGTGGGAGGTGGAGGCGGCGCGGGTTAGAGGCGGCTAGGGTTTGGCGCGGGTCGGGTGGAGCGGGCGGGTATGGTTTGGCGCGGCGCGGAGAGGAGAGGCGGCGCGGGGTGGGGAGGGTGGTGCGGAAGCGGGAGGTGCGGCGACCGGCGGCGGCGGCGGGTAGCTGGAGAGCGGCGGCGATGAGAGGCGGCGGCGACCGGGAAGATCGGTGGCGGCGGCGGCGGCTGGTGGTGGCGGCTAGAGGGTGCGGCGGCGGCGGCGGCGCTGGGGAGGCGCGGCGGCGGCGGCTAGGGCTAGGATCTTGCTGCGATAGATACCATGTAGAAGGGAAAGAATAGGTTGTGCAACACAATACATTGATCGGTGCACCAGGCACGTATATATGAGTACAGAAGGGGGCCACAACCTCAATTATACAGATAAACTAGGAGGTGGGCCCAAGACACAATATACACGTACACATATATTCAACATGGACCAAGCCACCTTTTTTCCCTGTCAACAAACAAACTTCACATCTTCGATATCGACGGAAATATACATCCAAACTAACAATTAATTGTCTCGATCTCCTTTTTGATTATTTGTGTATTCTTCATATCTCTTCTGTCTACCCATCACAGCTCATTTGAGTTCAACCATGACATTTGCCTGCTTAAAAAAAAGTGAATTAATCATGTAAGCTAAGTATTGATTAAAATTTCCACTGCTTAATTTGACAAAAAAAAATCAAGCTAATATATACTCCTTTTTATATCGTAAAAACAACTAGTTTTTTTTTTGCGGGGGGTAAAAACAACTAGTTAGCTGAACTATAAATTAGAACTAAGAAAAAAGCATAGAGAACAAATATTAAGAATATATGAGGGCCAAATTAATTGTAATTGGATGGATGGAAAAGAGACATGCATGCATGCATGTTTTTGTTAGAAAGTTGATGGAGTGGAAGCGAAGGGGAGTAGAGTAGGTACTCACTCTAGCAAATCCTTCCAACCACCGTCCGTGTTGAGGCCATCCATCAGGTTCAGACTCTCCAGCCCGTCGAACTGGCTCGACGCCGGCGTTTCTTCGCTGGACACGCGGCCGCCACCGCCGCCGCGGGCATTGTTACAATCGTGGTCGGCCGGCACCATTGGGCGTGGCGCCACCGCGTCCGTCACGTTGCTCCCGCTCGCCCCGCCGTGGACCTCGAGCTCCGTCGAGCTCAGCCCGTCCCTGGGGCCAGAGCCGTCGAACAGACTGCTGATGTACATGGTGCTCGCCGGCGCAGAGCTGGTCTGCGCCGGCAGGTTGAGCATGTCGTCCCACGGGCACTGCTGGAGCAGCATGCTCTGTTCAACTCTTCCGGCACCGGCGCCATGCTGCCCCATGACGTTGTCCATGCCAGCGGGGACCATGGAAGCGGGCGCTGAGGCGGTGGTGAGCGTGCGCACGAGGCCCTGGAGGAGCTGGAACTTGGTGGCGTCGGCCTGGAGAGGGTGAGCGTTCATGTCCCAGGAGCTGTCATTGGCGCCCGCGAGGAGGCCGGAGAGCCCGGCGAGCAGGCTGAGGTCGGTGCGCGGGCGGTGCGTCACGGGGTCGATGCCCATGCCAAGCAGCTTCTTGCGCAGGTGCGTGTTCCAGTAGTTCTTGATCTCGTTGTCCGTCCTGCCCGGCAGCTTCGCCGCGATTGATGACCACCTGAACCAATCCGTACCAGTCAGCCACCGGCGCCGGAGAAGAAGAAGATATGTGGGAAGCATGAACAGTTACTTGTTGCCGAGGATGGAGTGGAGGTGGATGATGAGCTTCTCCTCGTCGTAGGTGAAGCGGCCGCGCTTGATGTCGGGGCGGAGGTAGTTGGTCCAGCGGAGGCGGCAGCTCTTGCCGCAGCGGTTGAGGCCGGCGAGCTTCGGGAGGCGCCGCCAGCTGCAGTGGCTCTTCTCCTGGATGTAGTCCACCAGCAGCTTGTCCTCCTCCGGCGTCCACGGGCCCTTCCTCACGCCGGCCTCGCAGCACGGCGACCTCCCCATTTATCCTTTTCTTCTTCTTCTACCTCTGCCTCTTTGCCTACGTACGTACGAAGTTAGCTAGCTTAGCTCGAGAGCGATGTTGCTAGCTAGCAATGGCGTTTTATAGAGCAAGGGTTGAGAGAGAGAGAGAGAGAGAGAGGTGGACGATGGATACATGGCATGCATAAAGCTGCATGCTCTGGTAAAAGTAACTCTGTGTGTGTTTTCGTGTGGGAGCGCCCACTCGGCTGGTAGCTCTCTGACTACGGTTATCAAATCAGTTTGCTTAAGCGAGCACGCTGTTAAGTTAGATATGCTGGCGTACGTGTAGATGCATGCAATGTGTTACATGAAAGCAGATTTTCGACACCCTGTACGTTGCGTTCACGGCTCCTATCTGAACCGCTGGCCCATCTACCGTGATCTGAGCCAAAATTAATTTTTGGTGAAATACAAAAGCTATACTTGAGGAGTACATGGTTGGGCCATGGTACATGATAAATGCATTTTATTCTCTCTCTCTCATTTTACTCCACAACTTTGCTCTCTCTCTCTCCGCCCATGCATGCAGCGTACTCCCTCCGTTTCTAAATATAATAAGTAAGGGCCTGTTCGGGACGTAGAGAAACTAAAGGAAAAGTAGAGGGACGCTGTTCCTAAGGAATCTTCACCAGCACCGTTCGGTACGAAGGAATCACCACTTAAGATTCCAGTGGAAAGTTTCTCCACCCTTCGTTTTCTCAGGAAAATAAACATCCACCCAGAGCCGATGTTTTCGCGCAGGTCCGTGGCAGTAGAAGCAAAAAGCTGCTGAACCATGCAAATTGGGACCCACGTTGAGTTGACATGTGCATGCTAGGACCCACGTACACAGGTTGTTATCAGATATACTCCCTCCGTTGCTAAATAGTTGTCTTTTTAGAGATTTCAATGAGTGGCTACATACGGAGCAAAATGAATAAATTTACACTCTAAAATATGTCTATACACATCCGTATGTGGTAGTCCATTTGAAATCTCTAAAAGACAAATATTTAGGAACGGAGGAAGTATCATTTAAAAACTGCCAAATAGGACCCACATTGGTTGATTTCCTGGGGTTACTCTTCCTGTATTCCGAACGCCAACTCTGCAGCGTGGTACAACCCTTTTCTATCCTCTGTTGTATACTTCCGTTCCTTTCCATTTTCTCTGTTTCTGTCCAATCCTTCCGTTTCCCCCCTATGCCCCAAACAGGGCATAAGTCTTTGTAGAGATTCCACTATGGATAAAGACTTATATTTAGAAACCGAGGAAGTATAACTTTATAAGAATGGAAATTTAAGAGACCCCATGCGGAAACTGCCACTAGGAGTACTGTACTCTGTCTTTATACACCCAGACCGCCAAAACCTAAAGGAAAGTAGATGCACATTATTCTCTCTCTCCCATTTACTCCACGACGTAGTAGATGCACGGTATCACTGTATGCATACTGTATATATGAATAGTATATGCACGACTTGTACATTAGTACGTATACATATCCATAATATTCATGCGTTTACCTTTGCTGCACATGCATGCATGCATGCTCTTAATTATTATTAAGTCTCAATGCAGGATAATATTTAATACGTTCGCACGCAGTGTGTCGTTCTTATATATATATATATATATATATATATACACACACACGAACGGTACGGTCAGAGTGTGACATGTTAATTACTTCGAGGTGAAAGCAAAGATCATATGGCTCTTGCCACGTACTGTATGATATTGAAATGACAGATGATGAGGGTGCCCTTTTTTTTTTAACCATGCCACGAATTATATTAAAAACTGAAACATTATATGGTACAGAACAAAGACCCATATGCAGCTAAAACCCATGAAGGAAAAAAAAAAACAAAGGCGCCCCAAGAGGCATTGTCTTCTTCTCTGGACTTCTCAACCTGCCCAAGCCAGCAAAGGGGCCCGAAGCTTGTTCACACCGCAAGAGATGTTTCGGCCGAACGCAAAGGACGATGAACGGACATCGGCATCACACCCTTCAACAACTTCTGGGGAAGATCACCCGGCGTCGCCCAAAACGACCCAGGAAACCAAGCGGCTCGACGCCGTCGAGGAAGACGGCCAGAACCACCCGCCACACGCGCTTACCAAGCTCCGGAGCACCTTCCGTCCTCCAACTCCTGTGCACCATCCCACTGGCATCGTGGGGACGCCAGAACGTGCGTCGCGGTGACGGGGATGAGGCCGGTTAACAAAATCCCACGTCGTGGCATCGCTCAAGATGGCAATGGGACCCCGAAACCCGCGTCCCGGCGGGTTTTTACCATATTAGGGGATGGGATGGACGTCTTTCCATCCCCGCGGGGCTATTGATGGGTACATTATAGAACCTGGCATGTTTCGCAGGTTTAAACCCGTTTCGGTAGTACCCGAATCCGAAACCCGACAATACCCGTCAAAATACGTTTTGCTTAGCATGCACTGATCCATCTTGACTTCTTGAGGCCCTACGCTAGCAAACCGGCCAAGCGGCCCAAAGCCATAGCGCCCGAGCGGCTGAGCCCCCATCGTCGAGGCCCTCGAGTACAAACCAACCCCTCGCTCGATCGCTCGGGCAGTGTCGCTCGCTCCTCAAGTCTCTCTCCCCCGCACAGCAGAACACCTAAACCTAAACCTAGGCCCCCCAGCCGCCGCCTGGGCTCGATCCCATCTCGCAGTTGCCGCCGCCTGGGCTCGATCCCATCTTATGTTGCTGCTGCTGAAATATACTATGTTTGTTGCTTAAATATGCTGATTCTTGCTGCTGTAATATGCTTCTATTTTTCTTTCAAATGCTGCTATTTTCATTGACTCACAGGGACGGGTTCCCCGTGGATTTAGAAAACCCGACGGGTTTAGGGGACGGGCAAAAAACTAGCCCCGCGCACGGTGATGGGGACGGGGACGGGCTTGCGATTTTGTCGTGGGGATGGGTTTGGGCAAGCAAAACCTGGTGGGTTTCATCCCCATTGCCATCTTGAGGCATCGCCGCTACCTCGCCAACCACAACAGGGAACTCAAAGCTCGTCGGTCCGACAGACCAATGAGAAACACCTGCCACCGGCTCCTCAACGCTACCACGAAGAACACCACCGAGATGGGGAGAACCGCGACTACCTTATTCGCCGACGTGCCGCCTCCACCACCCGAACATATGCAGGGCGTTAATCCCTTTCCACAACACTGACATTTTGTGCTCATGTGAATAACTGAATACTAAAGAACATTTAATAATTTGAGTAGATGTGACAGGAAGAAAAATTTTGTTATTGTTCGGATAGCTTCTGCAAGTAATCTAGCTAATGGATGAATTGGCAAGCATCCCACATTAAAATTCAGGTAAGTATAAGTACCATGCATAGGCATCTTGCTACTAGGACAAAAGACAATGGTTGTTTTGTGCCTGTTAGTAGCATTGACACACTAATATATTGTTTTCTGCAACTTTGATTTAGAGTATAGGAGAGTGACATGATGAATTTAAATGCTATTGGACAATTCAAATCATCTATATATGATTGTAGCATGCATTATATATTACTGTATGCTGCATATATGGCCCAATACACTAACATTACTGAAAAAATCTGATTGGCAATGCCATGTCCTCCTACACAATGGTGAACAGTTCATACAAATTATATATTTTTGCGCTAATCAGAGGGAGGACTTAGACTTGAGAGATTTGAACAGCTATCTCTTGTACATTCCAATGTTGGGGATATCGCTTATCGGGAACTTATCGGTCAACCCATGATAAGGGGTAAATCGGCAAGTTTATTGGCATATCGGCTGATTTATCGGCATATCGGCTGATTTATCAGCCGATTTATCTTATCGGTCAGACAATGGTAAGCGATAAATCGGCCGATTTATCGGAATATCGGAAGATATCTTGAACAGAGGTACATTCTACTTTCCCTATGCGCGTTACAGCCTCGACTGAAGTCTGAAGAGTAACTCATTCTGATAAGAAATCTGATATGGACATCCTATATAACCATGTGTTTCTTTAAGGAGGCAATCCATTTCAGACCATCATTATTGTGAATCATTGGAAGCAACGACGTTACAAATATGACAGAATAACTTCCCAATTATGTATGCATGTCATACTTCCTGAAAAAAAATATGTATGTCATACACCGAATTAGTTAATAATTTCTACATTTTCTGAAGAATGTTATCTTTGGCTGTTTTGTTGTGTTCTATGGTTGGGACATTAATTTAGTTTATGGTTTGTTTCAAATCATAACCAAATGCAGATATGCATAATATGGAAAGATATGGTCTTACTGAATTTTGTCATCGTCCTGAGGACAATATACGACATACTTACTGAGGAGTAGTGGATCACATATGAAGTTTGAATATGGCAGAAAAAAGTATTTTGTGTCACCTTTAATATATTTTCTGCAATTACAGTAATACAAACAAAACTTCACATGCAGTCCAGTTGATGAATAAAACAACAATCCGAACGGCTAAGTCAAGCTTAAATGGTTACACAACCTTGGAGGTCCTTTAGGTTATTTAGGATCTTAACTTAGTTTAGTGCAACCTTAAACGGTTACACAACCTTAAACGGTTCTCACGTCTCCCCTATGATCAATACTGCATTGCTAATTAAAAAGTTTTCTGGATCAACATGGAATAAGTACATAACTTGCTGCGACATGCACCGCATCCGGTAATTATTATAATATATAGTAGCAAAGTTAGTAAACATAATCTAATAAAGAACTGGGACCAAATCTTTGTGTGATCCAATTGTTCACCACATGTCACTGTTAGGCCTGTAGTTACAATTTGGCGTGGGTTGTCTCGAAGTTTCTACTTCACTTATATCTCGACACGCATGCTAGATGCTAAATTAACTATCTCGACTAGGATTGATCGCAATTTGGGCATCGATCTTGGTAAGATCAGTTAAACTTGGCAAATAGTTGCAAGACAGGGTTGTACTAACCAATTCTATCCCGACTAGGATTGATCGCAATTTGGGCATCGATCTTGGTAAGATCAGTTAAACTTGGCAAATAGTTGCAAGACAGGGTTGTACTAACCAATGCTAGCTAGGCCTAGGCATCCTCAAGTCAAAAGGTTCACCGAACCCATGATACTAACGGGGGTTCGGCTCCTCTGCGGTTAAACTATCACTGTATGGGTACTGTACCTTTAATATCTAGTCCCTCCGTCCCATAATATAAGAACGTTTTTGACACGGAGGGAGTACCATCCATTGTAATCTGATGGTTCTCCTTACTCCTCCTTAATCCTGTTAATTAGTGGAAACAAAAACCTATTAGCCCGTGAGCTGTACTGCTTCGTCCTCGTCGGAGGCCTGATGCGGCCGGAAGTTCTTGGGCACTAGCCGTGGAGGGCATGACAGTGGTTGATGAAGTCGTTCAAGGAGAGCGTGGCGACCCAGGCGTGCTTGCCCCTCGTCCGGCTGCTACCTTCCTCTCTGTCCAGGTCGCCCGTGCTGCTCCGGAACATCACCGCCGCCGTGTTCCTCGTCGAGGTCGCCGGGAGGAGCCTCCAGGTCGCCCTGCTGCTCGTGGAGTACGTCGTCGCCCTGCTGCTCATGGAGCTGGCTGTCGCGGGCTCCTTCTCCCCTGCTATGAAGAGCAAGCCTCCATCCTCGACCAGCGGGAGGGCAACGTTACACTAGTGGTGTGGCCGTTCTTGCTGTCCACCAGCTCTCACCGACCACCGACCAAATCAAAGAACTCGACGGTCGTGTACTCGATGGGCTAGCTGGTTATGTAGTATGTCCTCTGATTTTCTAGGGGTAAACAGATGCCTGCAGTGCGCCTGCACGCTGCACGTACAGATACAGTCAGCGTCAGGATCTCTACGAGGCTGTATCTGCTTTGCACTTAGCCATTCCGGTGTAATAATTAGAGCCGCTAGCTGCTGCACCGCGCGGCGAGAGCTCCATGAGGCATCTGCTGAACGCCGTTGATAAGCAGCGCGGTCGTCGTCATAAGCAGCACTGGGTGCTGTAGCCACCGGCGTCATGGCTGTTGTGGACGAAGGCGGGCGTGGCGGCCGGCAGGAGCGGCACCTTCGTGCCCGGCAAGCAGGTCGAGGAGGTGGAGGTCGGAGGCGGCGTCGGCAGAAGGAAGAAGACGTCGCTTTGACAGGGACAGATGGGAGAAACAAGAACCTTCAGATTAGATTGACGGTGTAGATTGTACAAGTAACTGTACCCGTGCAGTAATAACATGACTGCAGAGTATCATATGGTAATAATTTGAGTGAGTTGACAAAGACTGTTTCAAGGCTGAATGTGATGCCCTCTCTGCTCTTCTTGTTGACATCTTCAGTTAAATAAACTGAAATTTTTTCTACTTCGATTGGAAGGGGTCGTATGTCATATACCAGTAAAAACATATCTATTTTTTGAAAAGGAAGGTCCGAACCTCCTGGCCTCTGCATCCTCGGATGCACACAGCCAAAAATTTATTAAAATAGATGCAAGGCAGCCAAAAATTTATTAAAATAGATGCAAGGCAACGAGGCCAAAGCAACTACTTACAAGCGGAGTACATGGTGTGGGCAGCACTAACAGAAACATAACAAAAATGAGACAAAAATACGTACGACTAAGTCGCTACTTCCGCAGCAAAGCCTTCAAGAAGGGGGTGCATCCTCACGCCGACGTCGCCGGGTCCAGCCTATGAAGGCCAGGACAAGGATTTTCATCCTAAATGCCGGGTCCAACCAATTAAGGTCGGAACATCAACAGAAAGACAAAGCCTTCACCAAAGAGACGATGCAAGTAGCGCCATTGCCAGGTCCAATGAATGCCAGATCACAAGTTTTCACCCCAGAACTTCCAGGAGCTGAGCCACCCATGACATCGTTTGAAACCGTTGTGGTGTCCTCCAGAGATAGCCTCCACAGGCCATCAGCGGAACTCCTCTCGATCATGCACTGACTGGCCAATATCTTAGACCAAGTTAGTGGTCCTCCACTTCATGCGCCAAGCCTTCACTCGTCGACGAAGGGGAGAGGGCAATGCCACGGGCCAGCACTTGGATCCGTTGATCTGGATTCACTTGTGGGCAAGTCGTTGCATGCCCACAGCAGCACAAAGCCTCGCTGCTGCATCGCCACATGGAGCCTCATACGATAGAGGGAGCCACCGCTCCAACTACCTCCAATGGAGGAAAGCCCCGCCGCCTCCGGCGGCAACAGGGGGAGCAATACCCTGCAGGCGTCCAATCCGACCGCGTCGGTAGTCCCACCTATTTGGACCTCGTCGATGAACAAAGGAGGGGACGGATCGCCACCGCATGGCCGCGGCCAGCCCTTCCGCAGCGTGCTCGAGCGACGCAACTGGAGCGTCAACTATGATGCCCCATCACCCACATGGATCGCCGATAAACCGCAGTCACGCGACGCCCCGCCATTTGCATTGCCGAAGCGCCGCCACTAACCATGCTCTGGGGGCCGCCGCTCCAGAAGACGACGACCGCCACGCACCGCTACCCCACCAACAAGACCTCAGGCACACTTTGACAGGGGCATCCGCCGCCACCTCGGCGAGGCTGGAGGTAGCATTGCTGAGGACCAAATGAAGAGCGGCGCACTCCCCGGACAGAGATTGGCCTCCGCCACTGGCTGGAGAGTTCGGCGGGGCTACCGGGGTAGTCAGATCAGGGGGAGAAAGCGGCGGCGGTGCAGGATTTTGGGGCGGCGGCTAGGGTTGGGGAGAAGTTCAGGGACCTCTTCTTGCCATACAGGAGCATACACTTGAATGAATCTGGGTTCATCCTGTAAAAATAAAAATATCTGTAATTATATTTGTTAAAAAATATATATCTGCAATTGTCATGGGTTTCAGGACAGATTTTCACTTCCTCTTCTAATATTCAACTTGTAATGCATGCGTGGTCTCCGCGCGCGGTGCCATGTCGTCGTAATATACCGAAAGGAGTTATGATCTGAAAACTTGTGCAATCTTAGTTGTTGCATAATCTAATCTAGTTAGTTTGGAGAAAGCGGACCATGTTGCATTGCATCTGTTTGACTTTGCTGCTGACATTGACCCCTTTTTATTAACCAGTTTGTTTCGGAACATGTCTGTGCTATTGGCAGCAAGAATTGTCGATAAATAGCATGGAATGGATTCAGCCCTGAAAACAGGGACAAGCTGTCTGCTGTCCAAAGACAACAAGTAACAGTATATGAAACTTCTGAGATCTTCGGTTATTTCATCTGTCTTGTAATTATCGATCCTTACCAGATATTAACTGCTTGCTTAATCTTGAGTACAGTGTTAAAGAGTTGAAACTTCAACTGCTAGTAGTTTATGGTTGATTGCTAGACTCAAATCACTGGAATCTTGTGAAATGCTTCTACTAGTGACATAATTTTATCAACTCCTTTTTTTAGGTGAAAATTTTATCAACTCTGAATCTGCTACACCACTACAAACGTGTGCGCAATATCGGATGAGAAGCCCGGTACTTGCGGGTCACAGAAAGTACTAAAATCCATCAAGCTGCACAGAGCCAATGAACAATGTGGCTTCACAATCTGGTCCTATAGAGACCAATACTATTCTTATGCATATCCAAGGCTGACTAGCAACAGTGTCTGTTTCCTACCGGGGCACATACACAAATTCCTGTCTGAAACTCTGAAAAAACTAAGCTTGAGTGATAAGCTGGTTTTAAGGGGGTCAATGAGGCACAGATCTTGATTCATGCATGGATCCTTTTTTCCTCTCCATCGTGTTGTCATTCTGAGTTCTGACCAGTCACAAGCAGGACAGTGGGAGAGGCTTCCTTGTGTTGTGATCCAATCCAACACACGCATGATGCAGATTAGTTAGTTTATTTAAAAGGGACAACAAGGTAGCTACCTAGCTAGCTAGCTATTAGGGCTGTGGCTTGCAAGATGGTGAGGTTAGGTGGTGATGCCATTTGTGTAGGCTGGCAAGGGAAGCTTAATTGTGTAGGCTGAAGTGATTCATGGCAAATGAAGGGAAGCTTAATTGTGTATGATGTGGCTTGTTATGTGTCACTAAGACAGCTTGTGATGATTGTTGAATAATGCCAATGATTAATTTGTTCTTTGTCCAAGAATCTGCAAAATGACAGGAAAAGTTTGGGAGGAAAATTACGGGGATGGAAAGAGTACATGGTAAAATGGTAAGAAATTTGTTAACAAAAAAAGCTTTCCTAATGGATGAAAAATGCGCCGTTGCCAGGCAGGAATACATACCACTACACTACGATGACTTTGTTGCTCTATTCAGTTACTTCCACTTCTAGACCCCTTGCAAGAAAATCTTGTCAACTTATAAGAGCATTTTTGGTGCCTAAGTGAAGAGAGAAGGCAGTCCACCTACAAATGAGGGTTAGGAATTAAGCTAACAGTCCACTTGCAAGGGAGTTGAGATGGATATATCCTTTTTTGGGCTCAAAAAACTTCTGCTTAACTTAGACTGTTAATTGTCTTATTGATCTGTGAGTGAGTGAGAGAGAGAGAGAGAGAGAGGGGAGAGGGAGAGAGAGAGAGAGAGAGGGGAGAGAGAGAGAGAGAGAGAGAGATGACTATCCAAGCGCTCTCCCTTCCGGCACCGTTCTCTAGCGACTCCACTCCTCCTGACGGCCTCGCGGCCATCGGTGAGTATGGGGATTGCTGGGGCCTTGCATTCGGACTGTGGTTGCTGTAGGTTTAGGTCTTAGTCGTTACGGTTTCGGTGGGCTGGCGGTGTGGCTTCGGCTACTGTGGCGGGGGCGAATAATTGTGCTCCAAATCCTACCTTGGTGCAAAGGTTGCAGCGGCAGCGTCGAAGTGAGCTTTGGGTCTCAAGTCAATGGTGGTCGTCCTCTTCTGCTCCTTCCTGGGGTGGCGGAGATGGCAAGGGCTACAGGGATGCGTCGTTCGACCCGGCATAGCCTTCTCCTCCGGGCCATGGATCCTTTTGGATCCACGTCGCCAGCGCTTCCCGGCAGAGTTTGGTGACTTCCTGACTGTCTGCGTGGATATTACTCCCATGTTCCGGCGGCGGCACGGAACTCCAACGGCGGTATCTTCAGCACGCCATCGGCAGGTGTGAGATGGAGAAGACAAAGGATTTCTGGAGGACCGGATTGTATTTTTTGTTTCTTTCAGGTACTTTCTTGTAATGCTGGTTATCTAATTTGAGCCCTGGCTCTTTCAAAAAGAAAAAAAACCACTTAGACTGTTAATTTAACAAGGACGTTTCTTGTTTTCTATAAATTTGAGGCACTTGGCAAAAATTGAAATATGTGACCTCCATTATTATTCTATTGTGGCCATTTATCAGTAAATTTTTGCCGTGTGTATTAGTAATTTCTTAGCTAAACGTACTATACAATAAACAATGCATTCAGAAGAGTAGAAAGGTAACCAGTTACAATGGCCACGAAGCCGATCAGGTGATGATGTTACAAACCAACCGAGCAGCTCTGACAACGTTGTTTATAGACGGGACCTGAACAACGAAAAACCTAATGCAGTAATTGTGCGAAAACTGATAATAGAGGTAAAACCTAAGGATAAGGCGAGCCATGATTAGAAGGCACGAACTGGCTTGATCTAATGTTACTAAAATGTTACTCAAAAGCATCAAGTCTTGCTTGCAGCTTGTGCAGTCTTCATGGAACCTCCCCTGCACCCATTGTTTAGACTCCATGAAAATAATCATGGTGAATAAATTCTACGGATATAAAACTGAAAACAAGAACTGCACTTACCATGTTCCTTCGTTGGGCATGCAGGAGTCATCAACTGTAGACGAATCAGCGACCTAAAGCACAGGTCAGTGGCACCCTTCGTCAAGCGACCTAAATCTCAGGCAATCGCAGTCAACCTGTACCACACCTACTGCAACGAATGAAGTCATGGCATAGTTGCCGCGATAACTCCAATATAATGGTTTTGTTAACTGAAAACGAGTACTGCCGCAGCAACCAAGCTCACAAGGGGTGCAGGTTCAGAATGTTAACCCAGTTCAGGTGCAGAATCAGGCACAGCAGGTGCAGCAAACACCTGTTCAGAATATAGGAGATAACAGTAAGCCTAGCAACAATCAGACACAGCAACAGAAGAGGAACAAACCAGTTGGTAAGAACAAACCTATCAACAAAGGCAAAGAGGTTCCTGTTGCTGAGTATAGTGGTGTTACTTGCTATAGCAGCGGTGGTGGCCTGCCGGCGGCGGCGTGGGTTGATGCGGTCAAAACCCTAGTGGGTGCTGGGTCGAGGTTGGTTGGTCGTGCGTCGGGCCGGCTTGTGGGCCGGTCTGAACCTGGGCCTGTGGCTGGGCATGTGGGGGCCTGTTTTCGGTGTCCGATTTCCCTCCGCTGCCTGGCCTTAGGGGTGGGCCGCCTGCCTTGGGTCGTGATGGGCTTGTGGGCCCTCCTGTTCTGGTTCGGCCTGCTGGCCCGCGGCCACGGGGGTATTTGTGGATACGGAGGGGCTCGTCTGATCCTGATCTAGGGTTTCCGGCTCCTCATTCTGACGTGCACCGTTACCCTTTCTGCATCCGTCATCTCCTGAGATCTCGCCCTCCTCCTCCTCTCTTGCGCTCCTTCGCTGAGATCCTCTCTATGGACAAGTCTAGGGGTTCTTCCTCCGAGGCGATGTCTGGCGGCAAGCGCCGTCGCGAGGGGTCATCGGAGGCGGGCCCTGATCCTGATCTGGCGTATGAGGCGTCGTTGCACTCGAAGCTGGAGGCAGAGCACGCGGGTCGCACTCAGGTGGAGCATGACCGCGCGGCGTGGGCGGCGGGGCCGGAGTGGCTCTAACGTGATGAGCGTGAGTGCTCGGAGGCGGCGTTGCGGGACTCTGGCGCGGGCGCGGGCTCGGGCGTGGCGCAGGATCCTATGGCGGCGGGTTGGCGGACGGCGGTGGCGGATCCGTGGGAGGTGGCGGCATCCGGGGCGGCTGCGGCTTCGGCGGCCCCCAGATCCGTCCCTCCCCGTGGCCCTGCGGCTCCTTCGCGCCCGGCGGGCCGTGCGGGTGGCATGGGGCAAGGCTATGCTGGTCGTGGTGCTACCAGTGGTGGTGGTGGCGTTGCTGACTACGGGCGGTAAGTCCAGCGGGGCGGGTACGGCCCGCCTTCGTACCCGGCCAAGGCAAGGAGGTTCTCCCCATCGGATCATGGCTCCTCCTCCGCTGCGGTTGGCGATGGTATTCTGCCGCCTCCCCCCTTCCTCAGGGCTCGGTCCCCTGGACGGCTGCCCGCGGCCCCCCCCCCCCCCCCCCCGATGCTGGATCTTCTTCTTTCTCATCTATTCTTACCTGCTTCGCCTGCCACCGGTCCGGTAATTTCCAGTCTAGGTGCAAGTTTCCCCCTTTTTGTTTGATTTGCCGCTCCGAGGGCCACCTCACCGTTGATTGCCATGATCGCGGCAAGTTTCCTTCCTTCAAACAATTTGGTCTTGGCTGCTCCTTCTTCTCCCTTGATGGTGACCTGGATATGCCTGTGGTGGCGCCTGTTCTCTCCAACGCTGCCATCATTTTGGTCCAATCCCAGCATATCTCGTCCCAGACCATTGCTGATGAGCTCAAGGAGTGGGGGCTCGAGGGCTGGGACTGGCAGATCCAACAAGTCTCTGATGATGAGTTTGCGATCACCTTTCCTTCTAAAGAGAGCCTGAAGATGGTGGCATCTTGCTCCAGTTTCACTCTCCCGCTCAACCAAGTGGTCATTTCGGTCAAAGCTGCGGTGAATAGTGCGCGTTCTGTGGCTTCTCTCTCTGATATCTGGGTTCTTCTCGATGATGTCCCGTCTGGTCTGCGTAATGCTCATTTTCTGATGTTGTTTGGGGAGTTGATTGGCAAACCAATTGAGGTTGACGCGGCTTCACTTGACCGCCTCGGTTCTGCCCGCATGAAGATCTGGTGTTTGGATCCTGCTCGTGTTCATGGTTCGATTGGTGTGTTTCCTTCCTTTGATGCTTACCGTATTCGGGTCCGTGCCGAGGGGGTGGTGGCCCATCAGGCCCCTCCTCAACCTCCTCCTTCCAACCCTTCTCAACCTGGGCCTCGTGGTGGTGATGGTAACACTAGGGCAGACAGCAATGTCGGGGTGATTCTGCCAATCCGTTTACTGCTTCAGAGTGGGAAGGACTGGGTTCTGAGGCTCGTGGTTTGTTCAACTATGGGGCGCCTGCTGGTGGTGGTGGTGGGGCGACTGAGGGGGTGGCTGGATGCCCTGTCGTCAGCGGCTCGATGGGAGAGGCTGGGCCTGTGCTTGGTTCTTCCGACAAGGGTGTGGGCACACCGTTTTCCATGGTGTGTTCCAACGTTCCGGCTCGCCTGCTTCCCCATCGTTGTCTGGGATCGTTGATGTGCCGCCCTCTACGATTCCTGATCCGGTGGGCCCCATCAGCAAGAAGAAGAAATCTACAGTCAAGAAGTTTTCTGCCAAGAGTCGTGGCTCGTCGGGTGCCAAGCAGTCGGTGGCGGGCCTCTGTCGTCTGGATGCGGATCTTGGGGCTGCTGCCGCCGGGGCGTCTACTAGCGATGCGTCGTCCCCCGTTGCTCGCTCTTCTGTGGTGCCAGTCCGGTCGCCGGTGTCCATGACGCGCAAGGGATTGCGCCATTCGAACAACAGCGAGCCCATTTAGGAGCGTGCGGAGCGGCGAGCGGCTACTAAGGATCTGTGTCCTCCAGGTACTCCTCGTTTATCATCCCCTGTTCGTTTGGTTCTGCCATCTCTTCCAGATAGTCATTTGGTGAATGTTATTTCTGATGTTGGGGTCACTTTTGATCGTAATGTGGGTTCTCCTTCCTCCTTGTTATCTCTGATCCATGCGAATGAGGTGGCCCAGGCTGCCATTATTAAAGCTAAGGAGACGGCAGCAGGAAAGCTGCCGACCTCCTCCAAGGCTGCGGTCAATTCGAAAGGGGTGGTTTGTGGCCTGGCCCCCCCTCGGCGACGATGAAATGGGCACATGCCAAACGTGCTAAGTCATGTGTTGCCTCGTCCAGGTCTAGTCTCTGCATTAAAAACTTGTCTTTCAAATGAAGTCTCTTTTCTGGAATATTAGGGGTTTTGGTGCTAGGGGGCGCCGAGACCAAATTCGAGACTTGTTGTGTGATGCTAATGTTGATTTAGTTTGTCTTATTGAAACATTTAAAACCTCTTTGTCTAATAATGAGCTTTCTTCTGTTTCTGGGGCTGATCGTTTTGCTTGGCGTTGCTTGCCTACCTCTGGTCATTCCGGCGGTATTCTTATTGGGGCAAAACTGGATTCCTTTGATTTTGTTGCTTTTGAGCATGGTATCTTTTGGGCTAGCATGTTGGTGCTGCACAAGAGCTTGAACGTGTTGTGGGAGGTGTTGGTAGTGTACGGGCCGACCGGCCACTCACTTTATGCGATGTTCTTGGACGAGCTTACGGCTAAGATTGATTCTTGCAACCTTCCCCTGCTCATTGGTGGTGATTTTAACTTGGTTAGATCCCCGGCTGACAAAAATAATGTTAACTTTTCTTGGCCATTGGCTGATGCCTTCAATGATTTTATTGTTGATTCTACTCTTCGTGAGATCCCTAGGACTCGTGCGCGGTTTACTTGGTCTAACCATCAGTCCAACCCTGTGCATTCTGTGTTAGATCGCGTGTTCACCTCCTCCTTGTGGGATTCTTTGTTCCCACGTGCCTCACTTGCAGTCCTCCCCCATGTTGGTTCTGACCATTGTCCCCTCTTGCTGGACTTGGGAGTCCTTTCTTCGCACGATGCTTTGAAATTTCAATTTGACGCGTCTTGGTTATTGGTGGATGGGTTCTGTGATTTGATCTCTGCGAAAATTGCTTCTCTTCTAACCTCTAGGGTGCGGTCGTTGGGGCCTATGGATGATTGGCATTTCTATTCTTATTAACTTAGGAAATTCCTTAAGGGTTGGGGCCGCAACCGGGCTGCTGTGGCTCAGAAACAAAAGCTTGATTTGTTGGGTCAGGTCAGCGCTTTGGACGAGGTTGCTGATTCTTCGAGGCTTTCGGCCATGGGCTGGCAGCAGCGCTATGATTTAGAGGCCATCCTAATGCAGTTGCATAGGCAGGCTGTGATTTATTGGTGGCAGCGTGGCACGATCAACTGGACATTGAAAGGGGACTCTCTCACTGCGTATTTTTTTGCTATTGCCAATGGTAGGAGGAGGCGTTGCTCGATTAATAGTCTGTTGATTGATGGCATGCGTGTTTCTGATCCGAGCCTCATTCTTGATCACGTTCAACATTTCTTTGCTTCCCTTTTGGCAGCTAGACCGGCCTCTGGCTTTGTTATCTCCCCTTCTCTCTGGGATCAGAGCAGTCGTGTGTTGGAGGAGGAAAACCATGAGCTTTCACTTCCTTTAACTAGTGAGGAGATTGAGGCAGTTATTAACTCTGCTAATATTGAACTCGGCGGCTGGTCTGGATGGGTTTTCGATCCCTTTCTTCAGAAAATTCTGTTTGGGGACCATTGACATTTCCAGACTTAACTATGCTATTCTATCTCTCATCCCCAAAGTCAAAGGTGCTAATTCTATCTCCCAGTTTTGGCCAATTGCCCTCATCAACAATTTTGCAGAATTCCCGGCCAAAGGGTTTGCGTCCCCCTTTCTCCGGTTGCCCACCGTGTCCTTAGTCCTGCTCAGACTGCTTTCATTAAGGGATGATACATTCTTGATGGTATCCTATGTCTTCACTAGATTGTGCATGATCTCAGGGTTAGAAGTTCTCGGGCCATCATTCTTAAGCTTGATTTTGAGAAGGCCTATGATTCGGTTAGTTGCGATTTCCTTCATCAAGTTCTTCTTGCCAAGGGTTTTGATGCTGCTTATGTGCATCGGGTGATGCAGCTTGTGTCTGGTGGTCACACAACGGTGGTTGTGAATGGCAAGATTAGTAATTACTTTGCCAATGGTAGGGGCCTTCGGCAAGGTGATCCGGCTTCCCCTCTACTTTTCAACTTCGTGGCTGATGCCCTTTCGTGTATGCTGGACCGGGTCGCTGCTGCTGGTCACATATCCCCTATTATTTCTCATCTCTTGTAGCAGGGCATCAGTCATCTTCAGTATGCTGATGATACTATTATTATGGTAGAATTGAATGATGCTTGTCTTAGTCATCTTAAATTTATTCTCCAATGCTTTGAGGCCTTGTCGGGGCTTAAGATTAATTTCACCAAAAGCGAGGTGATCGTGACTGGTGCATCAGACGATGAAGCGTTGAGAGTGTCTCAGCTTCTGAACTGCAGTTTAGGCTCCTTCCCCTTTAAATACTTGGGTCTCCCGATTTCCCCCTTTCATCTCTGCGCTAAGGAGTTTAGGCCTCTTGTCAATAAAGTTGGTAATCGGGTTACACCTTGGCGTGGCAGGTACAACACTTCCGCGGGGAAGGTGTGCCTTATTAACGCGTGCCTTACCTCCCTCCCCATGTTTAGTATGGGCTTTTATCGTCTTTCTCAAGGGACTCATAATGGGTTTGACAAACACAGAGGTGCCTTTTTCTGGAACGCGGCGGATAACAAATGCAAATATAGGCTTGTCAAGTGGAGTATTATGTGCAGGCCTAAAAACCTTGGGGGGTTGGGCATTTTGAACACTGCGGTTATGAATAAATGTCTTATTATCAAATGGTGGTGGAGGATTATGACGGCTGGCCCTGGCTCGCTATGGTTCGATCTGCTAAAAGCTAAATACTTTCCTTCTGGTTGTGATGCCCCCGGCTCAATCGTGCACTAATCATACATGCAAATGCACACGATCAAGCCTAAGGACTCACGGGAAGATATCACAACACAACTCTAAAACATAAATAAAGTCATACAAGCTTTATATTACAAGCCAGGGGCCTCGAGGGCTCGAATACATAAGCTCGCATACAAGCGTCAGCGGAAGCATCAGATATTTGAGTACAGATATTAAAGAAAACACAGATAGGCCCTTAGAAGGCAGGGCAAAAGAAAACAGTACGATCGAAAGGCGCATGCCTCCTGCCTGGGACCCTCCGAACCTACTCCTGGTCGTCGGCCAACTCATAGAAGTATCCACCCTCAGGGTAGTAGTAGTAGCGATCGTCGGCGAGGGTAGCTGTATCCTGGGCTCCGTCATCTGGTTGCACCAAAAGGATTTGGGGGAAAAAGAAAGCAAAGCAACCGTGAGTACTCATCCCAAGTACTCAGCAAGCAATGATCTACACTACATATGCAACATTATCAAAGAAGGGATGTATATGTGGACTGGGCTGCAGAAATGCCAGAATAGAGAGAAGGCCTAGTCCTATCGAAGACTAGCATCTTCAGAGGTCTTGCAGCATTAGAAGACTGTAGATTAGTACAATATAAAGTAGTAGTAATGTTATCAATCCTCACCCAGAGATCCTTTCTCGACTCCCTGCGAGAAAGCAATCCCAGAGCCATACTGTCATCAACCTCGTCCAGAGATCCCTTCTCGACTCCCTGCGAGAAGCAATCCCAGAGCCATAGTATCGAATTCTAGTTGTATCGATCGGGATACAACTCCGAGTGTCCGTTACCGAGGATCCGGCTATGCATAGATTATTTCTTCCCTGCAGGGGTGCATCAACTTACCCACCACGCTCGCTTAACTCCGGCCGGACACACTTTTCCGGGTCATGCCCGGCCTTGGCCAAATGACACACCTCAACCCTACCTAGAACTCAGCAGAGAGGTCCCCGCCGGTCTACAACCTAAGCCCCCAGGGGTCTTGGGCCATCGCCCTGTGCACTCCGGGTCGTTGTGTGCAGGATGGATACCAGCACCGCCTCGGATGGTCGGTACGATCCGACCGTGCCACAATGCTGAACTGGACGTCTGACAGAGCTTTCGGCTGATGCTATTATGCAGAGTGCCCATAACTTTTCCCACGTGATGGTTAGTGCTATTGGGCCAAAGGCCCACTCGAATCAAATATCCAAATCATTAGTACCTTGGGGATGCGGTAACGAGCAGACACTCACGATCGATGTGACCCCGTCGCCCCGTCTCGAGGTCTTGTGGCAAGGGCCAAGAATGCCGGCCATGCCTCGTATTCATCACTCGGGCACCATCCAGGCAACCCGTCTTCACATCACATGCGGGTACCCCTCAGGGTCAACCCGCCTTTCCAAGTAATATTTGTAAAGTCCAAGTATCCGTGTGTCCATAACATCAGGGGAATCCGAGGTATCACCCTCGTTGGATTCCTACTCGATGTATCCGTCAAGGTGAACTCGGAGGAATCACCCTCGATGGGTTCACACTTGAGGTGTTGCACGACAGCGTCGTTATCGGAAGTGGTGAAGGAGGAATCACCCGCGATGACCACGACCGAATAGCTACTCTACAGAGTTAACATCAGAAGTGCTACACGAGGTATCACCCTCGGCACTTGATAGTAATGCTGCGGTGTCGTTACAACTAAGGGGGTGATGTGCGGTGCTGGGGCCTGGTCGTCGAGTCTTCTGATGATCCAGCGGGGCAATCGGGACAAGTGGGGTCACTGATAGGTCTCTACCCAGCCTATACTAGACAGTTTAGGATAAGCAGGTAAGGTTTCAAATGCAGGTTACAATAAACAGGGTATGCATCAGAATAGGTTAAACAGTAGCAGCAACAATTCTAATGCAAGCATGAGAGAGAAAGAATAGGCGATATCGGTATGCTCAAGAGGGGGTGCTTGCCTGGTTGCTCTGGCAAAGGCAAGGTCGTCAACGATGGCGTCGGGCTCCTGAGCTGCGTCGGTCTCGGGAAATGAGTCTGTAGCGGGGTCTACCGAGAGAGAAGAGGGGGAGGAAACAGTAAATATAAAGCAAACAAGAGCAAGACATGACATTACGCAGAGCTAGGGGTGTTCTGACGCGGTGCTACATGATATAGGGGAAGAGGGAAAACATCCGGGAATGTTTTCCCGAAGTTTGGCATTTTCGGACAGATGAAACGGAGGGGGACGGTTGCATGTTCGCTATGCTAGGGGCATGTGGCGGACAAACGGTCCGCGTATTCGGATTCATCTCGTCGTTCTGAGCAACTTTCATGTACAAAGTATATCTGAGCTACAGTTTATTTTATATGATTTTCTAAAGTTTTAAACAATTTCCGAAATTATTATTAATCAAATTAATTCAAAAATACAATTATGACATCATCATGATGTCAGCATCACATCAGCAGTCAACTGTACTGTTGACTGGGTCAAACTGACATGTGGGTCCCACCTGTCAGTGACTGTTTAAGTTAATTAGCAGATTAAATAAGTTAATGAGTTCATTAAGTTAATTAATCTTAATTAGTTTAATTAATCAGAATTAATTAGGTTAAGTTAATTAATTAATTAATTTAATTATTAATTATGTTTTAATATATTTTCTAATTCCCTTTTTTTTAAATCGTTTCTGGAGTGGGGCCCCCTAGTCTGTGGCCCAGAGGGGCGGGGCCCAGCAGTCATTGGCCCATACGGCCATAGCGGCCGCATCCGTGCGGGGCCGAGCCCATGGGGGGGGTGCTGTGGAGCGGCTGGCCGGCGCCGGCGCGTAGTGAGGCGACGGCATGCAGGGGGGCTGCGGGGCGGAACAGGGCGGCGCCGCGGGGAGCCGGGCGGCGTGCGGGTGGCGGAGCAAAGCGGCTGCGGCGAGCGGCAGTGGGGCGCAAGCGGCGCGGCGCGGTGGCGCGTGCGGGCACGGTGCTCGGTGGCTGTGGCCTGGGCGACCAGCAAGGGCCGCGGCGCGCGGCAAGCGACGGCGCAGGCTACAGGAGGCCTCGAGCGGCTCGGGCTGCGGGCGAGCGATGCGGGAGCGCGGGGCGCGCACGGGACGACGGCGGGCGAGCGCGCGCGACTGAGAGAGAGGGGAAGAGGGAGGCAGAGGGGAGGCGCAACCGGCGCGGCGGCTCACCGCGATGCTGTAGGGGGGTGGCAGTGGGCTCGAAACGGCTTGGGGTGGCCGGAGTCCGCGGCGGCGAGGCGAGGAGGTGACGGGGTTGGCGGGGAGGCAACGGCGTCGATGAGGCAACGGCGGCGAGCGGCGCCGAGGGGACAACGGGATCGGTCCCGATCCAGAGCGGGCAGAGAAGGGCAAGGGCGAGGGGAGAAGTGGGGAGAGTGGGGGATCGGGCTTAGGGTTTCGGTGTGCCAGGGGGGGTTAGTAGTGGGGGGGTGGGCCGGCCTGGTTCGGGAGGCCAGCTGGATGGCCAGCTGGGCCGAGGCCTAGTAGGGGAGGGGGAGGTTTTCTTTCTTTTATTTATCTTCCCTCTGTATTTTTCTGTTTTCTTTTCTTTAGTTCCTGTTTTGCAAATTGTTTAGCCCCAAATAGACTTTTGTAAAATAGGTGAACTAGTCACATATTTATAGTGCAATTTTATTCACTGTTAGAAATTGGTTTGGAGGCAAATGAATTTTATTTGGATTTTAATTAAATGAAAATGGATTAAATATCTCTGTTTTGTTGCTGTTAGAGTCACATAATTAATTTAGTAAATGTTGATGATAATTTTAGAATTGTCTCTGGAATATTTACAATATTATGCACATTTTAGTTTTCAGATTTGGACAACTTTTATTTTCCACGTTAATTTATTTGCAGTTTGAAATGCAACATGAGGCAAATGATGAGTAGGCATTGTTAAACCTGCTGACATGGCATTAAGTAGGGGTGATCACTGTGGTTAATTACAGGGGGTATTACAATTCTCCTCCACTAAAAGAAATTCTCGTCCCGAGAATTCAGGAGGTAGAAGAAAAGAGGTCGGGGTATTCTTGGCGAAGATGATCCTCGCGTTCCCAAGTGGCTTCGCCTTCTGTATGATTAGACCACTGCACTTTCAGGAACTTGGTAACCTTCTGATGGGTTCGACGTTCAGCTTCATCGAGGATGTGGATCGGATGCTCCTTATAAGAAAGATCATCTTGCAATTCGAGCATTTCATGATCCACTGCGCGGTGCGGAGATTCCTTGAAGCAACGACGAAGTTGCGACACATGGAAGACGTCGTGGATATGAGAGAATTGCGGCGGCAACTCCAATTTATAGGCCACCTGACCACGTCTAGCAATAATGCGGAAAGGACCAGTGTAGCGTGGAGCTAACTTGCCCTTGATTCCGAAGCGGTGGGTGCCCTTCATAGGAGTGACTCGCAAATAAGCTTAATCACCTGGTTGATAAGTCAAACCCCATCGTTTGCGATCGTAGTTGCACTTCTCTGAGCCGCCTTGAGATTTTCTCGAACGATACGGACTTGCTCTTCGGCGTGTTGAATAATATCCGGACCCACGAGCGGTCGTTCCCCAGTTTCTGACCAATTCAGAGGGGTTCGAGACTTACGTCCATATAGAACTTCGAAGGGGGCCATTTTCAAGCTGGCTTGATAGCTGTTGTTATAAGAGAACTCGGCATACGGGAGAGATTCTTCCCACTTCTTACCGAACGATATAACACAAGCTCGAAGCATGTCTTCAAGCACTTGATTAACTCGCTCGACTTGGCCTTGGGATTGGGGGTGATAAGCTGAACTCCGGGTAATATGAGTTCCCATAGCTTTTTGGAAACTTTCCCAGAACTTTGAGGTGAAAAGACCGCCACGGTCCGAACTGATCTCCTTCGGAATACCGTGGAGTGATACAATTCTGGAGGTATATAATTCTGCTAGCTGACTAGCAGTGATCGTCTCCTTGACAGGCAGAAAGTGTGCAACTTTAGAGAGTTGGTCGACAATGACAAGAATAGCATCGTGTCCCTTCTGTGACCTGGGAAGGCCAGTAATGAAATCCATTTGCACTTTATCCCATTTCCACAAAGGAATAGGAAGTGGTTGTAGAATTCCAGCAGGATTCTCATGTTCTGCTTTAACACGACGGCAAACGTCACATTCAGCAACATAGCGAGCAATATCCTGCTTCATTTTGGACCACCAGTACCTTTGACGGAGATCACGATACATCTTGGTGCTACCCGGATGAATAGACAGCGGTGTATCATGTGCCTCCTTCATGACCTTGTCAGTCATAAGCTCGAAGCGAGGTACTACAATGCGGTCTCTGAAATACAAGGTTCCATCTTCAGACAGCGAGAAATCTCTGTACTTTTCAAGGTGAAGATCTTTCTTCATCAGATCAACTTCAGCATCTTTAGCTTGCGCACTCTTAACAGCTTTCTCAAGATCGGGTTGTATCACAAGGTTAATAAGAGAACCCTGTGGAACAATACACAGATTCAGCTTGCGCAGTTCTTCAAAAAGACGAGGTTGGGCTCGCCTAACCCGTTGTTGCTGCGGAAGGCGCGGAGGAGGGAGAAGGTTGTGACAATAACCGACACATTGAGGTTAGGTGTAGTGTAGGTCTGGGCACCAGTGCTGGTGGAGCTCAGTCACCACCCAGCGGGGCAGCACTAGGAGCCATTATAAAAATATCATGATCATCTTTTGGTGAGTACAAAGATGTTTATAGCATGGTGTAGCATATTTTTCTTAGTTGTACAGGAATCGGTGCTAAACGTTTGTAGCATGGTCAGGGTTTGATTATTTTTATCAGTGCACATACCTACAGAAAATGGGCTAGCTTGTTCTTTCTACTTATATACCTACACATGGGATGCCATGTTAGTTTTGTTGTGCAAATAATCATTCTTTGTGTTGATGGACAATGATAATGGCTCCTAAAATTACAATACTTGCTGAAAGTAAGCCTTGTTGCAATACAATCCTATTTATAAATAGTATATTTTCCTGATAGATTGTGATTAATATTTGTTGCTTTTACCCACTTTGGTGCTGCTTCAGTGTATGCATACTAAATCGTAAAAGAAGATGATTGTATTATTTTCTTGGTTAAGTGATTTCCCCATGTAGTCTACTAAATTTAACTTAAAATGATTTTGTCATAAACTCATTGTCTTCATGCTGATTTATATTTTTAGATATCGACAAGGCAAAGAAACAAGATCGAAAAATAAGTGGTGAGTTTTTCTTTGTTTAAGAATTGTTGTGTAGTAGAACAAATGAGGGGATTAAAATTCTGGGTCAAACTTAATTAACATATTTTTAGTGATATATGGGTATTTTTCAACTTAGTGAACATGTATTAGTTTATTTTGGTTCCGTGGCAACACACGGGCACTTAGCTAGTAGTTACAAAAACGATGTGGTTGCTTTAAGAAAATTCTTCTCTTCCGGCTGTTGTAATGGGTGGAACCGTGGAAGAACAAGAACCAAATGTAGGTTGGAAAGGGTAGGCACGAGAGAGACTGGGTGGGTAGTCTGGCAGATTTTGATGAAAGAGTGAGTCCCCTTTCCTCCCCCCTACCCCCACCTTTAGGGGAGGCTCCACATCGTGCCTCACCTGCATCACATGCTGGCCACCGGAACACTAAGGAGAGAAATATGTGTTTCCTTTTTCTTTTGAGAAAAGAAAAGTAGTATTGGCTAACAATCAACTAGCAACTCTTAATTAGCCTATGGTTAGCAATGTTAATCTCATGGCTTATTGCTGTAGCTTGTGGACTGGTCTTGTTTTAAGTTTTCGTGTGGCAGTGCGTTGGGCAGGACACTGGTAGCGACTAGGTGTTGTGTGCAACATTCAGTTTCAGAAACTGAAACCAGGAGCTAGCCCCGGGGGATTGATTCTTCTATAAAAAAAAAAAGGAACTCTTAGACTATATGAGTTTCCTTTCTTTTTCCCACCTTATCAAACATTAGCTGCTCCCAAGAAATCCGGAAAGATGACTTGTAAACTATCCGGATAATAATAACCATTCTCTAATCAAGGATAATGATGATTCTCCTTTGCAAAACAAATCTAGTCTCTCCAAACATCAGAAAAGTATCCTCAGGAAAACAAATTTGATACGAAGATGCAATAAAATCTAAACGAAGCAAAAGCTAGATGCTAGCCAGAGAGTTTGCGCTTACGTGCTGGCCAGCCATGAAGACACAGGGAGACGCAGCTCCTCAACGTATGGAGGCTCCACGGTTGCGCGTGGCCTCGCCGCCGGCCGGGTTTCCAGTGAAACATGACCGCAGATCCAACCTACATATACAGTAGAAAGAAGACCGAGTAATTAGACCAACACATGCACAGAAAATTAATAATCCGTCATGCTTATGACTTGAAATCAAATCAAAACCAAGCAAGATCTGATGAAGACTAGAACAGGATCGAATTTGACCAAACCGAACGCCTAGAAATTAACCTGGCTTGCTTTTGCCTAGGATTCAGCAGAGACAAGAGCTTGTCGCCGTGTCCGGCCGGCCGGCCGGCTGGATCAGGTCGCGTCCGGCCGGCCGGACGGATCACATCGACCGACCGGCCGCGAGACGCAAACGTAGGGCACCCTGCGTGGGTGCGAGCGGCGACGGCAGGTGGCCGGTGAGGAGAGGAAGACTTGACGGACCAGCCATGGCCGGCGCGGCTGAGATCCAAGGGAGAGATCGATGCGGGGTGTGCGGCCGGCGACGGCGCAGGAGGAAGAGAGAGAGATGGATCCAACCCACCCAATAGATAGGGTTACGGCCGGTGAGACTTGTTACGATATGCGCGTGAGGAGGGAGGGCCAGACAGCCAGGGAGAGACCCGGGTCCTAATTGCACCCGAAACGTAGCACAGTAGCGAATTGAATTCAGTTGAATTGAATTGAATTCGTCTCGGGGCGCCCATCTGTCCACGTCCAGGATGTGACCAAATTAAAGTGCGGTGGGTGGCCGGCACGCCGGGCCACACTCATTCATGCCTTGTCCTTTTCCTTCCTTGGTGCCACCAGCCCTGTGGAGCCTAGCGAGGCATGCCTGTCGAGTACTCCCCGTTTCTAAATATAAGTCTCTTTAGGCATTTCAATTCAAACTACTCGTATACAGGCATATTTTAGAGTGTAGAGCCACTCATTTTGCTTCGCATATAGTCCCTTATTGAAATATGTAAAAAGACTTATATTTATATTTAGAAACGGAGGGAGTAATACACTAGTCCTTCCCCGATTCATTGGGAGCTGTCTTCCAAAAAAAAAAAACATCGGGAGCTAGTAGCATGCATGCATGTCCACCTGCTGGTGATTGTCCATTGCTGCTAGTTATACAGTGTATGCTGAGGTTGAGAGACTTGAAGAAGAAGAAGGAGGAAGAAGTGAGTGAAACAAGCAGCCTGCATATGCAGCAAGCAGCTCTTGCTTGGCCTTGGGAGAAGATTTTATTCGTACTATTATGCACCATTGACCATTCTTACTCGTACTCGTACTAGTGGCAAGTAAAGTAAGCAG
Source organism: Thinopyrum elongatum (assembly GCA_011799875.1). Classification (NCBI taxonomy): domain Eukaryota; kingdom Viridiplantae; phylum Streptophyta; class Magnoliopsida; order Poales; family Poaceae; genus Thinopyrum; species Thinopyrum elongatum. Next base: position 19,853,194 of record CM022303.1, read on the forward strand.
CATGCATGTGCTATTATGCTCGGGGGAGAAGGAGAGAGAGAGACTGTAGATAGATGCTCTTTGCAAGAGAGAGGCGAGATGAGTCCAGAATACAGAGCTCGGCCGGCGGGAAAGAGGTGGCCCATGCATGCATGCTGTCCCGGCTGTCGGCAAAGCAAAAGAAAAGAGAGAGAGGGATCTCGACGACCGTGCGCGCCATGGTTACTGTACAATATAATACTACAATATACATGAGTGCAGTACTACTTGGTTACTAGCTGTACTTACTGTGGAACGCAGTTGTACGTACGTACGTACGTCTTTTCTATCATGTCGAGGCTCATAGCAGCATGCACGCGGCGTACGCGTACGTGCAGCAGATCCAAAGCGAGTGCCCGGGACAGCAGGAGCACTTCCCTCCCTCTCTCTCTCAAAAAAAGAAAAAAGAAAAAAGACAGTAGGAGCACTGACTTGGGCCCCCAAAACAGCGAGCGAGCAAGCCAGCGGTCCAGCGATGAGGTGCAGCGTTTGACCAGTTACTCACTTGTGCATCCCACGGCGGGGTGGGTACGTGGTCCTTTCGTTCATCACATAGTACTATGGATTTGCAGAACGACCACATGAGGGTTACATGCCTTCTCTGGCTCCGTGTCGGAGCGACGATGCATGCAATGCGGCGGGTGAGCCAAGCTGCCTCTGCCTGGAGCGGGGGACGACGAGGACACGATGCAGCTAGCGACTACGTCCTTGCCTTTGTGGTTTGCATTCGAGCGAGCAATGCAAGGTTCGTTTGTACGGAAAAGTTGGCCGGTGCAACCTCCTACCAGTACGATAATATTACTCCAGCAACCAAGACTCCGAGAGGAAGACAAGAACAGGATGGAACAAAGACGGAGAAAAACCCTTCGCCCCGCTCGCTCCCGCAAGTGGTTGGGCAAAGCCCTAGGTGCTGCCGGCTTCCGTCCCCTCCCCTCCCCCCTTCCCCTCATCACTGTCAAAGGGCGCGGCCGGGCAAAACCCGGTCTGCGTCTTTTCGCAAAAAAAAAAAGAAGCCTGGTCAACGTCAACAATGGCGGGGCCTCTCCTTTTTCCTAGCTTGGCGACATGCGGCGTGGGGCGTGGTGGCCAACGGGGGCGCAGCGCTTCGCGTGGGGGCATGGTCGCGGCCGCAAGGTGCACGGGTGCGCTTTCTAGGCTGCGGTGGCTGCGCGGGTGGTGGGAGTCAAATTGGGTGGCGACGCCCATGCTTCAGTGGCGGGGTGCGGGGGTGGCGGGCATGGGCGGTGCCCCACTCCGACTTGGTGGCGGCGGCTCCGCCCTGATGGTGCGGGGCTGGCTCCGGCGAAAGTGGGTCTCTAGGTATGGATGGGCCTGCTGGGGCGTCTTCTCGCATGGTGGTGGGCTAGTTCCTGTGGCTGAGGGGGTTGTGTGGTGTATTGCTAGTGGCCGGTGCGCTATGTTGGCTATCGCACGCGTCTCGATGGCCGGCAACTAGCGAAGAAGCCGGCTTGTGGTGGTCGTGGTGGTGCCATTCTGACTGCCGGACTCCAATAGGCAGCGCAAGGTGGTGGTGGCGGTCCTCCTTCTCCTGGGTCCGAGCACCGGTTGGCGGTGGCTTGGACCTAGGGCTCGCGCACGATCAAGCTAGGTCTGGGCCTGAGGCGGGTCGAGGTTGTCGCTCAGGGTAGTAGTGATTGGGAGTGGTCGGTGTTGTGTCTGCGAGTGGTGAGTGTTAACGTGTCATGTATGTATGTGTATCACTCTTGTAATTCTGTTGTAGTCCCTAGTCTTCAGGATCCCGCACCTCTCTCCACGTCCAAGGCCTGCGCGCCACTATTGACGGGAGTAGTTGGTTGCTCCTCTATTTGTATCTGTAAACTGTAACTCTGAATGCACACAGTCAATGCCACAACTTCTCCCTCTAGCTGTGAGGCTCCTCTCCTCGCGGTCTCAATGGTGATGGTTCAGGTCGGGACAATGCTGCTCCGATGAATGGACCGACGCTAATGACCACAGATGTGGCCTCGTGCGAGCTCGCCTTGGTCGAGGCCACAGGGCGATGATAGGAGCTTCACTAGTGCAGGACAGGCTAGTAGTGGGGGTGTAAATTTCCTAGTAGTGGTGAGCTCTGTTGTGGAGGACACCCACCAATGCTAATAGGTCTGCAGTGGCGGGCATCGTGGTGGGTAGGGTACCTACCACTGCTAATAGGTCTGCAGTGGCGGGCACTGTGGTGGGTAGGGTGCCTGCTACTTCTTAAGATTGCGTTGGTTTTCCCTTGAAGAGGAAAGGGTGATGCAGCAAAGTAGAGATAAGTATTTCTCTCAGTTAGAGAACCAAGGTATCAATCCAGTAGGAGACAACGCACAAATCACCAATACCTGCACAGACAATCAAACACTTGCACCCAACGCGATAAAGGGGTTGTCAATCCCTTCACGGTCACTTGCAAAAGTGAGATATGATAGAGATAGATAAAACTAAACAAAAAATAAAGTAAATATTTTTGGGGTTTTTGTTTTATAGATCGGAAAGTAAAAGATTGTAAAATAGTGGATCAGAAACTTATATGATGGAAAATAGTAGATCGGAAATTTATATGATGAAAAATAGACCCGGGGGCCATAGGTTTCACTAGAGGCTTCTCTCAAGATAGCAAATAATACGGTGGATGAACAATTAATGTCGAGCAATTGATAGAAAAACGCAAAGTTATGACGATATCTAAGGCAATGATTATGAAATATAGGCATCACGTCCGTGTCAAGTAGACTGACTCCTGCCTGCATCTACTACTATTACTCCACACATCGACCGACTCCTGCCTGCATCTAGAGTATTAAGTTCATGAAGAACAGAGTAACGCTTTAAGTAAGATGACATGATGTACAGGAATAAACTCAATCAATATGATGTAAACCCCATCTTTTTTATCCTCGATGGCAACAATACAATACGTGCCTCGCCACCCCTACTGTCACTGGGTAAGGACACCGCAAGATTGAACCCAAAGCTAAGCACTTCTCCCATTGCAAGAAAAACCAATCTAGTTGGCCAAACCAAACCGATAGTTCGAAGAGAATTACAAAGATATCAAATCATGCATAAAAGAATTCAGAGAAGATTCAAATAATATTCATAGATAAGCTGATCATAAATCCACAATTCATCGGATCTCGACAAACACACCGCAAAAGAAGATTACATCGGATAGATCTCCAAGAACATCAAGGAGAACGTTGTATTGAGAATCAAAGAGAGAGAAGAAGCCATCTAGCTACTAGCTATGGACCCGTAGATCTGGGGTAAACTACTCACGCTTCATCGGAAGGGCAATAGAGTTGATGTAGAAGCCCTCCGTGATCGAATCCCCCTCCGGCAAGATGCCGAAAAAGGCCCCAAGATGGGATCTCACAGGAACAGAAGGTTGCGACAGTGGAAAAGTGTTTTCGTGGATGCTTCTGGTGGTTTGGGAATATATGTGAATATATAGGAGGAAGATCTATGTCAGGGGGTCACCGAGGGGCCCACAAGGTAGGGGGCGCGCCCTACCCCCCTGGGCGCGCCCTCCACCCTTGTGGCCGCCTCGTGGCTCTTCTGACTTGCACTCCAAGTCTCTTGGGTGTCTTCTGATCCAAGAAAAATCATCGCGAAGGTTTTATTCTGTTTGGACTGTGTTTGGTATTCATTTTCTGCGAAGCTCAAAAATAAGGAAAAAACAGAAACTGACACTGGGCTCTAGGTTAATAAGTTAGTCCCAAAAATAATATAAAATAGCATATTAATGCATATAAAACATCCAAAACTGATAATATAATAGCATGGAATAATAAAAAATTATAGATACGTTGGAGACGTATCAAGCATCCCCAAGCTTAATTCCTGCTCGTCCTTGAGTAGGTAAATGATAAAAACAGAATTTTTGATGTGGAATGCTACCTAACATATTTATCCATGTAATTTTCTTTATTGTGGCATGAATGTTCAGATCCATAAGATTCAAAACAAAAGTTTAATATTGACATAAAAACAATAATACTTCAAGCATACTAACAAGGCAATTATGTCTTCTCAAAATAACATGACCAAAGAAAGTTTATCCCTACAAAATCATATAGTCTGGCTATGCTTCATCTTCATCACACAAAATATTCAAATCATGCACAATCCCGATGACAAGCCAAGCAATTGTTTCATACTTTTGATGTTTTCAAACCTTTTCAACTTTCACGCAATACATGAGCGTGAGCCATGGACATAGCACTATAGGTGAAATAGAATATGGTGGTTGTGGAGAAGACAAAAAAGAGAGAGATAGTCTCATATCAACTAGGCGTATTAACGGGATATGGAGATGCCCATCAATAGATATCAATGTGAGTGAGTAGGGATTGCCATGCAACGGATGCACTAGAGCTATAAGTTTATGAAAGCTCAAAAGAAAACTAAGTGGGTGCGCATCCAACTTGCTTGCTCATGAAGACCTAGGGTAATTTGAGGAAGCCCATCATTGAAATATACAAGTCAAGTTCTATAATGAAAAATACCCACTAGCATATGAAAGTGACAACATAGGAGACTCTCTATCATGAAGATCATGGTGCTACTTTGAAGCACAAGTGTGGAAAAAAAAGGATAGTAACATTGCCCCTTCTCTCTTTTTCTCTCATTTTTTTTCTTGGGCTCTTTGACCTCTTTTTTTTCTCTCATTTTTTTTATTTTTCGTCCAGAGTCTCATCCTGACTTGTGGGGGAATCATAGTCTCCATCATCCTTTCCTCACATGGGACAATGCTCTAATAATGAAGATCATCATACTTTTATTTACTTACAACTCAAGAATTACAACTCGATACTTAGAACAAAATATGACTCTATATGAATGCCTCCGATGGTGTACCGGGATGTGCAATGACTCAAGAGTGACATGTATGAAAGAATTATGAAAGGTGGCTTTGCCACAAATACGATGTCAACTACATGATCATGCAAAGCAATATGACAATGATGGAACGTGTCATAATAAAACGGAATGGTGGAAAGTTGCATGGCAATATATCTCGGAATGACTATGGAAATGCCATAATAGGTCAGTATGGTGGCTGTTTTGAGGAAAGTATATGGTGGGTTTATGGTACCGGCGAAAGTTGCGCGGTACTAGAGAGGCTAGCAATGGTGGAAGGGTGAGAGTGCGTATAATCCATCGACTCAACATTAGACATAAAGAACTCACATAATTATTGCAAAAAATTATTAGTCATCGAAACAAAGTACTACGCGCATGCTCCTAGGGGGGTAGATTGGTAGGAAAAGACCATCGCTCGTCCCCGACCGCCACTCATAAGGAAGACAATCAATAAATAAATCATGCTCCGACTTCATCACATAACGGTTCACCATACGTGCATGCTACGGGAATCACAAACTTTAACACAAGTATTTCTCCAATCCACAATTACTCACTAGCATGACTCTAATATCACCATCTCTATATCTCAAAACAATCATAAGGAATCAAACTTCTCATAGTATTCAATGCACTTTATATGAAAGTTTTTATTATATCCCTCTTGGATGTCTATCATATTAGGACTAAATTCATAACCAAAGCAAATTACCATGCTGTTTAGAGAATCTCAAAATAATATAAGTGAAGCATGAGAGTTCAATAATTTCTACAAAATAAAGCCACCGTCATGCTCTAAAAAGATATAAGTGAAGCACTAGAGCAAAATTGCCTAGCTCAAAAGACATAATTGAAGCACATAGGGTATTCTAATAAATCACGATTCATGCGTGTCCCTCTCAAAAGGTGTGTACAGCAAGGATGATTGTGACAAAATAAAAACTAAAGACTCATATCATACAAGACGCTCCAAGCAAAACACATATCATGTGGTGAATAAAAATATAGCCTCAAGTAAAGTTACCTACAGACGAAGACGAAAGAGGGGATGCCTTCCGGGGCATCCCCAAGCTTAGGCTCTTGGTTGTCCTTGAATATTACCTTGGGGTGCCTTGGGCATCCCCAAGCTTAGGCTCTTGCCACTCCTTATTCCATAGTCCATCAAATCCTTACCCAAAACTTGAAAACTTCACAATACAAAACTCAACAGAAAATCTCATAAGCTCCGTTAGTATAAGAAAATAAATCACCACTTTTGGTACTGTTGTGAACTCATTTTTTATTTATATTGTGTAGTATCTACTGTATTACAACTTCTCCATGGTTCATACCCCCCGATACTACCCGTAGTTTTATCAAAATAAGCAAACAACACATAGAAAACAGAACCTGTCAAAAACAGAACAGTCTGCGAAGATCTGAATTGTTCTAATACTTGTGTAAATCCAAAAATTCTGAAAAATTAGGAAAACAGAGGAAATTTGTATATAAATCTTTTGTAAAAAATTCAGGGTTTTTACACTCTCCAGTGAGTTTAAAAAATTCTATGACTGGACGCAAAAGTTTCTGTTTTTCAGCAAGATCAAATCAACTCTCACCGTAAGCCATCCCAAAGGTCTTACTTGGCACCAACACTAATTAAAACACAAAAACACATCTAACCAGAGGCTAGATGAATTATTTATTCAAAAACAGCAAGGAAAAATATTGGGTTGTCTCTCAACAAGCGTTTTTCTTTAAAGCCTTTTAGCTAGGCATTGATAATTTCAATGATGCTCACATAAAAGAGAAGAATTGAAGCACAAAGAGAGCATCATAAAACACGTGACAAACACATCTAAGTCTAACATACTTCCTATGCATAGGAATTTTATAAGTAAACAAATTATCAAGGCAAGCAAAAACTAGCATATGCAGGGAAGAAGAAAGAGACGATAGCAATCTCAACATGAAGAGAGGTAATTTAGTAACATGAAAATTTCTACAACAATATTTTCCTCTCTCATAATAATTACATGTAGGATCATAAGCAAATTCAACAATATAGCTATCACATGACATATTCTCAACACGATCCACATGCATGCGAAGTTGACACTCTTCCAAAATAGTGGGATTAACATTAACTAAAGTCATGACCTCTCCAAACCCACTTTTATAAAAAAAATATAAGATTGAACATTCTCCAAATATGTGGGATCTAAAGTTGACACTCTTCCAAACCCACTTTCAATATCATTGCAAACATTATTATCAATCTCATATTCATCATGGGGCTTAAATAAATTTTCAAGATCATAAGAAAAATCACCCCAATCATGATCATTGCAACAAGTAGTGGACATAGCAAAATTAGCATCCCCAAGCTTAGGGTTTTGCATATTATTAGCACAACTGACATTAATAGAATTTATAATAACATCATTGCAATCATGCTTTTCATTGAAGGAGCTATCGTGAATCACTTCATAAATTTCTTCTTTTAGCACTTTATCACAATTTTCAGATTCATGAATTTCAAGCAAAACCTCATAAAGATAATCTAGTGCACTCAACTCACTAGCAATAGGTTCATCATAATTGGATCTCTTAAAAAGATTAGCAAGTGGATGAGGATCCATAAACCTTTGTTTCTGTTTTTCAATAAATACACAATTTTACCAAGCGAACAAGCAAACAAACCAAGTAAGACATAAGGGCAAATGAAAAGAAGGCAAATAAAAAGGCAAACGAAAAGACGAACGAAAGAAGGATAAAAAGGCAAATCTTTTCAAAAATCGTTTTAGAAGTGGGGGAGAGGAAAACGAGAGGCAAATGGTGAATAATGTAATGCAAGAGATGAGAGTTTATGATGGGTATTGGTATGTCTTGACTTGGCGTAGATCTCCCCGGCAACGGCGCCAGAAATTGGCAAGTTGACGGGAGATTAGTCTTGACTTGGCATAAATCTTCCCTGCAACGGCGCCAGAAATTCTTCCTGCTACTTCTTGAGCTTGCGTTGGTTTTTCCCTTGAAGAGGAAAGGGTGATGCAGCAAAGTAGAGATAAGTATTTCCCTCAGTTAGAGAACCAAGGTATCAATCCAGTAGGAGACAACGCACAAATCACCAATACCTACACAAACAATCAATCACTTGCACCCAACGCGATAAAGGGGTTGTCAATCCCTTCATGGTCACTTGCAAAAGTGAGATCTAATAGAGATAGATAAAACTAAACAAAAGATAAAGTAAATATTTTTGGGGTTTTCGGTTTATAGATCGGAAAGTAAAAGATTGCAAAAATAGTAGATCGGAAACTTATATGATGGAAAATAGTAGATCGGAAACTTATATGATGGAAAATAGACCCGGGGGCCATAGGTTTCACTAGAGTCTTCTCTCAAGATAGCAAATAATACGGTGGGTGAACAAATTACTGTCCAATTGATAGAAAAGCGCAAAGTTATGACGATATCTAAGGCAATGATTATGAAATATAGGCATCACGTCCGTGTCAAGTAAACCGACTCCTGCCTGCATCTACTACTATTACTGCACACATCGATCGACTCCTGTCTGCATCTAGAGTATTAGTTCATGACAGAGTAACGCTTTAAGTAAGATGACATGATCTAGAGGAATAAACTCAAGCAATATGATGTAAACCCCATCTTTTTATCCTCGATGGCAACAATACAATACGTGCCTTGCTACCCCTACTGTCACTGGGTGAGGACACCGCAAGATTGAACCCAAAGCTAAGCACTTCTCCCATTGCAAGAAAAACCAATCTAGTTGGCCAAACCAAACCGATAGTTCGAAGAGAATTACAAAGATATCAAATCATGCATAAAAGAATTCAGAGAAGATTCAAATAATATTCATAGATAAACTGATCATAAATCCATAATTCATCGGATCTCGACAAACACACCGCAAAAGAAGATTACATCGGATAGATCTCCAAGAACATCAAGGAGAACGTTGTATTGAGAATCAAAGAGAGAGAAGAAGCCATCTAGCTACTAGCTATGGACCCGTAGGTCTGAGGTAAACTACTCACGCTTCATCGGAAGGGCAATAGAGTTGATGTAGAAGCCCTCCGTGATCGAATCCCCCTCCGGCAGGATCCCGGAAAAGGCCCCAAGATGGGATTTCATGAAAACAGAAGGTTGCGGCGGTGGAAAAGTGTTTTCGTGGATGCTTCTGGTGGTTTGGGAATATATATGTGAATATATAGGAGGAAGATCTAGGTCAGGGGGTCACCGAGGGGCCCACAAGGTAGGGGGCGCGCCCTACCCCCCTGGGCGCGCCTTCCACCCTTTTGGCCGCCTCGTGGCTCTTCTGACTTGCACTCCAAGTCTCCTGGGTGTCTTCTGGTCCAAGAAAAATCATTGCGAAGGTTTTATTCCGTTTGGACTCCGTTTGGTATTCCTTTTCTGCGAAGCTAAAAAACAAGGAAAAAACAGAAACTGGCACTGGGTTCTAGGTTAATAAGTTAGTCCCAAAAATAATATAAAATAGCATATTAATGCATATAAAACATCCAAAACAGATAATATAATAGCATGTAACAATAAAAAATTATAGATACGTTGGAGACATATCAGTGCCCACCACGGCTAATAGGTCTGCAGTGGCGGGTAGGGTGCCCGCCACTGCTAATGTATGTGCCAGTGGTGGGCCATTTAGAATGCGTGCCACTGAAAAGCCCACCTAGCTAAAAAAATACGCTGACACGTCACCATTTTGCTGCCATGGTAGCGTTTTGCATAATACTTGATAAAACAGGGAAATCTTTACAGAAAAATAAAACAAAACTTAATAAAGTAACACAAGGTATTTGGAAGAACCTGCGCGAGTTTCCATGCCTTTTATGTCCCTTGTTTTTATTTTGAAAATACGTCCCTTGTTTTTTAGGTACATCTTCGTGCACGGTTTCTTCTCTCTTTGGGGACGAAGCGATGAGGGTGTCTTTTGAAGTTTGCTGGGGTGCAAAGAGTTAGTATAACCAAGTAAATCAACATCTCTTTCTTCTCTTACCTTGAGTTTAAGGATTGGTTCTTCCAATCCAATGAGTGGGGGGCCAGTATCGCCGAAGGTACGGGTAGTTGCCCGGTCTAAGGCTACCACAATGCCATATGGGATACATCTTCATGCCCCTTGATATCCCTGTTTCCTTCAAAGTAGGAGACGTTCGTTGCTGCTTCATTTATGTCTTTGCGATCTAATATCTCGTTGTCAAATTCCTGCAAAGAGAAGAGACCACCTCATCCATCGAGCCTTTGTGTTCTTATTATCAAGGACTTCCTTTATCGCTTGACGATCTGTGTAGAATACGGCTTTAGTGTCGGTGATGTAAGGCTTGAACTTCTCGCAAGCAAAAATCACCGCATACAACTCTCTGTCATTCTTAGCATAATTTCTTTGAGTTTCTATAAGAGTATGACTAGCATAGTAAATAGTATTAAACTTGTTACCTTCTTACTGACCTAACACCGCACTTACCGCATTGTCATCCATCTCACATGCGACATCAAAAGGTTGGTCGCAATTTGGGGGTGTAATGATGGGTGAATTGAGTAACGCATGTTTGAGTTTCTCAAAAGAAGTCTTGCACTCATCGTTGAACATGAATGGGACACTTTTCTGCAGGAGGTTAGTCAAAGGTTTTGAAATACTAGAATAGTTTTTAATAAAACGTCTATAGAAACCAATATGTCCAGAAAACTCCTTATTCCTCTTGTGTCTCGAGGATAAGGGAGTTTTTCTATGGCATCTATTTTTGCTTTATCCACCTCAATACCTCTTCCATATATCTTATGTCCCAACACAATACCTTCGTTGACCGTGAAATGACATTTCTCCTAGTTTAAAACAAGATTTGTGTCTTCATACCTTTGCAAAAATTTGTCAAAATTGTAAAGGCAATCATCAAAAGAAGTCCCATAAAAAAACATCCACGAAGACATCCATGAAGACTTCCATGATTTCTTCAACAAAATCAGCAAAGATGACATTCATGCATCTTTGAAAGGTAGCAGGTGCATTACATAAGCCAAACGGCAATATGGTGATAAGAGTACATACCGAAGGGACAAGTAAAAGTGGTTTTCTCTTGGTCCTCACGATGCACCGTTATCTATGAGAATGCCGAATATCTGTCCAGGTAGCAAAATTGAGTATCCTTGGCTAGCCTCTCCAGCGTTTGATCAATAAATCATAGAGGATAATGGTTTTTGCGTGTTTCCTTATTTAGCCTCCTAAAATCAATGCATATTCTATACCCAACTATTGTTCTAGTGGGGATTAGTTCATTATGCTTATTAGGTACTATAGTAAACTCTCCTTTTTTGGGTACACAATGAACATGGCTCACCCACTTACTTTCGAACACGGGATATATAATACCTGCATCAAGGAGGTGAACAATTTCTTTTCTTACCACCTCCTTCATTTCAGGGTCCAGCTTCCTTTGGCACTCGCGAACTGGTTCAACTCCTTCTTCCATGTATATGCGATGAGCATGGATGGAAGGGTTTGTCCCCTTCAAGTCATCCATTAAATATCCAAAGAATTTCATATGCTTCCTCAGGGTTTTCATTAGCCTTTTTTTTCTTTATCTGAAAGGCTAGCACTAATAATAATAGGGTATTTATTCGTCTCATCTAAAAATCATACCTTAGCTCTTTTGGTAGAGGTTTTAATTCAGGAGGTGGAGGTTCTGCTGTCTACTACGCAACCTTCTTCTTGTAGACTCGTGTTGGGCCTCCAAGCGCAGAGTTTTGTCGGACAGTAGCAAATTTCCCTCAAGTGGATGACCTAAGGTTTATCAATCCGTGGGAGGCGTAGGATGAAGATGGTCTCTCTCAAACAACCCTGTAACCAAATAACAAAGAGTCTCTTGTGTCCCCAACACACCCAATAAAATGATAAATTGTAGAGGTGCACTAGTTCGGCGAAGAGATGGTGATAAAAGTGTAATATGGATGGTAGATATAGGTTTTTGTAATCTGAAAATATAAAAACAGCATGGTAACTAGTAACAAAAGTGAGCAAAAACGGTATTGCAATGCTTGGAAACAAGGCCTAGGGTTCATACTTTCACTAGTGCAAGTTCTCTCAACAATGATAACATAATTGGATCACATAACAATCCCTCAACGTGCAACAAAGAATCACTCCAAAGTTTCTATCGGAGAACATAGGACGAAAACATGCATCAACCCCTATGCATAGATTACCCCAATGTCACCTCGAGAATCCGCGAGTTGAGTGCCAAAACATACATCAAGTGAATCAATAGAACATCCCATTGTCACCACAGATATCCCATCGCAAGACATACATCAAGTGTTCTCAAATCCAATACTCAATCCAACATGACGAAATCTCAAAGAGCAAGACTCAATTCATCACAAGAAGGTAGAGGGGGAGAAACACCATATGATCCAACTATAGTAACAAAGCTCGCGGTACATCAAGATCGTGCCAAAGCAAGAACATGAGAGAGAGAGAGAGAGATCAAACACATAGCTACTGGTACATACCCTCAGCCCCGAGGGTGAACTACTCCCTCCTCGTCATGGAGACCGCCGGGATGATGAAGATGGCCACCGGTGATGGTTTCCCCCTCTGGCAGGGTGCCGGAACGGGCTCCCGATTGGTTTTTCATGGCTACAGAGGCTTGCGGCGACGGAACTCCCGATCTAGGTTTCTTTTCGGGGGTTTCTGTATTTATAGGAATTTTTGGCGTCGGTTTCACGTCAAGGGGGTCCACGAGTCAGCGACAAGGCAGGGGGCGCGCCCTAGGGGGGGTGGGCGCACCATCCACCCTTGTCGTTGACTCAGGACTCTTCTGGCCCAAATCTTGTGCTTCGGGGCTTCTTCTGGTCCATAAAAAATCACCGTAAATTTTCAGCCCATTCCGAGAACTTTTATTTCTGCAAAAAAATGACACCACGGTAGTTCTGCTGAAAACAGCGTCAGTCCGGGTTAGTTCTAATCAAATCATACCAAAATCATATAAAATTGTTGTAAACATGGCATGAATACTTCATAAATTATAGATACGTTGGAGACGTATCAGCATCCCCAAGCTTAATTCCTGCTCGTCCTCGAGTAGGTAAATGATAAAAGGAATAATTTATGAAGTGTGAATGCTAGCAAGTGCACAGGTTTGATCAATGATAATTTCAATCACTTTTTCTAGCATCATTATAAATCATAAACAGTAGCTCATCTCATAAAACTTCTCATGATCACGTAGCAAGCTATTCACATGTTAAAGCATAGATCATAAACTTTCTTGAAAACTAACAAACTAGGTTCTCAGTCATCAAACAATTGCAATTCATCTTATTTTCAGGAAGGGTCTATGTAAGAGCTTTGATTTAGCAAATCCCACATACTCAACTATCATATAGTCTTCCATGATTGCTACCACTCAAAGCATATTTTTAGAACAAATAGCATCCATTGAACACAGAGAAAGATAGGGGCTTAATGTTTCGCCTTCCAACTTATTTATCATATAGATAATTGCCAACAATAATAATTCATGATCAAATATATTTGAATGGCCATATATGCTTAGATCTTTCCCCATCACATGATGCTTGCCAACTAAAGAGTAGGTTGGAATGAGAAGGAATACTACTGACTCTTGCATAAAAGTAAGAGATAGGCCCTCTGCAGAGGGAAGCAGGGATTTGCAGAGGTGCCAGAGCTCGAAGCTTTTAAAACAGAGATGAATATAATTTTGAGAAGTATGCTTTCATTGTCAACGTAACAATCAAGAGTTCTCACTATCTTCCATGCTAGATACATTATAAGCGGTTCCCAAACATAATGGTAAAGTTTTTACTCCCCATCCACCAACAATCACACTCCACGGCTGGTCCGAAACAACGGGTACCGTCCATACCAACAACAATCCTGGAGAAGTTTTGTTTGATATTATAATTTGATTTGACTTTGAGCACGGGACTGGGCATCCCGAATACCAGCCACTTTCTCATGAATGACAAGTGAATCAACACTCATCGTGAGAATAACCCATCTAGCATGGAAGATACCGATAGCCCCTAGTCGCTACATGAGCGATTCGGGCATACAAAATAGATTATTATTTGAAGGTTTAGAGTTTGGCACATGCAAATTTACTTGGAACGGCGGGTAAATACCGCATATAGGTAGATATGGTGGACACTCATGGAAGAAACTTGGTTCAAGGATTTTGGATGCACAAGCAGTATTCCCGCTTAGTACAGAAATTTTGGCTAGCAAGAGATTCTAAATAGCAAGCACCACATGTTGGAGGATCCATAACAATATAACTTCTATACAAATATACCCAAGCATAGCTCATTATGTTGTCTTCCTTGTTCAACTTCAACTAATATGCTCAAGTTTGAAAATAATTAATGGGGCTCACAATCATAGAAGATGTCCAAGATAGTATATTTATATGTGAAATCTCTCTTCCTTCAACATTCTTTCATGAATTGTTCAAGTGACCAATACTATGTTTGCTAACTTTCAATAAATTTACCACCTCTACTACTTATATGTGAAGTCATTACTCCCCATGGGATAAGCATATGAAACATATATAAATTCAGATTTATGATATTCAATCCATTCAACCATTTACTCATAGGATATAAGTGAAGCACGAGAGCAAATGACAAACTACTCCAAAAAGATATAAGTGAAGATCAATGAGTAGTTGAATAATTATGCAGCTATATGAAGACTCTCTCTCATAAATAAAATTTCAGATCTTAGGTATTTTATTCAAAGAGTAGGCAAAACAAAATAAAATTACATTCTAAAAATAGCACACATCATGTGAAGAAGCAAAAACTTAGGCTCAGCCGATACTAACCGATAATTCTTGATGAAGAAAGGTGGGATGCCTACCGGGGCATCCCCAAGCTTAGATGCTTGAGACTTCTTGAAATATTAACTAGGGATGCCTTGGGCATCCCCAAGCTTGAGCTTTTGTGTCTCCTTAATTCCTTTTATATCACGGTTTCCCTAAATCTTAAAAACTTCATGCACACAAAACTCAACAAGGACTCGTGAGAAAAGTTAGTATAAATCAAATGCAAAACCTTATCATTCTCTACTGTAGCAAATCACTAAAATTATTATTTAACATTGCATACTAAATGCCTCTGCATATTTAATACTCCTATCCTCAAATAGAATCATTAAACAAACAAACATATGCAAACAATGCAAACATAACAGCAATCTGTCAAAACAAGATAGTCTGTAAAGAGTGCAATTGTACTCATACTTCCCTAACTCCAAACATTCTGAAAAATTACCACACTGTATAAAATTTGTTTTTACTCATTGTGTAAAAATTTCAAGATTTTACCATGTTCTGACTTTCCATAAGAATTCAGACAATGATAGAAAACTTTCTGTTTTGAAAACAGCAACATATAGACTTGCAAAATAAGCATGGTAAAGGCTATACTTGACACTTTTATTGAACTAAAAGATACAAAACATTATTCTAAATAACAGCAAGCAAGTCCTAATAAAATAAAATGACGCTCCAAGCAAAACACATATCATGTGACGAATAAAAATATAGCCCCAAGTAAGGTTACCGATAATGTTGAAGACGAAAGAGGGGATGCCCCGGAAGGCATCCCCAAGCTTAGTTGCTTGGATCTTCCTTGAATATTACCTTGGGGTGCCTTAGGCATCCCCAAGCTTAGGGTCTTGTCACTCCTTATTCTCCTCATATCGATATCTCACCCAAAACTTGAAAACTTCAATCACACAAAATTTAACGGAACTTCGTGAGATGGGTTAGCATGATAAAACAAATCATTCACTTTGGTACTGTCAAGACAAGATTCAATTTTTTTATCACATGATACCTACTGTACCCTATCATTTCTACAATTTATATTGAGCAATATAAGCCATAGAAACTAGAAAACAAGCAAACTATCCATCGAAAACAGAATCTGTCAAAAACAGAACAGTCTGTAAAGATCTGAATTAAGGTAATACTTCTATTAGTCCAAATATTCTGAAAAATTAGGAAAACATAGAAAATTTGTATATCAATCCTCTGTAAAAAATCCAGGGTTTTTCCACGTTCCAGTAAAATATAGGAATTTCTGTACTGGACGCAAAAATTTCTGTTTTTGCACAGAATGAAATCAACTATCAACCACACCATCCCAAAGGCTTTACTTGGCACTTTATTCAAACAAAAGCTATAAAACATGATTACTACAGTAGCTTAATCATGTTAACACACAAAAACAGTAGGGGTAAATGTTGGGTTGTCTCCCAACAAGCGCTTTTCTTTAATGCCTTTTTAGCTAGGCATGATGATGTCAATGATGCTCACATAAAAGATAAGAATTGAAACATAATAGGAGCGTCATGAAGCATATGACTAGCACATTTAAGTCTAACCCACTTCCTATGCATAGGGATTTTGTGAGCAAACAATTTATGGGAACAAGCATCAACTAGCATAGGAAGGCAAAGCAAGCATAACTTTAAAATTTTCAACACATAGAGAGGAAACTTGATATTATTGAGATATGTAAAAGCATATATTCCTCTCTCATAATAATTTTCAGTAGCATCATGAATGAATTCAACAATATAACTGTCACATAAATCATTCTTTTCATGATCCACAAGCATAGAAATTTCATTACTCTCCACATAAGCAAATTTATTCTCATGAAAAGTAGTGGGAGCAAACTCAACAAAATAACTATCATGTGAGGCATAATCCAATTAAAAATTAAAATCATGGTGACAAGTTTCATGGTTATCATTATTCTTTATAGCATACATGTCATCACAATAATCATCATAGATAGCAACTTTTTTCTCATAATCAATTGAAACCTCTTCCAAAATAGTGGATTCATCACTAAATAAAGTCATGACCTCTCCAAATCCACTTTTATCAATATTGTGAAAAGACTCAACACCCTCCAAAATAGTGGGGTCATTAGTACCTAGAGTTGACACTCTTCCAAACCCACTTTCATCAATATAATCATCATAAATAGGAGGCATGCTTTCATCATAATAAATTTTCTCATCAAAACTTGGGGGACAAAAAATATCATCTTTCATCAAACATAGCATCCCCAAGCTTATAGCTTTGCATATCATTAGCATCATGGATATTCAAGGAAAGCATACTAACAACATTGCAATCATGCTCATCATTCAAAGATTTAGTGCCGAACATTTTATTAACTTCTTCTTCTAACACTTGAGCACAATTTTCCTTTCCATCATTTTCATGAAAGACATTAAAAAGATGAATAATATGTGGCAACCTCAATTCCATTTTTTTGTAGTTTTCTTTTATAGACTAAACTAGTGATAAAATAAGAAACTAAAAGATTCAGTTGCAAGATCTAAAGATATACCTTCAAGCACTAACCTCCCCGGCAACGGCGCTAGAAAAGAGCTTCGTTGATGGGATGTGAGTGCCGCTTACCTAGCCTCCCCGGCAACGGCGCCAGAAAAGAGCTTGATGTGTACTACGCAACCTTCTTCTTGTAGACTCGTGTAGGGTCTCCAAGCGCAGAGTTTTGTAGGACAGTAGCAAATTTCCCTCAAGTGGATGACCTAAGATTTATCAATCCGTGGGATGCGTAGGATGAGGATGGTCTCTCTCAAACAACCCTGCAACCAAATAACAAAGAGTCTCTTGTGTCCCCAACACACCCAATACAATGATAAATTGTAGAGGTGCACTAGTTCAGCGAAGAGATGGTGATACAAGTGTAATATGGATGGTAGATATAGGTTTTTGTAATCTAAAAATATAGAAACAACAAGGTAACTAGTAACAAAAGTGAGCAAAAATGTTATTGCAATGCTTGGAAACAAGGCCTAGGGTTCATACTTTCACTAGTGCAAGTTCTCTCAACAATGATAACATAATTGGATCACATAACAATCCCTCAACGTGCAATAAAGAATCACTCCAAAGTTTCTATCGGAGAACGTAGGACGAAAACGTGCATCAACCCCTATGCATAGATTACCCCAATGTCACCTCGAGAATCCGCGGGTTGAGTGCCAAAACATACATCAAGTGAATCAATAGAACATCCCATTGTCACCACAGATATCCCATCGCAAAACATACATCAAGTGTTCTCAAATCCAATACTCAATCCAACATAACGAAATCTCAAAGAGCAAGACTCAATTCATCACAAGAAGGTAGAGGGGGAGAAACACCATATGATCCAACTATAGTAACAAAGCTCGCGGTACATCAAGATCATGCCAAATCAAGAACATGAGAGAGAGAGAGATCAAACACATAGCTACTGGTACATACCCTCATCCCCGAGGGTGAACTACTCCCTCCTCGTCATGGAGACCGCCGGGATGATGAAGATGGCCGCCGGTGATGGTTTCCCCCTTCGGCAGGGTGCCGGAACGGGCTCCAGATTGGTTTTTCGTGGCTACAGAGGCTTGCGGCGGTGGAACTCCCGATCTAGGTTTCTTTTCGGGGGTTTCTGTATTTATAGGAATTTTTGGCGTCGGTTTCACGTCAAGGGGGTCCATGAGTCAGCGACAAGGCAGGGGGGCGCACCCTCCACCCTTGTCATTGACTGGGGACTCTTCTGGCCCAACTCTTGTGCTTCGGGGGCTTCTTCTGGTCCATAAAAAATCACAGTAAATTTTCAGCCCATTCCGAGAACTTTAATTTCTGCACAAAAAACGACACCACGGTAGTTCTGCTGAAAACAGCGTCAGTCCGGGTTAGTTCTAATCAAATCATATAAAATTGTTGTAAACATGGCATGAATACTTCATAAATTATAGATACGTTGGAGACGTATCAAGTTCCTCGTCTACTTTCTTTTCCGGTACTTCATATTGTTCACTAGCAACTGGGTCTTGTATTGGTGCGTCATTCAGATGCTGATCGATCTCCACTTTAGCTGGGTCTTCCAGGCTCTTTTCATAATCAGTCAAACTTCATTCCAGGTCATCTTCCGGAGTTCCAAAGTAAATGGCCGCCAATTGTGCAATTGTTTTCTCTTCATTGTTGACATGTCCTCTTGGTTGGGGGTGATTTTTAAACCTTGGAAAATAAAATTCCCTTACCTCTTCCCCGTACTTGAGAGAGTCAACTTCCCTTTTGCAATTAATATTAGCACCTGCAGTGTTAAGAAAAGGTCTTCCAAATATTATAGGGCAAAAATCATCTTCAGGAATTTCCATAACAACAAAGTCCACTGGATAAGTGAAAGTCACTAAAATGACATAACATCGGGCACTATGCCATAAGGTTTCCTCAAAGTTCCATCAACTAATTTTATCTCCATATCTGTAGGCTACAAGTCACAAGCATAAATTTCATCATGGAGTTTAGAATAGAGAGTATAAGGTATCACCTTAATAGATGAGCCCACATCGCAAATCCCAAAATAAGAAGTACTACCAAAAGAGCAAGGTACTACGGGTTTACCAGCATGCTGCTTTAACACACGCTTTCATAAAAGATGTTACCTCCTTCTCCATGGTTTCAAATTATTTTTCTTCACCTTTTTAACCTGGGGCTTTACCTGAGTATGGCATATGCCTTTATCTTTCTCCTTTTTATGCTATTTGTTTAGGTGCTCAAGATGTGCCCTTCTAACTGGAAAGGGCAATTCTTGTACTGGTTCATAATCATCTTCAATGGGAGTTACTGATGTTTCAACCTCCAAGGCCTCCAAAACGACCTCTTCCTCGGGGTAGCACTCACATTTTCTCTTTGGAAGCTCCATATGCTCTTCATAGCTCTTAACACATCTTAAAACAACATCAGGGTCAAGATAAAGTTCATTACTAACTTGGTTAATTCTCCCCGGATTAAGATAACCTTTTATACAGTCAAAATCTATCTCAACTTTACCCTCTTCTTCCTCATCACTCCCCAAAATTTCGTGATTAGCGAGTTTACCATCTAATAATTCCCAGGCTTTAGGTACCAAGCTAGTAATAAAAGAACCTGTAGAAGCTAAATCTAGTTCTTCCTTGGAATCATCCCGAAGTCCTCCATAGAAGAGATTTAATACAAGCCAATTAGGGAGTTTATGATGAGGGTAGTCATTTAACAAAGTTCGGTATCTTTGATATGCGTTTACTAGACTTTCCCTTGGTCTCTGTCGAAAGTTTAAGATCCTTCGTCTCGCTTCATAAAATTTCATCTCAGGATAGTACTCTGATAAAAAGGCAGTTGTGAGTTTATCCCATGTATCAAAGGTACCTGCAGCGTGAGACACTAACCGATTTTTTGCTGCATCAGCCACAGTATGAGGAAAAAAATTAAGCTTCATATCATCCTGGCCAAAAGCATTTAATTTAAATGTCCCACATATGTCATCAAAAAATTGCAGACGTTGATAAGGATCCTCACCTTTAAATTGCTTACTGTACAATAATCCAAAGACACTTGGATTCACCTCATAGGCTATACCAGTGGGGTTGGGACCCAATGATGTGAACATTTCCTGCATATGTGGTCCAATAAGGCACATGGCTGATAGGTGGTAATTGTGTTCAAACTCAGCCATGGTTGCTTTGAATCTTCAAACAACTAAGTACACGGAATTCAAACAAAACTTAAGACAAAGACCAAAAGCACCCAGCTCCCCGGCATTGGCGCCAGAAAAGCTTGATAGCTTGCAAGTGCACATGGTTTAGCTGTAGCCTTTTCGAATTAAGAGTATCGATCCCATAGGGAGCACATAAATCAATCTTTTGTCGCTTGGATGGTTTAAATATTGTGCCTGCGAATTAAGAGTGATCCAAAGCAGTAATATTGCAATAGGAATGGTGTAGCCAACATGAAAGTAAATATTGGAATGGAAATAAATAGTAAGAGTTGCAAACAAGAGTCTTGAAACCAATAGGATTAAAGCGTCCTCAGAGAGTTTGGAATCCCCTCTAGTGTGCATCTATAGCAGTGCCTAGACACTGTGCCATGTCGGATTCCTAGGCCACTTTGCATATTTCTATTTGTGGGCAGAGCCGGTACAGATACGTGCATACACTCGGTAGCCCCATATCACATAAGCCACCATCATTCTTCCCCGCTCCGGTTACCAAATGGTGATTAAGGGGAAATAGGTCCCGGTGGACGTATCCAAAGTGGTATCTTTTTTACCCACTGCTGCAACGGTCCGGGACGAAGGGAGATGTGACCTGTCACGCCACCCACCGTCAGAACCAACCGGTCCGCCAGCAGTAATAACCTTCCATCCATAATTGGCATACATTGGATGGTCGACTTCACCCAACATCAATAAGATCATTAATATAAACATGCAAAGAGGATATTAAATCCTAGTATCAAACGACCTATCACACGCTAGGGTTCATCCATATCCCCAAGAACTAGAGGGACTGCTCACACATGGAGGCAGCAGTCATCATACAAATGGGAATGACGATCATGGCGGGATTAGACATGTAACACACAAGACGATCCACTAGGGTTCTTGACGAGTTACAAGAAGAAGGGTGTGGATGATGATAAGGATGACAGTGGTGATGATGTTGAAGCCCTCCTTGTGATGGTGGTGGAGGCGGCGGCCTCCTCCTTGCCAATTTCTCCCTCCGGATCGCTCCGGAGGCTAGGGTTCCTCCCTCTGGATGACTTTATGATCTCTTTGTACGTCTGATCCCCGATTCGATTCCACGGGGTAAAAAAAATGGATGAGGCAGCGCAGATGGCACTCCGTACGACCGCTCATACGAGCTGTCGCAGTCGAATGGTACGCCGCCTTTTGCTCTGGAGGCGGCGGAACGCCTCCTCCTTTGGTCTTCTTGCTCCCTCCCCTTATAGTAGATGATTATCACATTAAATGTGTGATTTCACTAATACGATTTTCAAGGGTTGCTTCCATAAAGTATTATTTAGGCCAAAAAGTGTTACTTGAGGAAAAATAGCAAAAAAAAGTGCGCGAACACGGTAAACCCAACAAAGCGTACCGAGTAGGCACAAAAATACTATCAAAATAATCACATAATTTGACTCATCGCTAGAAGGTATGGTTTCCTCCTCCGACGCCTTAGTCGTGCGGGGTGCCAGATCTGGAGTTCGATGGTGTGTCCGGGTGTTGCCCCGGTCTGATTCGTTCAACGGTAATGGCTTCGCCTTTGGTGAGCAACCTTGGTGGTCCGCAAAGCTGCATACCAGCGATGGAGCCGCGTCAAACTCGAGTGAGGAGGTGATCCATCATCTTTCCCTTTGGTGGCTGCTGTGATGGTGCCGGAGGCAGGTGACGGGCGATGGTGTCAAGCTTAGGGAATTATTTGGCCTTGATTGTAATTTTCTTTCTTGGCTGGTATTCCTTTATGCAAAGGCTAGCGGTCTGTTGTTTTTTCAGTCTTGTCATGTCCGTGTTTACGTGGCTTGTACTATGATCCTTATGATATATAAATGAGACACGTATGTCCTTGTAGAAAAAAATGACATACTAGCTTTGAACAACTCTTAGGTGAAGGATTTAGGTACTCCCTCTGTTCCTAAATATAAGTCTTTGTGGATATTCCACTATAGACTATATACGGAGCAAAATAAGTTAATCTATACTCTAAAATGCATCTGTATACCTCCGTATGTGATCCAGAGTGAAATCTCTACAAAGACTTAGTATTTAGGAACGGAGGGAGTATTGCCCGAAATATAATTATTCAGATTCCAAATATATATTGAGGGAGCATTGATATATGTCGGGCTGGTAGTCGCGGCACACCGCATGGAATCCCTTAATCGTGGCCAAGAACACGGCCGCCGTGGAACAGAATTGCTCGCTGCATCGGGACTGTTCGAGTCGACGCTCGCCGCCATCCGATCCGTGGCCACGCGACGGAAGTTGCTCATCTTCGAGCTAGGCGGTGCGCGGCGCCGACAATCGAGTTCTCGTCGTCAGCGCATCAGCCGTACAATGGGCCGCGTGCACGTCGCTGCTCCTGCCGCGGGTGCACTGCCTCCACCCGATCAGCGTCGCGTAGCAGGTGGCGTTGCGGGACGCGGCCGTGCCCATGCGGACCGTAGCGGCTACGACTACGAGCTGCCGCTGGAGCCGGAAGTGGTGCGGTGCATGAAGGATGCGGACGCGCAGACGTGGAGCATGCGTCGCGCCAAGGCCAGCTGGTCCCGCATCCTTCGCTTTGCTCGCATGCAGTGGCGTTCGGGCTGGAGCGGAGATTGACGACGTGCGGCGGTGGCACAGTCCTTCCATCACCGTCGTCGTTCATGTGATGTACCTCGTTTTTGTCTGGCCGGTACCCTGACCTGGTGAAGAACGGGCCGTCAACCCGGTGGCTGGCTCCTGGGTTAGCTGCCAGCCCGCCCGTGTTCGAGCCTCGGCTCTAGCGCGGGTGCTCGCGGAGTTTTCTCCTACAGAAAAGCCGATAAGAATTGGCTCTGAGTTGATCTCATTTTTTTGTACCCTGACCTGATGGTGCAAACGGCGTCACTGTACCTCGTTCTCATCATTCCGTTCAGGCCACGGCGGAGGGCAACGCGTATAGACGGTAGTGGTCAAATGGTTTCATAATAAAACCTACAATACTGGAACCGGAGACCACAGCGCCATACAACTAAGATTTTTTTTTTTAGACAAATACAGCGAAGTGAGTGCAAGCTTATCTATAGCTGTTTTATTATGGAGTGGATTTAGTGATGCGGCCAACATGCCTAGCCCGTCGGCAGCCGGCCAACAACCCACTAACCTAGGAGCAGGAACTGTTAGAAGGGAGAGAGGGATTTGGTGGAATAGTTGTTGTATTGCTTGAGCGGTTGAGCCTCATGGGCATATATACAGGAGTATAATCATCTTGGAGTACAAGGCAAGGTAGAATAATATCGTACGCTATCCTATCTTTCTTAATAATCAATATACTCAACATACCCCCACAGTCATAACGGCCCGAGGGTCGGTGCAGCCACGGGGACGGCCTGGAGCGGACGACCTCGGGGCGGCGGTGGACCGCGGACCGCGACACTACGGCCCGAAGGGGCGACGCAGCGGTGACGCGGGTCGGTGCAGCCGGGAGAAGAACCACGGGGCGGCGGTGCTGCGCCCCAACGGGGCGACGCAGCGGCAGCCCGTTGCTCGATTGGTGGAGGGGCGCGCTGAACTCGGGATGGTCTTCACGGGGACTGCAAAGACGCGCACAACCGACGGCCAGGTCGGTCGCACGGCGTAGATGAGCCGGATCACGGTGGCGGGTGGGTGATCAATCCGATCGCGAGCGAGGTCGGGGACGCCGCTCAGTGGAGGCGGGGTGGCGGCGGAGTCCGAGATGAAGCCGACGTCGACGGTCGGCAGGACGGCCGTACAGGCGCGGCGTAGATCGACGGGCGGGCCGACGCACGAACGACGGCTGTGATGGGCCGCCGTATGGCGCGAGGCCGCCGGGTCGGGACGATGTAGGAGTCCCGATCGAAGTAGGGCGGCGACAGCTGGCGTAAATCGACGGGCGAGCCGGCGCGCAAACGTGAACGCGAACGGGCCCCTAACGGCCGCCACATCGCGCTAAGTCGTTGGGTCGAGGTGACGGGCGGGTAGACGTGCGGACGACGGCCGTTAGGGGCCGCTTGTCGCGTGAACCCGCCGGGTCGGTGAAGAGACCGGCCGGTCGCATCGGTGTTGGAGTAGAGGCGCACGGGTGTCGACGGCGGCGGCAGGCGACGCAAACCGGTCTTAGATCGGAAAACCAAAAAGAAACCTCCGATCAAGATGACCGGTGGGATAGAGAAAAACCCGGAGCAAGGGCTCGGGAAAAAGACTCTCTAGGGCAGCCGGACCGGCGGACGAACCCTAGGTATGGGCGGCGCGGCCCCCGGCGGTCATGGCGGCCGACCGCTCCAGAGGCGGCGCGCGGGGCGGAAGCGGCGGGCGACGGCTAGGGTTGGATCGGTTAGACTGATACCATGTTAGAAGAGAGAGATTTGGTGGAATAGTTGTTGTATTGCTTGAGCCTCATGAATATATATATAGAAGTACATGATCATCTTGAAGTACAAGGCAAAGAAAAATAATATCCTACGCTATCCTATCTTTTCTAATAATCAATATACTCAACAGGAACCAACTGCTTGCACAGTGCCCATGCACAACCAGTCCTATTTGTTAGCTCGCACCCCGCTACGTTCACTTGGGCCAGCCCAATAAGTACTTTTCTGGTTTTGTAAGGTTCTAGAACCTTCCCATACCGGTTTTCCCCTTTTTTTTTGTATTTTCCCTTCTGAGTTTTTTTTGCTTTTTGTTTTCGTGCTTTTCTTTCATTTTTCATTTTTCATTTTTAAATTTTCTTTTCCATTTTCATGTTTGCTTTTCTTTTCTTGTTTTACATTTGTATTTATCTTTTTTTTTCACTTTTCCAACATCTTTCAAATAAGTGAACATATTTTCAAATCATGAATAATTTTGGAATTCATGAATATTATTTTATAAAAAATTGAAACATTTTAAAATCATGATATTTTTTACAAATTCGTGAATATTCTTTAAATTCTGATATTTTTTTGAATTTACAAACATTTTATGAAAATCATGAATAATGTTTTAAATCGTCCACCAGATCTTTGTAATTCACTAATATTTTCTCAAATAAATGAAAAAATTTAGGACTCCTGAAATTTGGATTTTTTTTTAAATTTACGAACATTTTACAAATAAATTCATTTTTTTAATTTGGTAACTTTTTATTCAAATTGATGAACTTTAATACATGAACATTTTTTGCTTTCCCAAACATTTTTTCAAAATGGGAATATTTTTTTAATATGCGAACATTTTTCCAAAATTACAAGAAAAATGAATCCACAAATATTTTATGATTTCCCAAACTTTTTTTGCTGGAATATTTTTTGAATTCACGATGTTTTTTATGATTTATTGAATAGTTTTTTAAAAATTCGTATATTTTGAAAAACAAAACTTTTTGCAATCCCTAATTATTTCAATGAAGAAAAATAAAACCCAAAAGAAAAAAAGAAACGATCTGAGAAAAAATTGGCAGCCCAAAAGGGCTCATGGGAGCAGGGGGTGCACGTTTCCTGACTCCTGAGCGCGTACTGCAGCAAATAGGAGCTCTCGCAATTTCACCAATTTAAAAAATTGTTCCCAAATTCAAAAAACATTTTGCTTTAAAAATGTTTATTGATCCAAAGAAGTTGATTTATTCAAAATATCTTCATCATTAGAATTTTCTTTTCTCAAAAATTGTTTGCTGATTTCACAAAAGTCCACAATTTTAAAACTGCTTGTGAATTTGAAAGAAAATGTTCACAAATTAAGAATATATTCACAATTTTAGCCAATGTTCATGAATTTGAAAAATGTTATGATAAATTTATTTGTTAATTTTAAAAATAATCCTTATTTCGAAAAATGTTCCGAAATTTTCATAAGTGTTTGTTACTGTAAAAAACGAATTTAATATTTGATCACAAAAGGTAAATAATTAGAAATTAAAAAATAATAAAAATTTATTTTTTTCTTTCAGATATTTTTCTGCCTTTTCATTTCCGTTCTTTCCTTTCCTTTTCATTTTCTTTATTTACTATTTTATTTTCTCGTGTACGTTTCTCATTCCTTGTTATTTCTGATATTTCCTTTTTATCTCATTCTTCCTTTTTCTGTCGTATTTTGGATATATATTACAAAAAATGAACATATTTTGAAATCATGCATGTTTCACGAATTTGTGAACTTTTGTTTGAAATGGTGATTTTTTTCAAACTGTTATCATTTTTTACAAATTAGTGAATTTTTTTAATTGTGAGTTTTTTCGAACTCGCGAACATTTTTTTAAACTCGTAAATAATGTTTCAATTGGTGAACAATTTTTTGAAATTAACGCATATTTTTAAAAATGCATGAACACTACTTGAATCGGTGAACTTCTATTGAAATTTGGAAACAATTTTCGAAACTCGCTATTATTTTAGAAATTATGTGAATTTTTTGAGTTAGCAAACCTTTTTTTTCAAATTTACTAACGGTTTACAAATTTGTGATATATTTTCAAAACAATGATTAGTTTTTTATTTCAAGAACATTTTTTTGAAAATCAAGAATATTTTATGAATATGTGAACATTTTTCTCAAAATCACAAACATTCTTTGAACCGACGGATATTTTTTTAAATCAGTAACATTTTTTGAATTCGTTGCGTATTTTATGATTTCTTGGTCAATTCTAAGACATGAATATTTTGTGAAATTTGGAATTTTTTAAATCCCAAATTATTTAATGTAGAAAATAAAAAACAAATAGGAGGAAAACAAAATGGGAAAAACAGGGAGGATATTCTCCCTGTACATGGGCCGGTTTAAAAAGGTACGCGGGACCGGGGTAGGGGAGGTGCGTGTTTCCTGTAAAATCACTAATTAAGGTGTATTGAGAGACTGTTGGTGTGGCGGCTGCTTTCTGTCGAAATCACTAGTTAAGGAGCTTCGGCTATTGTTGTAACATCCCCAGCCTCACACCACAGTGACCACCCTCTGATCATGCCAAGTCATCATGATTAACTGTGCTTGATCATCATTTAGATCATGGCTCATTTCAAATTCCAATTCAAACTCAAAGTGAAAATTTAAGTTGCTCAAAACTTGTGGGAAAAATATTCACTTTATAGCAAATATTTCAAAACAAATGTTGTTAAGGAGCACAACATCTCCATCAACTTGAAATGGGCCAGAGCATTTAAAACAGTGTCAGTTCAGCACTAAAAAAATGCCATTTCCATTTTTTAGAAAATCCAAATGAATTCTAAAATTGCTCAAACTTTTTGTGGCAATGCAGAATATCCCAATGTACTTGTGTGACCAAGTTTCACATTCGAACAAAATCATTTGGCAGCCCTTTTAATCCAAAAACCATTTCTGTAAAAAGAAAAGCAGAAACAAAAAAAAAATAAAAAGGAAAAAGGCCACTGTGCACTGGCTTAAGTGCACCGTGCCAGAAACCCAGCCCACCAGGCCCAACTCTCTTTCCTCCCTCTCTCTCTCACCTGCGTGTCGCCGCCACCTTGGACGCGAGCGCGCGCTCCGGCCCTTCGCCGACACGGCGACACCCACCGACGCCCGCGAGGAGATAAGGCCGAGGCCGTTCACCCCCCTGGCCTCCTCCACCATTTTCCCCTTCTCCCTCACTCGCTCCTCCCCCCTCTTCCTCCAGATCCGTCGAGGCCGAACGCGGTCGCCGCCGTTCACCGTCGTCACCGCGGCCACAGCCAACGCCTCGCTTCGCCGACCTATCCGTCGCTTCCGCCGTCCCAAACTACCCCGTCCTCGACCACGAGCACGAGCAGGAGAGCTCTGCTACGCCGGGATCGAGCCCTTCTTCTTCCTCGGATCATCGGCGCGTCTCCGACGAGCGTCGTCGACTCTGTTGCTCCTAAACTACCAAGGGCCATCGGTGTGCCGCTCGGTGAGCTTCTCCGTCTCCTGCTCCCCTCCGTTAGCCTCTTCGCGTGCCGTAGCTAGCTGCCGCCGCGTCCGTGCTCTGCTCGCCGCCGACGAGCTTGTGGCCGTCGCTGTGGTCGATGTCACCGCCGTCTGAGGCCACGGTCGAGCTCCTGGTGCTCCCAGGAGCCCAACGAGCACGAGCCCGTGCTTCCCCGTACCCCCTAGCGCTGGATCCGTCGACGCCCGAACTCCGGCGTCCGCTCCGCTGCTCGCCACCGCCATCTCCGGCCGTTTCCGGCCAAGCCACCCCCACAGTTTGACGTGCGAGCGTGCGCCCGTTCGAACGCGAGTAGCCGCGTGCGAAACGACCCCCTGTGGCGATTTTCCGAGCGACTCCGGCGACGCGCCGCCACGGATTTGGTCGCCGGAGCTCTCTCCGGCGCCGACGCCGAAGTGGCTCGGTGGGCCCCACCCCTGGGTCGCTGACTAGTGGGTCCTGGGGGCCCCGTTGACTGGGTTGACCCTGTCAACGTGCTGACTGGGCAGCCCCAACCACTGACATGTGGGCCCTCCTCTGTTAATTGGTTTAATAAACATTTTATAAATAAAAGTAATTAGTTTAGTCTAAGCACTCACTGACTTATGGGGCCCACTCCCCTAATTGGCTTAGTTAGATTAGTTTAATCCACTGTTAAGCTAACAGAGGCTGACATGTGGGTCCTACTGGACCCACAGGTCAGGTTTGACCTGGTCAGCGAGTCTGTTGACTGCTGACATCATCCCCACGCAATGCTGACGTCATAATTCCTTTTCTATTAATATAAATAATTCCATAAAATATTTAAATCTTTGAAAATTTGTAGAAAATAAACCGTAGCCCGAATGGAAAAACTTTCTACATGAAAGTTGATCAGAACGACGAGACGAGTCTGATCGTGCCGTTTGTTTCCATGTCGAAACCCTCTATGTAGGTGAACCCGTAACTTTCCGCCCATTTCCGGTAGATGAATAGTGCATACATACCGGTTATTAAATCCAACTTAAATCCTAAAATAACTAAAATGACTTAGACATATCTTTAGGCAATCCTGCACTGCATGTTAGCATAGCATGCTCTGTGTTGCATATGTTTGCTGTGTATTTATCTGTTTCCTCCCCCTCTTCTCTCTCGTTAGACCCCGACACCGACGTAGTCCTCGAGGCCGACGCAGCTTCGGAGTAGGACTACACAGTTGACGACCAGACCCTTACCGCAGAGCTTCCAGGCAAGCCCCCCCCTTTTGAACATGCCGATATCGCCTATTCTTTCCCTCTTATGCTTGCATTAGAATTTGCTGCTGTTACTGCTTATCCTAGTTCTGTTGCATAGCCTGTTTTTGTAACTACTATTGCTACCTACCTGCTTATCCTAAACTGTTTAGCATAGGCTGGTTAGAGACCCATCAGAGACCCCATGTTGACCCAACTGCCCCGCTGGATTATCAGAAGACCCAATCAACAGGATTGAAGACCAGGCCCCGGTACCGCACAACACTCCCCTTAGTTGTACGACACCGCAGCGTTACTATCGAGTGCCGAGGGTGATACCTCGTTAGCACTTCTGATGCTAACTCTGTGGAGTAGTTACTCGGTCGTGGTCATCGAGGGTGATTCCTCCTTTTCCACTCCCGATAACGACGCTGTCGTGCAACACCTCAAGTGTGGACCTCGAGGGTGATGCCTCTTAAGTTCACCTTAATGTTTACATCAGGTGGGAATTCAACGAGGGTGATGCCTCGGATTCCTTCTTGATGTGGTAGCCAAACGGATTGCCTTTACTTTACTGCTGATACTGATTATACTGGATAAAGACGGGTCGGCCCTGAGGGGTACCCGCGCGAGCATATTTGCGAGTGATGTGGAGTCGGGTTGACCTGGAAGGTGCCCGTGAGATAAATACGTGGCATGGCCGGGCATTCCTGGCCCTTGCCACAAGTCCACGAGACGGGGCGATGGGGTCACATCGATCGTTAGTCTCTGCTCGTTACCACGCGCTCCTAATCCACTAACGGTTTGGATATTTGATCCGATAGGGCCTCTGGCCTGATAGCACTAACCATCACGTGGGCATAGTATGGGCGTTCTACGTCGTATACTTCACCCGAAGCTTAATAGACGTCATGCGACTGAGCGACGCGCGCTGGGTTGGACTGGTAACACCCTGCACTTGTATAAGGGGGGCTAGGTCTGCTCACCGGCCGCGTACGCAACGTGCAGGAGTTCCCGGGGCAAAGGCCCAAGACCCCCGGGTGCATAGGTTAGTCCGGCATGCTGACCTCTCTGTTAAGTATTCGGTCGGGTTGCGGCGTATCGTTTGGCCGAGGCCGGGCATGACCCAGTAAAGTGTGTCCGGCCGGAGTTAATCGAGCGTGGTTGGTAAATTGGTGCACCCCTGCAGGGAAGAAAACATCTATCGATAGCCTGTCCTATGGTAACGGAGTCTCGGAGTTGTATCCCGATCGATACAACTAGAACTGGATACTTGTGATGAGAACTGGATAGTATGGCTCTGGGATTGCTTTCTCGCAGGGAGTCGAGGAAGGATCTCTGGGCGAGGTTGATGACACTGCTATTACTTTACATTGTGCTAATCTGCACTCTTCTAATGCTGCAAGACCACTGAAGATGCTAGTCTTCGATAGGACTAGGCTTTCTCTCTATTCTGGCATTTCTGTAGCCCAGTCCACATATACAGCCTTCCTTTGATAATGTTGCATATGTACTGTAGATCCTTGCTTGCTGAGTACTTCGGATGAGTACTCATGGTTGCTTGCTTCCTCTTTTTCCCCATATCCATTTGATGCAACCAGACGACGGAGCCCCGGAGCCAGCTTCCCCCGCCGACGGCTACTACTACTACCCTCCTGGCGAGTACTACTACGAGGAGCCGTCCGACGACCAGGAGTAGGTTCGGAGGGTCCCAGGCAGGAGGCCTGCGCCTTTCGATCATAGCTTTTGTTTTGCCCCGCCTTCTTAAAGGTTTATCTCTGTTTCCGTGTTATATCTGTACTTAGATATCTGATGCTTCCGCTGACGCTTGTATGCGAGCTTATGTATTCGAGCCCTCGAGGCCCCTGGCTTGTAATATAAAGCTTGTATGACTTTATTTATGTTTTAGAGTTGTGTTGTGATATCTTTAAGTGAGTCCTTAGGCTTGATCATGTGCATTTGCGTGTATGGTTAGTGCACGATTGAGCCGGGGGCGTCACAGGTTGGTATCAGAGCCGACTACCTGTAGGAACCCCCTTTCCAACTCCTTGGCCGAAGTTGAGTCTAGTGGTCCAAAACTGTTTTACTAACTTGGCTGTGTGGCTTACGGGCCTACGTCGCCAATTGGGTGGTATTATGATCTTTTATTCCTCGTCTATACTCTGGAATTCTGATCTCTCTTCTACTCGGGTTAAAGATTTTACTAACTCTGACTCTAGGATCTCGTAACCACTTCCTCCCGGAGAGCCCGTCATTCCAGATGATCGCTTGCTTCGCCAGAAGATTCTGCAAATACCCCTCGAAGTTTTTCGAGACCATTATGCCCAATGCTTTTGCAAGTTCCCTACTACCGATGAACACCATGAACAGCTATACATCTTTGCCGTTTGTATTTTCATTCCCAGTTACTCCTTTATGTATGAGATGCCCCATAATACTCCTCGTTAATCCGGGAATCTTTTGAGCCTACTATCGTTGTAGGAGATATGCCCTAGAGGCAATAATAAATGTTATTAATTATCTCCCTGTTCATAATTAAGTTTATATTCCATGCTATAACTGCTATGGTTCCCGAGCCCGTATATCCATAAAGGCTCTGGGGAAAACCCATGTGCACGTGTGGTATAATAAACGGTAAAATGTATTCCTAGTCGTGCCTCTAAGACTAGCTCAAGTGTTGCATGATGATTATGTTTTCCCAATCATGGGCATGTCTATGCCAGCAACTTTGAGGGCACAATGTCAGGAAGGACATTTGTGTTGAATCGACCCGAATTGATGTTATGCTATGAGATACCTTCGTCATGAGTTAATGGTTAATAACACAGAGATAGTTAACGTTTGCATGATTCCTCAGATCATGATAGTATCGAGTTTCTTCATGCTTGATTCATGAACTTTGGGGTTTGTTAAACGTCATCCGTAAATGGGTGGCTATTACGGCGGCTTACGGGTTCATGGAAAAGTGTGTCAAGTAACTTGATAGCTCAAGATTGGGATTTCCTCCTCCGGCGATGGAGAGATATCTCTGGGCCCTCTCAGTGTTACGGTATCCATCATCGTCTGGCCAGACACGGGGTGATTTGATCACAGGGATGCCGGAACACGGTAACGAGAAAAGAGAACAATACCGATAACGGGGTAACTGGCATAGTGGACAAGTTGTTGATCCACGGGGATGCCAACATGTCTAACCTCGGGTATTTGTAACATATCGTGAAGCAACAGGAATAGCACACGGCAACTGGAGGTTCACTCGAATATTCATTCGTGTGGGTATAGGGGTCAATATGGGTGTCCACGGCTCCGATGTTGATCATTGATCGGAAGGGGTTCCGTGTCATGTCTATACTTCACCGAACCTATAGGGTCACACGCTTAAGGGTCATCTATCTGCTGAATACTAGACAGGGAGTCTGAGAGAAAATCACCGAAAAAGTTTCGGACACCGAAAAAGTTTCGGACAGCGGAAAAGTTCTGCAGAGAGAGGTCACCGGATGAGTTTCGGTGAAACTGAAAAGTTGTTTCAGGGGATACCATTAAGTCAAAATGGTTTTGGCACATGCCTGATAATTCTTGGAGGATGCCAGAATCATTCTGGAAACTTCTGGGAATTTTCTGGAAGAAAAACCGGAAATGTTCCGGGGCTGCCGGAACCGCTTCAGATGCTTTTCGCAGATGAAATCACTAAACTAGAATTGTTCCAGAACGTGTTGAAAATTATTTTAGTGGGTACTGGAAATGTTCTAAGCCCACATAAATATTTTCAGTTCGAACGGACGCTGAAAAATGTCGTCATGAATAGTGAAAGTGCTTTTTGGGGTATTTTTGGAAAGCCACCTTTTAGGGCTTTTGCTAAAGGCTTCTAGAAGGACTTTGGGGGCCATGAGAGCACCTCATGGGGGACCCCCAAGGGGGTGGCCGGCCAAGGGGGGGTGGAGCTCTTTGGAGCTCCACATGGCATCCCATTTTGTCCATATTACCCTCATGTGAAGACTTTTGCATGGGAGTTTTTGGTAATTTGGGAGGCACACTACCCCTTGGGTTTTCCTATAAATAGGAGGTGAGGGGGCTGCCCAAACCTCATCCATTCTCACATACAAATGCCATGCAATTATCTGGCTTCTCTCTCCCTCCCACGAAAAGAGTTTCGTAGAGCCGAAAGGCTGTCTGGGTTCCGGCAGGAACTAGTTCTGGACGGCGAAGCCCTGCCGGATAGCTGACACCGTATGTGTGCAACTCTGTAGAGAGGTCGTAGTTTCGATCTTAGTGCCCGAGGGGCTGTTCGAGAGTGCCTCCCGAAGGGCTGTCCAAGTGATGGTCCGAGTTCTGTGAGTCCTCCCGAAGGGCTGTCCGAGTGACCGTCCGAGTTTCGAAGGTCCTCCCGAAGGGCTGTCCGCGACACCGTCCGGGGGACTGTCCGACCGCCTCCCGGAGGGCTGTCCGAGTGGTGGATGAGGGTATACATCCTCGCGGTTGGGAGGTTGTAAATCCTAGCTGCGGGGATCTGCACCGCCGATCGTCATCGAATCTACTTCCGCTGCGCTATGTGTCGGTAACGAAAATGATCAAACCTTGTTTGCAGTCTCCATAGTGGCCCTGGGCTGGTGCGTAGGTCGAAATTGTTTTGTTTTCTGCTGCGTTACCCTATAGTGGCATCATGAGCCGTGCTATGCGTAGATGCAGGTTGCGATCTAGAATACATAGTGATGTATGGGTGTTGCACAATATAATTAGGTAGTAGATGAGTTCTATTACTGAAAATTATTTGTGCGGGTAGCAGATGAAATCTGTTACCCGATGTTCTTGTTGCTTCCCTGGAATTTGCATATTTCTGATCTTGATAACAGTATGGTGGAGTTTCAAGGTTCTGGCAATCCGCGATCCTGATTGATCAACGAAGTGCTAACAGTTCATTGAATTCCACCGTAGTTAAAAAGAAAGATGAAATTTCGCAGACGAAAGGGCAATGCAGATATGATCTGCACGGGGGTCATGCGTATGACGAAGTTTAGTATGGGGTTCGAGATTTTATTATCTCGTGCTTCATACACCCCGCATTGTTAATCTAGCGACTTGGATTATCATACTTGATGATGGACGTTGGTAGCTTCGGTTTGTTTCGAAACCTTAGAAGCCACGTAAAACAAGTTTTTGCATGAACCGATTAGAGACGTCTAACTTGGTTTTGCAGGAGGGTTTGCATGTGCATATGATGTGGTATAGCAGTGCTCATAATAATTTGATTATGTATGAGATGTCTATATGATGTAAATTGATTAACATGACCTGCGTGTCATGATTTGGCATGATGGCTGGAGCCATATGATTGCACTTTAAATGACCTGCGTGTCAACCTTGTGTAATGCATTATTTTATTAGCTATAGAGATAGCAATATTATCTGGTGCATCGACAAGGTGGTGGTAATCTTCACGAAGGTGAACACCGACGCGAATGCCGAAGACGAAGAAATGAAAGACTTCTCCGTCAGAAAGGGCTATACCATATCATGCTATTATGAATTGCCTGAGATGTTTATCTCTTATGATGCACCCTTCTTGATTGCGCGGTAGTCGCTTTTATTAGGGTGATCTCTCACAAAAATATCGAGTAGTTAGTGTTCTCCCAAGTGTAGCACCGTCACGGCACCTAACTTTTCGGGGTGCGCCATGTCCACATGGGTACGAATGATTTGGGAAGTGTGAGGTGGGTGAGGTCAGACCTCGCAGCGAGATCACTTGGTTGTCTTGACGTTCTGGCTTGATCGTCCTGAGCTCGGAACACGCCCATCGAAAGATGAACATGAGTCACATAGAGATGTGATCGGCATGTTTGCCCACCGATTGAAATTCTCGTCATCAGTGATGTCCACATCAATGGCGTGGAATTGAAATGCGGATCTTGAATCACTCACAATCAATTATGAGAGATATTGATTTGAGTGGGAGCGCACTTTAGAATTAATTCTTTTAATTCTCAGTGCAATTAATTTTGACCACTGTCTAAGTGTTATTTGCATAATAGTTGTAGAATAATGGCTCGCGTTTCCACCTTCCCTGTTAATTTTGAATAGCTGTTAAATATCTGGTTAAAACTTTACGGTTGGTAACGTAATGTGAGGATTGTCCTCAAGAGTACCGAGAAGAACTTTGTCCTATCGCATACTTTCGGTATTCTCCCGCTAATGCTATGGATAATGTGACTCTCGTCCTTTGATCCAAAAGC
This sequence comes from Thinopyrum elongatum, assembly GCA_011799875.1. Classification (NCBI taxonomy): domain Eukaryota; kingdom Viridiplantae; phylum Streptophyta; class Magnoliopsida; order Poales; family Poaceae; genus Thinopyrum; species Thinopyrum elongatum. The sequence goes on from CM022303.1 coordinate 19,888,983, forward strand.
TAGAATTCCGTTTCAGTCAAGTGCAATATGTTTGCTTCCATGAGACCCAAACTTCGAAAGTTTGGATAGTTATGTGATATTCATGGAATCTAAAAATCATTTTCAGAGACAGACAAAGGCTAAAAGATATGAGATATCCAAAGCAATGTTTGTTTGCAAACTATTAGTAAAGGTGTTTACTATGCATTAGACTGATAAGAGAGGGATCCAGAAGAACGCCTGTCATATGATGAAAGGTGAATAAAACAACAACTTAAAGAGAAAGAAAGTGTCCGAAGGGTGTTAGTGAGACTTTCACGCCTAGGAAGTCCGGGGCTAACGCCACTCTTAAGTTGGGTGCTTCTTCTGGAAGTAGGAGAAATACTAAAAGTTAAACTGTTAGAAGTATAAAGGCAGAAAGAAAGAAGACTGGAATATCCAGCTCATGTATGAATGTCATACAAGTTTTTGATGTATAGAAGGCTGGTCAAAGATATGGTTCTTGGGAATTATGGTTAAACATGTTAATCACTAATTCTTGGGTATTGTGAGTTAATCACAAAGATACCCGCTCGATTGCATTTTGATGCAACTCGATGTAAGAACTACTACGGCCTGAAAGACTAGCCAGGAATGAGGTTGAGATACACACATGGAACATAGTAAATGTTACTATACCTGCCATCGGTGTATTACCTATGTATTTACTTTCATAATTCATTTTAGAGTTTCACACTCTAGGCCTTTGCATAAGGTATCTTGCAAGAAGGTTGTTCATAAGAGAACTTTTTATGTTCGATGTTATGAATAACATAAGGGCCATACTTTCATTGAGAATGAGATGTATGTTATGAATATTGATAATAATATATTACCTCTGTGTTTACTTTCATAATTCATTTTAGAGTTTCATACACTCTAGCCCATTGCACAATGTTTGTTGCAAAAGAGCTGTTCATAAAAACAACAATTGTTGTTCAGTATTATGAATAACATGAAGGGCCATGCTTCCATCCAAGATGGGATGTATGTTATGAATATTGATGGTAATATGATACATCCATAACACTGACGCTAAATGTCGCAAGACTAAAAGAATACCACACAAGTGTGGCACTGCATTTGGTCACATTGGAGAAACCCGCATGGAAAGTTCCATTATGATGGATTTTGAAGTCGTTTGATTTTGAATCATCTGACACTTGCAAATTTCCTCCGAAAAGTGAAGTGACTGAAATATCGTTCACAAGCCATAAGGAACGAGCAACAAACTTATTGGTGATCATACATTTTGATGTGTGTAGTTCAATAAATGTTGTTGCAAGTAGTGGATTTATCTATCTTCAGAAATGACTCAAGTAGATATATGGATATTTACTTGATGAGACGTAAGTCTGGATCTTTTGAAATCATTCGAAAGGTTTTCAAAAATGAAGTAGAAGTTATTGTAACAAGAAAATTCTGTTTCTACAATTCGATTGCAGAAAGGAATATTTGAGTTACAAGTTTAGCGAATGTCTGATGAGTTGTGAAAAGAGTTTCATAACTTACACCTCCCGGAACACCACTGTGAGTGGAAAGTCCGTGAAGATGTAATCGAACCATTTATGACATGGTAAGATCAAAGATGACATAAATAAATTTGCCATTATCGCTTTTAAAGAGTGATGCTTTAGAGACTACGACTTTTACACTGAAAAGAGCTCCATCAGGTCTATTGAAATGACGCCATGGTATGGTACGCCCAACCATGTTATATCTTTTCTTAACATTTGGAATATGGGGCTTGTGTAAAAGGTTACAAACCTATTCCAAATCAGACAAGTGCTACTTTGTAGGTTATCCCAAGTAATTGGGTATTCCTCCCTCACTATACTGAGGCAAATAGGTTTGCCACAAAGAACGGTATGCTTTTTGAAGAAAATGGTTCTTTCAAAAAGGTGAGTGGGAGAACAATGCAACTCGACAAGATAACAGTATCTTCGTCATCAGATCAAAGGAAAGAGACCTTGGAAGTAATTCCAGAGTTTCCTACTGCGACTGATACGGAAGTCTCTACAATAAAATGTATGGACTTCGGTCGAACTTGCAGCTGAACCACGTAGGCAAGGCTCGTGCAAACCTCTCAGGTGCGCAGACGAGATATTGTTGTTAGACAATAGTATACCTACGATACACAAGGAAGCGTTGATGGGCCCTGACTCCAGGATTGGCTAAATGCCAATATAATCCGAGATAGTTTCCATATAAATGATTCAAGATCATATCTTGATGACACCTTTCGGAAGACTTAGAGTCTAACGAATATTTATGGAACTTAAAACTGATACGGATAAAAATGTTTTATCCATAAAGCTCGACTTGTTGAAATAACAAGTTCAAGGAATTGACTACGATGAGGTTGTTTCATCATAGCGATGCTTAAAGTCAGTTCGGGTTGAACTAGCAATTAATACATATTTCAATCATGAGATATGAAACATGGATGACTATAGGATTTCCATCTGATGGAAATGAAACCAAGGACTTGCATGTGTTACAGTCCAAAGTAATTTGTCGATCCAGAGGATGCTAGTAGGTATGCAAACTTCAGAGTTCCAGCGATGGACAGAAGAGAGCAAAATGGAGTTAGAATGTTCGTGTTTTGATGAAATGGTCAAAAAGGGTTTTGACTTCATCAATGGGTAACGAAGATGCTTGTAATTCAAGAAAGTAAGTGGGAGCATAATAATATTTTCTAAAAACGTTGTGTGCTTGACACATTGTTAATTGGAAATAAATTTCTTGACACAAATTAGGACTTCATTTGAAAATAGTTTTTCGATGAAGTGCTTGGGCTAAATAGCCTTAAATATTAGGCATGATGATCTATGGAGATAGATTTACCCAATGGGGCTAAGCAATAAATACATATTGACAAGATGCTAAAACTTTTTAGCATTTAAAACGCCAAGGAGTGATTCTTGCCGAAGTCACATGGAAAGAGTTTTTGCAAGACTCGGTGTCCCAAAAACACTGATGAGCAAAATACATGATGGAGATTCCACACACCTTCGTGTTTGGATTAATCATGTATTCCATGGTATGTAAAATAACCAGATATGTCCGATACTCCCAAGGTGTTGCGAGTATAGATACCAAAGTGATCAAAAGTACTGATCATAGGACAACAGTGAAAAGTGTCATTGAGTGCAAGAGTAGCTCTGATGACATGTTTTCTCGCAAGCGGAAATCATGAAGAGTTCGTTGTGATATGTTACATCGATACAGTCTTCACCGTTTCTCCGTGCGATTTTCAATTTAAATTGAGGGTTTTGTGTAACACACAATGTGGTGGCACAGTTAGTTGGAAAATGTTCCAAACAAGTTACTGTGGCGAATTCTATAACAGGGGCGAAGTATGTTGCCGCTTTTAAAGCGACAAAGAAGATGTTGCATCATATAGTTCATTTATGAACTTAGTATGGTTCCAAGATGGCTTTTGTCAATGGGACACTACTGCAAGTAGTTGCTCCATAACTCAGTCTGAGGAATCCAGGTTCGACCTGTGATTCACATACATACAAAGCCAAGTCAACACAAAATATGGATTTTGTGAAAGCGTGAAGACGCGAGGATATGCAAAGATACACACGGAGCTGAAGTCGTCAGATCCGTTGGACATCAGGCTATACCACAAGCGAAGCATATTTACACCGGTGTGCCACAGGTGTAAAGTGCATTAGCATCAACTAGATTATTGACTCTAGTGCAAGTGGGAGTCTGTAGGAGATATGCCCTAGAGGCAATAATAAATGTTATTAATTATCTCCCTGTTCATAATTAAGTTTATATTCCATGCTATAACTGCTATGGTTCCCGAGCCCGTATATCCATAAAGGCTCTGGGGAAAACCCATGTGCACGTGTGGTATAATAAACGGTAAAATGTATTCCTAGTCGTGCCTCTAAGACTAGCTCAAGTGTTGCATGATGATTATGTTTTCCCAATCATGGGCATGTCTATGCCAGCAACTTTGAGGGCACAATGTCAGGAAGGACATTTGTGTTGAATCGACCCGAATTGATGTTATGCTATGAGATACCTTCGTCATAAGTTAATGGTTAATAACACAGAGATAGTTAACGTTTGCATGATTCCTCAGACCATGAGAGTATCGAGTTTCTTCATGCTTGATTCATGAACTTTGGGGTTTGTTAAACGTCATCCGTAAATGGGTGGCTATTACGGCGGCTTACGGGTTCATTGAAAAGTGTGTCAAGTAACTTGATAGCTCAAGATTGGGATTTGCTCCTTCGGCGATGGAGAGATATCTCTGGGCCCTCTCGGTGTTACGGTATCCATCATCGTCTGGCCAGACACGGGGTGATTTGATCACAGGGATGCCGGAACACGGTAACGAGAAAAGAGAACAATACCGATAACGGGGTAACTGGCATAGTGGACAAGTTGTTGATCCACGGGGATGCCAACATGTCTAACCTCGGGTATTTGTAACATATCGTGAAGCAACAGGAATAGCACACGGCAACTGGAGGTTCACTCGAATATTCATTCGTGTGGGTATAGGGGTCAATATGGGTGTCCACGGCTCCGATGTTGATCATTGATCGGAAGGGGTTCCGTGTCATGTCTATACTTCACCGAACCTATAGGGTCACACGCTTAAGGGTCATCTAGCTGCTGAATACTAGACAGGGAGTCTGAGAGAAAATCACCGAAAAAGTTTCGGACACCGAAAAAGTTTCGGACAGCGGAAAAGTTCTGCAGAGAGAGGTCACCGGATGAGTTTCGGTGAAACTGAAAAGTTGCTTCAGGGGATACCATTAAGTCAAAATGGTTTCGGCACATGCCTGATAATTCTTGGAGGATGCCAGAATCATTCTGGAAACTTCTGGGAATTTTCTGGAAGAAAAACCGGAAATGTTCCGGGGCTGCCGGAACCGCTTCAGATGCTTTTCGCAGATGAAATCACTAAACTGGAATTGTTCCAGAACACGTTGAAAATTATTTTAGTGGGTACTGGAAATGTTCTAAGCCCACATAAATATTTTCAGTTCGAACGGACGCTGAAAAATGTCGTCATGAATAGTGAAAGTGCTTTTTGGGGTATTTTTGGAAAGCCACCTTTTAGGGCTTTTGCTAAAGGCTTCTAGAAGGACTTTGGGGGCCATGAGAGCACCTCATGGGGGACCCCCAAGAGGGTGGCCGGCCAAGGGGGGGTGGAGCTCTTTGGAGCTCCACATGGCATCCCATTTTGTCCATATTACCCTCATGTGAAGACTTTTGCATGGGAGTTTTTGGTAATTTGAGAGGCACACTACCCCTTGGGTTTTCCTATAAATAGGAGGTGAGGGGGCTGCCCAAACCTCATCCATTCTCACATACAAATGCCATGCAATTATCTGGCTTCTCTCTCCCTCCCACGAAAAGAGTTTCGTAGAGCCGAAAGGCTGTCTGGGTTCCGGCAGGAACTAGTTCTGGACGGCGAAGCCCTGCCGGATAGCTGACACCGTATGTGTGCAACTCTGTAGAGAGGTCGTAGTTTTGATCTTAGTGCCCGAGGGGCTGTTCGAGAGTGCCTCCCGAAGGGCTGTCCAAGTGACGGTCCGAGTTCTGTGAGTCCTCCCGAAGGGCTGTCCGAGTGACCGTCCGAGTTTCGAAGGTCCTCCCGAAGGGCTGTCCGCGACACCGTCTGGGGGACTGTCCGACCGCCTCCCACAGGGCTGTTCGAGTGGCGGATGAGGGTATACATCCTCGCGGTTGGGAGGTTGTAAATCCTAGCTGCGGGGATCTGCACCGCCGATCGTCATCGACTCTACTTCCGCTGCGCTACGAGTCGGTAACGAAAATGATCAAACCTTGTATGCAGTCTCCATAGTGGCCCTGGGCTGGTGCGTAGGTCGAAATTGTTTTGTTTTCTGCTGCGTTACCCTACAATCGTGCATTTTCTTTCTGCCTGAATACCCCTACGAATAATTCCTCACATCTTTCGGGGATTCGTTCATCCCTAGTTGTTCATATGTCTCACAAAAATTCTTCGAAATGCAATTCGATCTCCCGAAGATCCTCTGCAGCCTAGTGTTCCCGAAAGTCTTGTCTGCCTGCATTATGGTCAAATCCATATGTCTGGCAATATTCATTAACATCCTTTGTCATTGTCATCCTGAGCCTATTGATTCATTAAGTTGCGAATTCTCGCAATCATCAGTCGAACCCTGAAATTTATTCTTCCTGCTCAGACGTCATTTTGGATCTGAGCGGGTTCTTGGGCAATCAAGTTGCAAATGATTGTCCATCTAGTTCCATTCTACTTACCCATCTTTTGATCCAAGCATCTCCTTCTGATCCCTTGATTTGGAAGTCATAAACCCTTTATAATTAAACACCGAATTATTCAATTGCTTCTACAATCCGATGCCTTTGCATTCTTCTTCTTCTATTTGAGTACCGCTACTCACATCAGATCCTCTGCCGAACAACTGATCTTTTGTTGGGTTATTATCCGACAAAGTATTTCATATTCAATAATCTTGCGAGTCCTTTTCTCGGATACATAACGCCTTTGGTAAATGGTATCTTCTGCTTTGTCAACCTTGCTCTGCTTCCGAGCTTGAGATCGTTACTCCTGCAGTTTCAGGTATATGTTCCTAAGATGCCCCGATGGGTTGAACATACGCCATCCCTAATATGTGTGAATCGAAAGTTATGCGGAATATATCTACCCGCGTTCCGACGGATAAATTTTCAACTCTACAACTTCTTCAAAGACGAGAAGTGAATGAAAGGTTATGCATTGAAGAAGTGGGAGTCGACCTTGAACCTTTGTGTTCATGCCCATGGACCCGATGTAGAACTTGTCATGGAAGCTGCTCGTAAAAATAATAATCCCTTGTTATAAATTCATCTTGTATTTTGCTTTGATCCTTTGCAATCGTGGTTCTGACCATATTTCCTCCTTGATTCCATTTCCCGGATAAGTTAAAATACTTGTCCTCTGCAGATCATTTCACCCGTCCAACCTCTACTCCGATTTACCTTCCAGTATTACCCCTAGTACTTGATACTGGGAAGTTTAATACCCCATCACATCATTCCTGGCCTGATCGGCTATATCATTATCGTATCGATTTATAATTTTGCTACCTGGTCATTATGCCTGGAGCCACTTCCGACAATGAGCGAAGCTTACGTCGATCTTCCTCATCTTGTCGTTTCACCTCTAACAACAAGCTTGATTCTGAGCTTGTGTCGTATCCGTAGTTCCAATAACCTTTCGCTTCATCATTCCTTTTGCTTGTTGTCGTCACTGCTTGATGGCATCTTCATAGAGCCTCTCGACAATTGCGTCGAGATCAACATCAACATTTTGACTTTTGTTGAGATGTCAATTGAATTCATGGTGAGAAGTACCATCCTTGCCCCTCGATGATTTGTGATATCATCGACAACACTCTTGTCTTCTTTCCAACACATGTTTGATCATATCTTGGTTATACTTTGAGCTCCTTGTGTTGGGGAACGTAGTAATTTCAAAAAATTTCCTACGCACACACAGGATCATGGTGATGCATAGCAACGAGAGGGGAGAGTGTGTCCACGTACCCTCGTAGACCGAAAGCGGAAGCGTTAGCACAACGCGGTTGATGTAGTCGTACGTCTTCACGATCCGACCGATCCAAGTACCGAACGCACGGCACCTCCGAGTTCAGCACACGTTCAACTCGATGACGTCCCGCGAGCTCCGATCCAGCAAAGCTTCACAGGAGAGTTTCGTCAGCACGACGGCGTGGTGACGGTGATGATGATGCTACTGACGCAGGGCTTCGCCTAAGCACTGCTACGATATGATCGAGGTGGATTATGGTGGAAGGGGGCACCGCACACGGCTAAGAGATCAATGATCAATTGTTGTCCCTATGGGGTGCCCCCCTCCCCCGTATATAAAGGAGTGGAGGAGGGGGAGGGCCGGCCCTCTCTATGGCGCCCCCTAGGGGAGTCCTACTCCCACCGGGAGTAGGATTCCCCCTTTCCTAGTAGAACTAGGAGCCCTTCCAAGTAGTAGGAGTAGGAGGGAAGGAAAGGGAAAAGAGAAGAGAAGGAAGGAGGGGGCGCCGCCCCTCCCCCTAGTCAAATTCGGAATAGGCCTTGGGGGGGGGGGGGGGGGGCAGCCTCCCATCTCTCTTTCCCCTAAAGCACAATAAGGCCCATATACTCCCCGGCGAATTCCCGTAACTCTCCGGTACTCCGAAAAATACCCGAATCACTCGGAACCTTTCCGATGTCCGAATATAGTCGTCCAATATATCGATCTTTATGTCTCGACCATTTCGAGACTCCTCGTCATGTACCCGATCTCATCCGGGACTCCGAACTACCTTCGGTACATCAAAACACATAAACTCATAATACAAATCGTCACCGAACTTTAAGCGTGCGGACCCTATAGGTTCGAGAACTATGTAGACATGACCGAGACACGTCTTCGGTCAATAACCAATAGCGGAACCTGGATGCTCATATTGGCTCCCACATATTCTACGAAGATCTTTATCGGTCAAACCGCATAACAACATACCTTGTTCCCTTTGTCATCGGTATGTTACTTGCCCGAGATTCGATCGTCGGTATCTCAATACCTAGTTCAATCTCGTTACCGGCAAGTCTCTTTACTCGTTCTGTAATACATCATCTCGCAACTAACTCATTAGTCACAGTTCTTGCAAGGCTTATAGTGATGTGCATTACCGAGAGGGCCCAGAGATACCTCTCCGACTATCGGAGTGACAAATCCTAATCTCGAAATACGCCAACCCAACAAGTACCTTCGGAGACACCTGTAGAGCACCTTTATAATCACCCAGTTACGTTGTGATGTTTGGTAGCACACAAAGTGTTCCTCCGGTAAACGGGAGTTGCATAATCTCATAGTCATAGGAACATGTATAAGTCATGAAGAAAGCAGTAGCAACATACTAAACGATCAAGTGCTAAGCTAATGGAATGGGTCAAGTCAATCACATCATTCTCCTAATGATGTGATCCCGTTAATCAAATGACAACTCATGTCTATGGTTAGGAAACACAACCATCTTTAATTAACGAGCTAGTCAAGTAGAGGCATACTAGTGACACTCTGTTTGTCTATGTATTCACACATGTATTATGTTTCCGGTTAATACAATTCTAGCATGAATAATAAACATTTATCATGAAATAAGGAAATAAATAATAACTTTATTATTGCCTCTAGGGCATATTTCCTTCAGTCTCCCACTTGCACTAGAGTCAATAATCTAGTTCACATCGCCATGTGATTTAACACCAATAGTTCACATCACCATGTGATTAACACCCATGGTTCACATCGTCATGTGACCAACACCCAAAGGGTTTACTAGAGTCAATAATCTAGTTCACATCGCTATGTGATTAACACCCAAAGAGTACTAAGGTGTGATCATGTTTTGCTTGTGAGAGAAGTTTAGTCAACGAGTCTGCCACATTCAGATCCGTATGTATTTTGCAAATTTCTATGTCAACAATGCTCTGCACGGAGCTACTCTAGCTAATTGCTCCCACTTTCAATATGCATCCAGATTGAGATTTAGAGTCATCTGGATTAGTGTCAAAATTTGCATCAACGTAACCCTTTACGACGAACCTTTTGTCACCTCCATAATCGAGAAACACATCCTTATTCCACTAAGGATAATTTTGACCGTTGTCCGGTGATCTACTCCTAGATCACTATTGTACTCCCTTGCTGAACACAGTGTAGGGTATACAATAGATCTGGTACACAGCATGACACACTTTATAGAACCTATGGCTGAGGCATAGGGAATGACTTTCATTCTCTTTCTATCTTCTGCCGTGGTCGGGCTTTGAGTCTTACTCAATTTCACACCTTGTAACACAGGCAAGAACTCTTTCTTTGACTGTTCCATTTTGAACTATTTCAAAATCTTGTCAAGGTATGTACTCATTGAAAAAACTTATCAAGCGTCTTGATCTATCTCTATAGATCTTGATGCTCAATATGTAAGCAGCTTCACCGAGGTCTTTATTTGAAAAACTCCTTTCAAATACTCCTTTATGCTTTCCAGAAAATTCTACATTATTTCCGATCAACAATATGTCATACACATATACTTATCAGAAATGCTGTAGTGCTCCCACTCACTTTCTTGTAAATACAGGCTTCACCGCAAGTTTGTATAAAACTGTATGTTTTAATCAACTCATCAAAGCATATATTCCAACTCCGAGATGCTTGCACCAGTCCATAGATGGATCGCTGGAGCTTGCACATTTTGTTAGCACCTTTAGGATCGACAAAACCTTCTAGTTGCATCATATACAACTCTTCTTTAAGAAATCCATTAAGGAATGTAGTTTTGACATCCATTTGCCAGATTTCATAAAATGTGGCAATTTGCTAACATGATTCGGACAGACTTAAGCATCGCTACGAGTGAGAAAATCTCATCATAGTCAACACCTTGAACTTTGTCAAAAACCTTTTTCGACAAGTCTAGCTTTGTAGATAGTCACACTACTATCAGCGTCTGTCTTCCTCTTGAAGATCCATTTATTTTCTATGGCTTGCTGATCATCGGGCAAGTCAACCAAAATCCACAGTTTGTTCTCATACATGGATCCCATCTCAGATTTCATGGCCTCAAGCCATTTCGCGGAATCTGGGCTCATCATCGCTTCCTCATAGTTCGTAGGTTCGTCATGGTCAAGTAACATGACCTCCAGAACAGGATTACCGTACCACTCTGGTGCGGGTCTCACTCTGGTTGACCTACGAGGTTCGGTAATAACTTGATCTGAAGTTACATGATCATCATCATTAGCTTCCTCACTAATTGGTGTAGGAGTCACAGGAACAGATTTCTGTGATGAACTACTTTCCAATAAGGGAGCAGGTATAGTTACCTCATCAAGTTCTACTTTCCTCCCACTCACTTCTTTCAAGAGAAACTCCTTCTCTAGAAAGGATCCATTCTTAGCAACGAATGTCTTGCCTTCGGATCTGTGATAGAAGGTGTACCCAACTGTCTCCTTTGGGTATCCTATGAAGACACATTTCTCCGATTTGGGTTAGAGCTTATTAGTATGAAACTTTTTCACATAAACATCGCAACCCCAAATTTTAAGAAATGACAACTTTGGTTTCTTGCCAAACCACAGTTCATACGGTGTCGTCTCAACGGATTTAGATGGTGCCCTTTTTAACGTGAATGCAGCTGTCTCTAATGCATAACCCCAAAATGATAGTGGTAGATCGGTAAGAGACATCATAGATTGCACCATATCTAATAAAGTACGGTTACGATGTTCGGACACACCATTACGCAGTGGTGTTCCAGGTGGCGTGAGTTGCGAAACTATTCCGCATTGTTTCAAATGAAGACCAAACTCGTAACTCAAATATTCTCCTCCACGATCAGATCGTAGAAACTTTATTTTCTTGTTACGATGATTTTCCACTTCACTCTGAAATTCTTTGAACTTTTCAAATGTTTCAGACTTATGTTTCATCAAGTAGATATACTCATATCTGCTCAAATCATTTGTGAAAGTGAGAAAATAACGATACCCGCTGCGAGCCTCAACAATCATCGGATTGCATACATCAATATGTATTATTTCCAACAAGTCAGTGGCTCGCTCCATTGTTCCGGAGAACGGAGTCTTAGTCATCTTGCCCATGAGGCATGGTTCGCAAGCATCAAGTGATTCATAATCAAGTGATTCCAAAAGCCCATCAGCATGGAGTTTCTTCATGCGCTTTACACCAATATGACCTAAACGGCAGTGCCAAAAATAAGTTGCACTATCATTATTAACTTTGCATCTTTTGGCTTCAATATTATGAATATGTGTATCACTACGATCGAGATCCAACAAACCATTTTCATTGGGTGTATGACCATAGAAGGTTTTATTCATGTAATCAGAACAACAATTATTCTCTAATTTAAATGAATAACCGTATTGCAATAAACATGATCAAATCATATTCATGCTCAACGCAAACACCAAATAACACTTATTTAGGTTTAACACTAATCCCGAAAGTATAGGGAGTGTGCGATGATGATCATATCAATCTTGGAACTACTTCCAACACACATCGTCACCTCACCCTCAACTAGTCTCTGTTTATTCTGCAACTCCCGTTTCGAGTTACTACTCTTAGCAACTGAACTAGTATCAAATACTGCGGGGTTGCTATAAACACTAGTAAAGTACACATCAATAACATGTATATCAAATATACCTTTGTTTACTTTGCCATCCTTCTTATCCGCCAAATACTTGGGGTAGTTCTGCTTCCAGTGACCAGTCCCTTTGCAGTAGAAGCACTTAGTATCAGGCTTAGGTCCAGACTTGGGCTTCTTCACTTGAGCAGCAACTTGCTTGCCGTTCTTCTTGAAGTTCCCCTTCTTCCCTTTGCCCTTTTTCTTGAAACTAGTGGTCTTGTCAACCATCAACACTTGATGTTTTTCTTGATTTCTACCTTCGCCGATTTTAGCATCGCGAAGAGCTTGGGAATTGTTTTCGTCATCCCTTGCATACTATAGTTCATCACGAAGTTCTACTAACTTGGTGATGGCGACTAGAGAATTCTGTCAATCACTATTTTATCTGGAAGATTAACTCCCATTTGATTCAAGCGATTGTAGTACCCAGACAATCTGAGCACATGCTCACTGCTTGAGCTATTCTCCTCCATCTTTTAGCTATAGAACTTGTTGGAGACTTCATATCTCTCAACTCGGGTATTTGCTTGAAATATTAACTTCAACTCCTGGAACATCTCATATGGTCCATGACATTCAAAACGTCTTTGAAGTCCCTATTCTAAGCCGTTAAGCATGGTGCACTAAACTATCAAGTAGTCATCATATTGAGCTAGCCAAACGTTCATAACGTCTGCATCTGCTCCTGCAATAGGTCTGTCACCTAGCGGTGCATCAAGGACATAATTCTTCTATGCAGCAATGAGGATAATCCTCAGATCACGGACCAAGTCCGCATCATTGCTAATAACATCTTTCAACATAGTTTTCTCTAGGAACATATATAAAACATAGGGAAGCAACAAACGCGAGCTATTGACCTACAACATAGATATGCTAATACTACCAGGACTAAGTTCATGATAAATTAAAGTTCAATTAATCATATTACTTAAGAACTCCCACTTAGATAGACATCCCTCTAATCCTCTAAGTGATCACGTGATCCAAATCAACTAAACCATGTCCGATCATCACGTGAGATGGAGTAGTTTCAATGGTGAACATCACTATGTTGATCATATCTACTATATGATTCACGCTCGACCTTTCGGTCTCAGTGTTCCGAGGCCATATCTATTATATGCTAGGCTCGTCAAGTTTAACCTGAGTATTCTGCGTGTGCAACTGTTTTGCACCCGTTGTATTTTAACGTAGAGCCTATCACACCCGATCATCACGTGGTGTCTCAGCACGAAGAACTTTCGCAACGGTGCATACTCAGGGAGAACACTTATACCTTGATAATTTAGTGAGAGATCATCTTATAATGCTACCGTCAATCAAAGCAAGATAAGATGCATAAAAGATAAACATCACATGCAATCAATATAAGTGATATGATATGGCCATCATCATCTTGTGCTTGTGATCTCCATCTCCGAAGCACCGTCATGATCACCATTGTCACCGGCGCGACACCTTGATCTCCATCGTAGCATCGTTGTCGTCTCGCCAACTTATGCTTCTACGACTATCGCTACCGCTTAGTGATAAAGTAAAGCATTACAGGGCGATTGCATTGCATACAATAAAGCGACAACCATATGGCTCCTGCCAGTTGCCGATAACTCGGTTACAAAACATGATCATCTCATACAATAAAATATAGCATCATGCCTTGACCATATCACATCACAACATGCCCTGCAAAAACAAGTTAGCCGTCCTCTACTTTGTTGTTGCAAGTTTTACATGGCTGCTACGGGCTGAGCAAGAACCGTTCTTACCTACGCATCAAAACCACAACGATAGTTCGTCAAGTTAGTGCTGTTTTAACCTTCTCAAGGACCGGGCATAGCCACACTCGGTTCAACTAAAGTTGGAGAAACTGACACCCGCCAGCCACCTGTGTGCAAAGCACGTCGGTAGAACCAGTCTCGCGTAAGCGTACGCGTAATGTCGGTCCGGGCCGCTTCATCCAACAATACCGCCGAACCAAAGTATGACATGCTGGTAAGCAGTATGACTTGTATCGCCCACAATTCACTTGTGTTCTACTCGTGCATATAACATCAACGCATAAAACCTGGCTCGGATGCCACTGTTTGGGAACGTAGTAATTTCAAAAAATTTCCTACGCACACACAGGATCATGGTGATGCATAGCAACGAGAGGGGAGAGTGTGTCCACGTACCCTCATAGACCGAAAGCGGAAGCGTTAGTACAACGCGGTTGATGTAGTCGTACGTCTTCACGATCCGACCGATTCAAGTACCGAACGCACGACACCTCCGAGTTCAGCACACGTTAAACTCGATGACGTCCCGCGAGCTCCGATCCAGCAAAGCTTCACAGGAGAGTTTCGTTAGCACGACGGCGTGGTGACGGTGATGATGATGCTACCGACGCAGGGCTTCGCCTAAGCACCACTACGATATGATCGAGGTGGATTATGGTGGAAGGGGGCACCACACACGGCTAAGAGATCAATGATCAATTGTTGTCCCTATGGGGTGCCCCCCTCCCCCGTATATAAAGGAGTGGAGGAGGGGGAGGGCCGGCCCTCTCTATGGCGCGCCCTAGGGGAGTCCTACTCCCACCGGGAGTAGGATTCCCCCTTTCCTAGTAGAACTAGCAGCCCTTCCAAGTAGTAGGAGTAGGAGGGAAGGAAAGGGAAAAGAGAAAAGAAGGAAGGAGGGGGCGCCGCCCCTCCCCCTAGTCAAATTCGGACTAGGCCTTGGGGGGGGGGGGGGCGCAGCCTCCCATCTCTCTTTCTCCTAAAGCCCAATAAGGCCCATATACTCCCCGGCGAATTCCCGTAACTCTCCGGTACTCCGAAAAATACCCGAATCACTCGGAACCTTTCCGATGTCCGAATATAGTCGTCCAATATATCGATCTTTATGTCTCGACCATTTCGAGACTCCTCGTCATGTCCCCGATCTTATCCGGGACTCCGAACTACCTTTGGTACATCAAAACACATAAACTCATAATACAAATCGTCACCGAACTTTAAGCGTGCGGACCCTACGGGTTCGAGAACTATGTAGACATGACCGAGACACGTCTTCGGTCAATAACCAATAGCGGAACCTGGATGCTCATATTGGCTCCCACATATTCTATGAAGATCTTTATCGGTCAAACCGCATAACAACATACGTTGTTCCCTTTGTCATCGGTATGTTACTTGCCCGAGATTCAATCGTCGGTATCTCAATACCTAGTTCAATCTCGTTACCGACAAGTCTCTTTACTCATTCTGTAATACATCATCTCGCAACTAACTCATTAGTCACAGTGCTTGCAAGGCTTATAGTGATGTGCATTACCGAGAGGGCCCAGAGATACCTCTCCGACTATCGGAGTGACAAATCCTAATCTCGAAATACGCCAACCCAACAAGTACCTTCGGAGACACCTGTAGAGCACCTTTATAATCACCCAGTTACGTTGTGACGTTTGGTAGCACACAAAGTGTTCCTCCGGTAAACGGGAGTTGCATAATCTCATAGTCATAGGAACATGTATAAGTCATGAAGAAAGCAATAGCAACATACTAAACGATCAAGTGCTAAGCTAACGGAATGGGTCAAGTCAATCACATCATTCTCCTAATGATGTGATCCCGTTAATCAAATGACAACTCATGTCTATGGTTAGGAAACACAACCATCTTTAATTAACGAGCTAGTCAAGTAGAGGCATACTAGTGACACTCTGTTTGTCTATGTATTCACACATGTATTATGTTTCCGGTTAATACAATTCTAGCATGAATAATAAACATTTATCATGAAATAAGGAAATAAATAATAACTTTATTATTTCCTCTAGGGCATATTTCCTTCACCTTGCTATTCTCGCAATTGTTCCTTGAGTAATTCTTGTGATCTTCAACTCTAAACCTTTCTTAAAACACCATGTTATTACGACCTTGAAGCATGACTGTGGTATTCTGAATATCAACAAGAACGTTGACAGTGCAATGCCACATGCTTCTTGATCTATTATCCAAACACCGTTGAATGGATAACATCATGATTTTCCTTGCCCCGTTATCCTAATGATTTTGTACATGCCGTTCCGTCATGTATATCATGCTCTGCTTTTCCCTGGGAAGGAGATACTCCTAACTCAGGTATATAGACACATTATCCTTTCCAATGGTCTGATTAATTCTGGTAATCACATTTTCCTTTCCATTGGTTTGTTTAACCTTTCTTGTGATCTATATGATGTAAGCAGAAATAATTCCCTGCTTAGGAAAACACCTCGGTGTACAACCTTGTCAGTGAGACCCTGTTACTATTTTTGATGACATTCCGGTAACCACCGATGGACGAGAACTTTGCCTATTGGTCCGCCTCGTTCAACGAGCAGGAAAATGGTTCTCTTCGTCCCTCGCCCTTGGTACCGATGTTGACACCGACATAACTGACAGGCTATCCTCTGACATACTTGTTAACGTGACCGGTAAGATGACACCGTGCTCCCTACTTTTGATCGACACCCCCCTAGTTCCACAGGATCGGAACCTGACTCTCATGTACATCCTTAATTCCGAAGTATCATATGCTCTTGACTTTGTGTGTTATCACGAGCCACCCTCTGAGAGTTGATCTATTCCCAATGCTCTGAACCCCCTTCTCACACTCTGTTCAGGTATCGATCGTTTGTCCATTCGCTTGTAACTTCTTATAATACCTTCATACTTTGCTCTCAGTGTTTTCCTAAATTTCAACTCGAGAGATACTTCTGCCACATTCCCCGAATTGTCCACCAGATAACCGACCCTATAAGGGTCAGTTCTCCCGAAATTACCCTTTTCTTCCCCACTTAAATCTCGGGACGAGATTTCTTGTAGTGGAGGAGATTTGTAACATCCCCGGCCTCACACCACAGTGATCACCCTCTGATCATGCCAAGTCATCATGATTAACAGTGCTTGATCATCATTGGATCATAGCTCATTTCAAATTCCAATTCAAATTTCAATTCAAACTCAAAGTGAAAATTTAAGTTGCTCAAAATTTGTGGGAAAAATGTTCACTTTATAGCAAATATTCCAAAACAAATGTTGTTAAGGAACACAACATCTCCATCAACTTGAAATGGGCCAGAGCATTTAAAATAGTGTCAGTTCAGCACTAAAAAAATGCCATTTCCATTTTTTGAAAAATCCAAATGAATTCTAAAATTGCTCAAACTTTTTGTGGCAATGCAGAATATCCCAATGTACTTGTGTGACCAAGTTTCACATTCGAACAAAATCATTTGGCAGCCCTTTTAATCAAAAAACCATTTCTGTAAAAAGAAAAGCAGAAAAACAAATAAAAAGGAAAAAGGCCACTGTGCACTGGCTTAAGTGCAAAGTGCCAGAAACCCAGCCCACCAGGCCCAACTCTCTTTCCTCCCTCTCTCTCTCACCTACGTGTCGCCGCCGCCTTGGACGCGAGCGCGCGCTCCGGCCCTTTGCCGACACGGCGACACCCACCAACGCCCGCGAAGAGATAAGGCCAAGGCCGTTCACCCCCCTGGCCTCCTCCACCATTTTCCCCTTCTCCCTCGCTCGCTCCTCCCCTCTCTTCCTCCAGATCCGTCGAGGCCGAACGCGGTCGCCGCCATTCACCGTCGTCACCGCAGCCATAGCCAACGCCTTGCTTCGTCGACCTGTCCGTCTCATCCGCCGTCCCCAACTACCCCGTCCTCGACCACGAGCACGAGCAGGAGAGCTCTGCTACGCCGGGATCGAGCCCTTCTTCTTCCTTGGATCGCCGGCACGTCTCCGACGAGCGCCGTCGACTCTGCTGCTCCTAAACTACCAAGGGCCATCGGTGTGCCGCTCGGTGAGCTTCTCCGTCTCCTGCTCCCCTCCGTTAGCCTCTTCGCGTGACGTAGCTAGCTGCGGCCGCGTCCGTGCTCTGCTCGCCGCCGACGAGCTTGTGGCCGTCGCTATGGTCGATGTCACCGCCGCCTGAGGCCACGGCCGAGCTCCTGGTGCTCCCAGGAGCCCAACGAGCACGAGCCCGTGCTTCCCCGTACCCCCTAGCACTGGATCCGTCGATGCCCGAACTCCGGCGTCCGCTCCGCCGCTCGCCATCGCCGTCTCCGGCCAAGCCACCCCCACAGTTCGACGCGCGAGCGTGCGCCCGTTCGAACGCGAGTAGCTGCGCATGAAACGACCCCCTGTGGCGATTTTCCGAGCGACTCAGGCGACGCGCCGCAGCGGATTTGGTCGCCGGAGCTCTCTCCGGCGCCGACGCCGACGTGGCTCGGTGGGCCCTGCCCCTGGGTCGCTGTGATGCCCCCGACTCAATCGTGCACTAATCATACACGCAAACGTGCATGATCAAGCACAGGGACTCACGGGAAGATATCACAACACAACTCTAACACAAATAAACGGAGATCCACAATATTACAGACCAGGGATCACGAGAATCCGAATACATAAGTCAGTCATACAAATAATATCTGGGTACAGACATAGTTAGCCAAGGTTTGCCTTAAGAAGGCTAGCACAAACAACGACTCTAGATCGAAAGGCGAAGGCCTCCTGCCTAGGGCCTCCGATCCTACTCCTGGTCGGCTGGCTCAATCCAGTAGTACGTGCCGTCTGGACCCTCCTGGTAGTAAGCTCCTGCGGTGGCATCTGGCTCCTGGGCTCCATCGTCTGATGTAACATCAAAAGGGGTTTGGGGAAAAAGAGGTAGCAAAGCAACCATGAGTACTCATCCAAAGTACTCAGCAAGCAAGGATCTACACTACATATGCAACATTATCAAAGAAAGGCTGTATATGTGGACTGGGCTCCAGAAGTGCCAGAATAGATAGAAGGCCTAGTCCTATCGAAGACTAGCATCTTCACGAAGCCACCATCTCGCAGCAATTAGAAGAGTACAGAAAAGCATTTTATTAAGCAAGCATATTGAGGCAAAGCCTAGAGATCCTTCCTCGACTCCCTGCGAGAAAGCGATCCCGGAGCTTCAATTAATTAAACATGTATCCAGTTCAAGTAATAGATCGGGATACCAAACTGAGCGTCCTGTTGCCGTGGACACGGCTATTCGAATAGATCACTTCCCTGCAGGGGCGCACTACTGTTACCCAACACGCTCGATCACCTCTGGCCGGACACACTTGCTGGGTAATGCCTGGCCTCGGGAGATCAACACGAAGCAGCGCCCTACCGAGGCTCAGCAGAGATGTCAATACGCCGAACTAACCTATGCATCCAGGGGTCTTGGGCCATCGCCCCGGGCGCTCCTACGCGTTGCGAGACTGGCCGAGGAGCAGGCACGACACTGAACTCGTCAGTGAAGTATCCAGCCCAACCCCAACAATCAGCCCGCACGATGAACTGTGACGTCTGATGAGCCTTCGGGAGAAACGTACGACGTAGAGGGCCCCATAACCATTATCCCACATGGCGGTAGTGCGTATAGGCCATTGGCCAACTCAGATCAATTACCCAAATCCAATAGGCGTATTTAATAACTCACGGAGACAATCAAAGTTTCTGATGCTCCGCCACAATATCTCTCTCGGGTGCCCTCCTGGCAAACCCGACTGCATAATTTCCCCGCGGGTACCCCTCAGGGTCGACCCGCCTGCGACAAAGGTCAAAGTAACCGTGTGGTCATAACAACAAGGGGGGAACCCCGAGGAATCACCCTCGGTGGATTCCACTCGATGAAATCATCAAGGTGAACGTAGGAGGCATCACCCTCGAGGTTCACACTTGAGGGGTTGCACGACAGAGTCGTTTCGGGAGTGGTTAAGGAGGAATCACCCTCGATGACCATGACCGAATAGCTACACTGTAGAGTTATCATCAGGAGTGCGTTACGAGGTATCACCCCCGGCACTCGATAGTAACTATGCAGAGTCATACAACAATGCGGGGGTGAAGTGAGGTGTCGGTCTCTGGTCGTCGATCACGTTGATCGAGTCATTGATGATGAAGCAGAGGCAACAAGGACAAAGTGGGGGTCGCCGATGGTTCACAACCAACCTATACTAAGCAGTTTAAAATAGGCAGGTAAGGTAGCAATAAACAGGTTACAAAAGCAGGCTATGCATCAGAATAGGAGCAATCATTTACAGTAGCAAAATCTAATGCAAGCATGAGAGAATGGAATAGGCTATATCGGAGTGATCAAGGGGGGGGGGGGGCTTGCCTGGAAGCTCTGTTGAAAGGGGCTGGTCGTCAGAAGGCTGCTCGTCCGGAGCGTAGTCGTACTCTGCTGCGTCAGCGTCGGTCTCGGCGTCTATCGAGAAAGAAGGAGGGGGGAAGAAACAATAAATTCACGGCAAAAATGCAAACAATATGCATGACATGCCTAATTGATATGGAGAGGTGTTATACTGCCTAACTAAATGATTTAGTTAATTTAGAAATTTGTTTGGATTTATTTTATTAAAGTTGAGCACTATTCATTTATCGAAATCAGTCACAAAGCTCCATGTTCAGGTAGTTAGGCGCATTTGACAGCAATACGAAGGGCGTATTCGGATTCATCTCGCCGTTCTGAGCAACTTTCATGTATAAAGTATTTTCATCCGAGTTACGGTTTAATTTCTACGAATTTTCAAAGATTAAGCCATTTTTGGAATTTACAAAATTAAATTAATTAGAAAATATAATTATGATGTCAGCGTGATGTCACCATGATGTCAGCAGAACCAACAGTTGACTAGGTCAACCCTGGCAGGTGGGACCCGTTCATCATTGACTGAGATTAACTAAACATGGTTAATTAGTTTAATTACTTGATTAGGTTATCTAATTTTAATTAGTTTAGTTAAACAGAATTAATTAACTTAATTAATTCACTAATTAATTAATTATTAGTTTTATTAAATTCATTTAAAAAAAGTTCTGGGGGTGGGCCCCATGTGTCATAGGCACAGGGGCCTACCGGGCGCGGCTTAGCGGGTGTGGGCGCGGGCGCCCGTGGGGGCGGACCCAGGCAGCGGTCAGCGAGGGGATGCGGCGACCGACGACGGCGACCGGCGCAGAGGCGCCGCGGCACCAGTGGCGACGGGGCCGCGCGACAGCGACCGAGCAGGACAGCGCGGGAGGATCGGCGCGGGGCGGCACAGAGGAGAGGCGTCGCGGGGGCGGCAGGGGAGCGCTGGGCAGCAGCGGGTGGCGGCTATGGCGAGTGCGAAAGCAGCGGGGCGCAGGGGGAGGCGGTAGTGGCGTCCAGCAGCAGGGGCGGCGGAGGACGGTGGCGGAGTAGGCGGGGCGCAGTGGGACGGCGCGAGGCGGCAGTGGTCGCGAGCGGGCGGAGCAGAGGCCGTGGAGGGGGGCCACGGCGGGCAGCGCTGTCGCGGGGTGCTGGGCGCGCGCGTGCGCGGGGATGGGAGGCCAGCGGGCGAGCGGGAGCGCGGCCACGGGGCGGTGGCCGCGGCCGGGGCGCGAGCGTCGGCGAGACAGAGCGAGGGGGAGGGCGTGGCCCTCACCAGTGTTGCAGGGGATCAGGGCGGCGAGGCTCGATGGAGCTCGTCGAGGAGGAGGACGGGGAGGCAACGGCGACGGCAGTCCGGCGAGGTGGTTCGGCGGCGTGGGGCAGCGCCGGGACGATGGGGTCGGGGCCCGTTGCCCCGATCCAGATCCAGACGAGGGAGGAGAAGGGGATCGTGGGGGGGGGGAGAGTGGATCGGGCTAGGGTTAGGTCTCGGGGGTGGGGTTGGTTATAGCCCAGGGGGTTTTGGGCCGGCCGGGCAGGCAGTGGCCAGCGGGGCCAAGGCCCATCAGGGGGGGGGGGTGGGTTTCTTTTTATTTATTATTATTTTTGTTTAGTTTTCCTTTTATTATTTAATTTCCTTTACTGTCAGTGTTTCTTTTATTTATTTATTATAGTTTTACAAAATAAAAATAATTCCTAATTTAGTATTAGCATTTAACCTACTGCCTCAATAATTTTGGACAACTAAATAAAATAGTTTAGTATTTTACAAAATACAAAAGGCATTTAATTAATTTATTTTGCTGCTGTTTTATTTATTTTGGAGCATTTAAACCTTTTATAAAAGTGTGGTTTCTCCACCATAATTACCTATGCATTATTTGGCACAACCCGAACATTTTAGTTTCCAATTTGGAACAAATTTTATTTTCACCTTTAAATTAATTTGAAGTTTGAATTAGGAGTTTGAAATGCAATATGATGCAAATGATGACTAGGCACTGTTGAACTTGCTGACATGGCATTAACTAGGGGTGATCACTGTGGTTAATTACATGGGGTGTTACAATTCTCCTCCTCTAACAAGAATTCTCGTCCCGAGAATTAAGAGGAAGACTGAAAGAAAGCGGGGTATTCTTCGCGAAGACGATCCTCGCGTTCCCAAGTGGCTTCATCTTCAGAATGATTCGACCACTGAACTTTAAGGAATTTGACCGACTTCTGGCGAGTCCGACATTCAGCTTGATCAAGAATGCAGACGGGATATTCTGGATAAGACAGATCTTCCCGCAATTCAAGCATTTCATGATCCGCAACTCGAATAGGATCCTTGAAGCAGCGACGAAGTTGGGATACATGAAAGACATCATGCACTTGAGAAAGATTTGGAGGCAATTGCAACTGATATGCCACTTCTCCTCGACGGGCAAGAATACGGAACGGGCCAATGTAGCGAGGAGCTAACTTGCCCTTGATTCCGAACCGATGAGTGCCTTTCAATGGAGTGACGCGAAGGTAAGCTTGCTCTCTAGGCTGATAGACCATTACCTTGTGCTTTCGGTCATAGTTGCTCTTCTGATGAGACTGAGCGAACAATGTCCGATCCGACGAGTGATCGTTCCCCAGTTTCCGACCAATTCAGAGGGGTTCGACACTTACGTTCGTAAAGAACTTCAAACGGTGCAATCTTCAAACTAGCTTGGTAGCTATTGTTGTAAGAGAATTCAGCATACGGGAGAGATTCCTCCCATTTCTTACCGAAGGAGATGACACAAGCTCAAAGCATATCTTCGAGCACTTGATTAACTCGTTCGACTTGACCCTGAGACTGAGGGTGGAAAGCGGTGCTAAAGGACAGATGAGTTCCCCTAGCTTCTTGGAAACTTTTCCAGAATCGGGAGGTAAAGAGGCTACCACGATCCGAACTGATCTCCAACGGAACATCGTGGAGTGACACAATTCGGGAAACATACAAGTCTGCTAACTAACTAGCAGTGATTGTCTCCTTAACTGGCAGAAAGTGAGCCACCTTGGAGAATCGGTCAATGACGACAAAGATAGCATCATGACCCTTCTGAGATCTAGGGAAACCAGTAATGAAATCCATTTGGACCTTGTCCCATTTCCATTCAGGAATATCAAGGGGTTTTGCAGAGTTCCGGCGGGCCTTTGATGTTCTGCTTTAATGCGGCAGCAAACATCACACTCAGAAACATAACGAGCAATGTCTCGCTTTATATTAGGCCACCAGTATCTCTGACAAAATGTCACGATACATCTTTGTGCTACCAGGATGAATTGACAAAGGAGTGTCATGAGCTTCTTTCATAACGTGTCCTCTCTCATCCTTGAATTTGGGTACGAAAAGACGGCGTTGGAAGAGTAAGACCCCATCATTATCAAGATGGAAGTCCGACGGCTTTCCTTTTTTGAGGTCTCGCTTAATCCTTTCAACTTCAGAGTCATACCCTTGTATAATCCTAATGCTGTGCTCAAGATCCGGTTCAACAACCAGGGTATTGAGATAACCCTGTGGAACAATATGGAGGTTCAATTTGCGAAGCTCTTCATAAAGAACAGGTTGTGCTTCCTGAACCATAAGGTTGTTGCAATAAGCCTTGCGACTCAAAGCATCGGCCATTACATTAGCCTTGCCAGGGGCGTATGAGATATTCATATCATAATCGGCAATTGTCTCGAGCCACCTCTGTTGACGAAGATTCAGATCTGGTTGAGTATATAGATACTTCAAACTCTGATGATCCGTGTATATCTCGCAACGGTTACCGAGAAGGTAATGTCGCCATAGCTTCAGAGCATAAATAACCGCAGAAAGTTCAAGATCATGCACTGGATAATTTTCTTCGTGAGGACACAATTGTTGAGAGCCATAAGCAATCACTTTGCGCTCTTGCATTAGGACACAGCCTAATCCTTGACGAGATGCATCACAGTATATCACGAAGTCCTTGCGAGTATCCGGGGGTGCTAGCACTGGGGCAGATGTCAACTTATCTTTTAGCGTCTGAAAACTTTCTTGACATTTTTCTGTCCACTCAAACTTAACACCTTTGTGGAGCAGGTCAGTCAGTGGCTTTGCAATCTTGGAAAAGTTCTCAACGAATCGACGGCAATAACTAGCGAGTCCGAGAAAACTCCTGACTTGCTTAACATTCTTCGGGGGAGTCCATTCAAGAATAGCCTGTACTCGCTCGGGGTTAACAGCAATGCCATCCTTGGAAATCACATGACCAAGATAGGTCACTTCAGATAACCAGAATTCACACTTAGAGTACTTGGCGTAAAGCTGGTGTTCTCGAAGTTTCTCCAATACAAGCCGAAGATGTTCAGCGTGTTCCTCTTCATTCTTGGAATATATAAGGATATCATCCAAATAAACCACGACAAATTTGTCGAGGTAATCCATGAAGATATAGTTCATCAACCGGGAGAAGGTTGCTGGAGCATTAGTTAATCCGAAAGACATAACGGTGTACTCATATGAGGCATAGCGAGTCACGAAAGCGGTCTTTGGAATATCCTCCTTACGAACTCGGATATGATGATAACCCAACCTCAAGTTGAGTTTTGAGAACACAGAGGATCTAGCAAGCTGATCATAAAAATCATTGATCCGGGGCAATGGGTATTTATTCTGGATTGTGGCTTGGTTAATGGGCCGATAATCCTGAACCAATCGGTTAGTTCCATCCTTCTTCTTACCGAAGAGTGAAGGTGCTCCCCAAGCAGAGGAATTGGGGCGGATGAAACCTTTCTTAAGTGACTTGTCGATTTCTTCCTTAAGCTCTCGGAGTTCATGTGGGGGCATCTTATAAGGACGCTTCACAATAGGGGTAGTGCCAGGCTTCAAGTCAATGACAAACTCGACAGCTCTAACCGGGGGTATTCCTGGAAATTCTTCCAGAAAGACTTCCGAAAAATCTCGAACGACAGGAACATTCTCGATTCCCTCCAAAGGTGAGGCATTCAAAGCATTCGGAGCATATATCTGAGCTTCAGCATTCCGAGTAATTCGGGCAGTGTAGTTCACCATCTCATCGGAGGGGTGAAGAAGTTGGACAACTTTAGTGGCACAATTGATCGAGGCTATATGAGCTTTCAACCAATCCATTCCGAGGATGAGGTCTATGGTGGAAGACTTCAAGACGATGGGTGAGGCAAGGAATTCCAATCCTTTAATTTCGACGGTAATGTTAGGTGCAATCACGTCAGCACAACAATGACCTCCGGGAGTTTTAACGACTAACGGAGTATGCATCTTCTCATAATGAATGCCATGCATGAATGCAAATTTTCCAGAGATGAATGAATGTGATGCTCCTGAATCAAATAAAATAGAAGCGGGTACTGAGTTAACGAGAAGGGTACCCATCACAGTGGCAGGTTGATCCTGGACTTCTTCGAAATCAATGTTGTAAGCATGTCCACGACCATGAGCAGCAGACCCAGTATTATAGTTGCGGGCCTGATTGTTGCCATGACCATTGCCACGGCTAGCACGAGGGAAAGCCAACTGATTCTGAGCCTGGCAGCAGTCCTTAGTAAGGTGACCTGGTTTGCGGCACTTGAAGCACATACCATCTTCAGGACGAAGATGAGCATTGGGTGGGGCAGCTTGAACTCTTGGCTGCCTCGGTGGTGGAGGAGGCAGACGTGGTGTAGCATAGTTGTTCCTTCGCGCAGGGGCAGCTGGACAGAACACGTTGTTGGGAATCCAGACTCGACGCTTCTGTGTTGAGCCCAAAGATGAGCCAACATCACGATTGGGCTTCTGTGACTCCTTATGCTTCATTTGAGCAGTCTCAACCAGAATAGCCTTGTTCACAAGAGTAGCAAAGTCGGTGAAGTCTTGAGCAGCAAGTGCAAGCTCGATGTCTGGGTGGAGTCCATTACGAAACTTCTCTTGTCTACGGGCATCCATGGCGATGTCTTCTTCAGCATAGCGGGACAGGTAAAGGTATTCCCGCTGATAAGCTTCGACAGTCTTGTTGCCCTGAGTGAGGTTGCGGAACTGGGTTTTCATCCGGTCCATGATTCCCTGAGGAATATATCGGGTACGAAAAGCAGCCTGGAACTCAAGCCAAGTAACGACTGTTCCAGCAGGCAGTGTACGCTTGTGTGTGTCCCACCATTGAGCAGCGGGAACCTTTAAGAAAAAGGACGTGAAGGTGACAAAGTTGGCAGGGGAGACATTTGCAGACTCCATTTCATGAGTGATGTCGCGAATCCAGTCATCAGCATCCAGTGGCTTTTCAGAGTTGCGGAATTGAGTGGGGTTAAGACGCATAAATTCCGACAGAGTTATTGAAGGAGGGTTTTGGTTCTGGTTCTGGTTCTGGTTGTTCTGATGCGTGAACTGAGCCATAATCCCATTCATGAACTGGCGGTTGAGCTCGAATTGTTGCATCATAGCTACCATATAATCTGGCGGTGGTGGGCGTTGAGTGGCACGTCCACGACCACGACCACCTGGTCTAACCATCCTGCTAAGTTTCAACAGGGGTAGTTTAGTAAAAGCAATTGCGAGTGTTTAGCGACAAGCATGATGTAACACGACAATAATTAAGCAGTGTAATATATACTTAACAGTAATCGATTAAGACGTACAGATCCATACACAGAGTCGGGTACATGCGGACAGCATAACGGCGCAAATTTAAAAGCTAGACATGCTAGGCGGCGCGCAGGCACACGGTAAGGAAGTACACAACGAGACATAGCAAAAGCTACATCAATGTCGGAGAAAACCACTGAAACGGGGTAATTGCAAGTGCAGATGATGAATGTTCATCGCAGGAAAATCCTCCTCTCCATGTGCACTCTGATGCAGAATCCGGTCTCGAGCTGGAAGAAGAGGTCCACGTGCAGGTGTGTGACCTCCAACAACAGGCCAATCAATACCAGCATACATCTGAGTCCTACGCAGGTAAAGGATGTGCTTCGGATGTATCCCTGCTCGAACAGCTGGTAGCAACTGCGTCATAGCATCATAGAGACATGCTCGAGTGGCAACCAACTCGACGGCAAGAGCCCGAACAGTGCGATCCAGAGCCTGAGTGCACTGAATCAGAACCTGCGGGTAGAAACGACGATGCTCGTACGGGGCACAGATAGCTGTGTAGTATCCAGTAGCATCTCCAGCAGGGGCATACGGAATGTATCAGAACTCAGAGGCATCCAAGCTAATGCTGGACTCTCCTCGGAGACGTGCGACAGTAGAGTAGGCGGCATCATGGACTGCCATCTCAATCGTCACGCCGATACTGTGGAAAAGATGCAGCTCAGTGTCTGAGTCATCTTGCTGATCATAGATACGAACATCAGCATGGAACTGCTCCTGGTTGAACTCGCGGTAATCCTCGTAGACCATGTACTCGGGGTACCAGCGGTAGCCTAGTCTGGTTAGGAGGGCGATCAGGACAGCTGGAAAACCAGGGGCATCACGAGCCCAAGTGCGAAGCACAAGCTGCGTCGCAGGGCGTGGTGGAAACAAACGATCCAGCTGAAACAGAGGAAATTCAGGATTGTCAAATGACAATGAGAAGTATAATACAACTCGGAGAGAAAGGTTAAACAAAACAATGGAAAGGAAAATGATTATCAGACTAATCAGATCAATGGTAAGGAATTAAGCACAGATATCCAGCTCTCCGGGTAGACGAGATTTACGAGATCCTAAGTGTCGGTGTTAGTAAAATTCATTTAACCCAAAAAGAAGAGAGATCAGAGTCCCAGAGTATAGATGAGGAATAAAAGATACTAATACCACCCAGTTGCCGACGTGGGCCCGTAAGCCACAGAGCCAAGTTAGTAAATTAGTTTTTCGATGTCTAGACTCAACTTCGGCCAAGGAATTGGAAGGGGGCTTCCTACAGGTAGTCGGCTCTGATACCAACTTATGATGCCCCCGAGTCAATCATGCACTAATCATACACGTAAACGTGCACGATCAAGCACAGGGACTCACGGGAAGATATCACAACACAACTCTAACACAAATAAACGGAGATCCACAATATTATAGACCAGGGATCACGAGGATCCGAATACATAAGTCAGTCATACAAATAATATCTGGGTACAGACATAGTTAGCCAAGGTTTGCCTTAAGAAGGCTAGCACAAACAACGCTCTAGATCGAAAGGCGAAGGCCTCCTGCCTAGGGCCTCCGATCCTACTCCTGGTCGGCTGGCTCAATCCAGTAGTACGTGCCGTCTGGACCCTCCTGGTAGTAAGCTCCTGCGGTGGCATCTGGCTCCTGGGCTCCATCGTCTGATGTAACATCAAAAGGGGTATGGGGAAAAAGAGGTAGCAAAGCAACCGTGAGTACTCATCCAAAGTACTCAGCAAGCAAGGATCTACACTACATATGCAACATTATCAAAGAAAGGCTGTATACGTGGACTGGGCTGCAGAAGTGCTAGAATAGATAGAAGGCCTAGTCCTATCGAAGACTAGCATCTTCACGAAGCCACCATCTTGCAGCAATTAGAAGAGTACAGAAAAGCATTTTATTAAGCAAGCATGTTGAGGCAAAGCCTAGAGATCCTTCCTCGACTCCCTGCGAGAAAGCGATCCCGGAGCTTCAATTAATTAAACATGTATCTAGTTCATGTAATAGATCGGGATACCAAACTGAGCGTCCTGTTGCCGTGGACACGGCTATTCGAATAGATCACTTCCCTGCAGGGGCGCACTACTGTTACCCAATGTGACGACCCCGGCTTAATCGTGCACTAACCATACACGCAAATGCACACGATCAAGCTTAAGGACTCACTTGAAGATATCACAACACAACTCTAAAACATAAATAAAGTCATTCAAGCTTTATATTACAAGCCAGGGCCTCGAGGGCTCGAATACATAGCTCAAGGGCATACAAGTGTCAGCGGAAGCATTAGATATCTGGGTACAGATATATTACAGAAAGAGGGATAAGCCTTTAGAAGGCGGGGTAAAATAAAATACTACGATCGAAAGGCGTAGGCCTCCTGCCTTGTACCCTCCAATCCTACTCCTGGTCGTCAGTCGGCTCCTCGTAGTAGTAGTACTCGCCGGGCGAGTAGTAGTAGTGGTCGTCGACTGGGGCATCTGGCTCAGGGGCTCCGTCGTTTGGTGGCATCAAGTGGAATATGGGGGAAAAAGAAAATAAAGCAAACGTGAGTACTCATCCGAAGTACTCAGCAAGCAAGGATCTACACTACATATGCAAAATTTTCAAAGGAGGGCTGTATAAGTGGACTGGGCTACAGAAATGCCAGAATAGAGGGGGAAAGCCTAGTCCTATCGAAGACTAGCATCTTCAGCATCTTCATCAGTCTTGCAGCATAAGAAGAGAGCAGAATAACATAATGTAAAGTATAGTAGTGACATCAACCTCGGCCGGAGATCCTTTCTCGACTCCCTGCGAGAAAGCAATCCCAGAGCCGTGCTATCCAGTTGTCATCTCAAGTTCTAGTTGTACCGATCGGGATACAACTCCGAGTGTCCGTTACCGTAGGACAGGCTATCGATAGATTAGTTCTTCCCTGCAGAGGTGCACCAACTTACCCACCACACTCGCTTAACTCCGGCCGGACACACTTGACTGGGTCATGCCCGGCCTCGGCTAAGCAACACGCCGCAACCCGACCTAGGCTCTAAAGAGAGGTCAGCACGCTGGACTAACCTATGCCCCCAGGGGTCTTGGGCCTTCACCCTGGGAACCCTGCATGTTGCGAGGACGCTCCGGAAGCAGACCTAGCAACCCCTTATACAAGCGCGGTTGCGTTCCCAGTCCAATCCAAAGCGGGCCGCTCCTCGCTGACGTCAATAGAGCTTCGGCTGATGTATACGATGCAGAACGCCCATACTATGCCCACGTGATGGTTAGTGCTATCAGGCCAGAGGCCCCTCGGATCAAATATCCAAACCGTTTAGTGGTTTAGGAGCGCGCGGTAACGAGCAGAGACTCACGATCGATGTGACCCCGTTGCCCCGTCTCGAGGACTTGCGGCAAGGGCTAGGAATGCCCGGCCACGCCTCGGGTTCAACTCTCGGGTACCCTCCAGGTACACCCGACTCCACTTCATTCGAAATAAGCTCGCGCGGGTACTCCTCAGGGCCGACCCATCTTTAGTAACATGTTTCAGTGCAATGTTAAACTATCCATAGTAACAGTGTGTCCAACACCAAGGGAACCCTGAGGTATCACCCTCGACGGAGTTCCACCTGATGATAAAGTCAAGGTGAACGGAAGAGGAATCACCCTCGAGGTCCACACTTGAAGTGTTGCACGACGACGTCATTATCGGGGGTGGTGTAGGAGGAATCACCCTCGCTTACCATGACCGATAAACTAACCTACAAGGTTATCATCAGGAGTGCTGACGAGGTATCACCCTCGGCACCTGATAGTAACCCAGCAGTGTCGAGCAACTAAGGGGGAAGTGATGTGCGGTGCCGGGTCTTGGTCTTCGATCCCGTTGATCGGGTCTTCTGATACTCCAGCGGGGCAGTCGGGATAAGTGGGGTCTCTTATGGTCTCTACCCAACCTATAGTAAGCAGTTTAGGATAAGCAGCAGGTAACAAAGCAGGTTACAATAAACATGCTATGCATCAGAATAGGTAAAGCAGTAGCAGCAGCAATTCTAATGCAAGCATAAGAGAGAAGAGAATGGGCGATATCAGAATGCTCAAAATGGGGGTGCTTGCCTGATTGCTTGGCAGATGAAAAAGAAACTCCGACGGTGTAGTAGTCGATCTCCAGGTCATCGTCAACGGTCTCGGCGGTCTACCGGGAAGAAAGGGGGAGAAGAAACAAATAAATATAATGCAAACAAATGCAACACAGTGCATGCTATGCTTTGATGCAGTGCCGGGTTGCCTAACGATGCATCTAGGCCATTTTAGTTATCTTAGAACTAACGTGGGGTTTATTACCCGTTGTGTGTGCACTATTCATCTACCGGAATTGGGTTCAGAGCTACGAGTTCTCCTACGTAGGAGGTTCCGACATGGAAACAGACGGCACGATTAGAGTCGTCTTGTCGTTCTGAGCAACTTTCATGTTTTAAGTTTTTCAATCTGAGCTACGGTTTAAGAGTTACGAATTTTCAAAGATTAAATGATTTTCTGGATTTATTTATTTTATCAGAAAAAGGAATTATGACATCAGCCTGATGCATTGCTGACATCAGCAGGCCAACTGGTCAGCCGACCAGGTCAAACCTGACATGTGGGTCCAGTGGGACCCACATGTCAGCCTCTGTTATTTAACAGTGATTTAATCTAATCTAACAGGGTTAATTAATCAGGTGGGGCCCTCCTGTCAGTGTCACTAACTGTTTAATTAATTAAACTTAATTAGCAAAATGATTAATTAGACTAATAAAAGAGGCGGGCCCACACGTCAGCGGCACATGTGAACAGTGCCCCAGCGTTAACCGCAGTCAACGCGGTCAAACCAGCGGTGGGGCCCTCAGGCAGAGACACAGGGCGGGCCCCACGCCGTGCCACGCTGGCGGAGTCGCCGGAATCGCGCCGGCGAGCGCTCCGCGGCGGCTGTCTCGCCGGAGACGCTCGGGAATCACCTACGGGGCACCAAATCGAGCACCGCTGCTCGCGTTCGAACGAGGAGGGTGCCATGCGTCCATCTACAGCGTCGGAACGCGCGGGGGTGGCCGGAGATGGCCGGACGGCGAAGTGCCGCGGCGGTGGCTTACGGGCTTGATCGGGTTCGCTGCTACGGGGTGATTTCGAGCACGCGAGGTGGCTAGGCGGGGGCTACGGCTCTCCAGGAGCACGTAGGAGTAGCTGGTTCGGGCAAAGGGGCACGGGGAGCTCGAGTTGGCCGGCCATGGCGGCAGCGGCGTTCGGGTCCCTGCGGCGCCGCCGTTCTATCGTGCAAACGAGATACCAGAGAGGCCAGGGGAGAGGGAGAGTGCTCACCGAGCGGCGCAAGGTGGCCCGTGATAGGTTTAAGAGCTGCAGGGAGTCGCCGGAGTCGGAGACAGCCGGCGGCGGTCGGAGATGGGGATGGAGACGAACGGCCGCTGCACGGCTGCCTGGCCTCGCCTGAGACCACCAGAAGAAGAGGGAGATCGCGGCGAGTCCACCGGACTAATCAGTGAGGCAGACGGGCGTCGGTGGCCGCGTCAGAGCTCGGCGCGCGGCGTTGGTGCCGCTCGGGCAGAGAGGAATGGGAGGGGAGCGCTCGAGGGAGAGGAGTGGAGAGTGAGCGAGAGGGAGAGAAGTGACCAGGGGAGGGGGTCGGGGCTGATCCTTATCCCCTCGGGGCGCCTGCGGCGTCGCGCTGTCGGACGCCGACCGGAGCGGGCGCACTCGTCCACAGCGGGGACGACACGGGGAGGAGAGAGAAGAAGGAGGAGAGGGAGAAGGGCCGGCTGGGCTGGGCCAGGTACTGTAGCACGTAGGCTTTAGTGCACAGTAGAAGTGTAGGCCTTTTCCATTTTCTATTTTCTGTTTCTGCCTTTTTCTTTTACTTCTTTTCTGTTTTGTAATAGTTAGGCCACTTTGCACTTTTATAAAATGTGAGTGTTGACCCAAATATTATTGTGCAATGTTGGCTTTCATCAAAAACTGGTTTGAACAAATTTGGGTTTCATTTGAATTTAAAATGGATTTAATTGGATTAAATAATTCTGTTTTGATGCTGTTTCATATTGTTGGAGTCATTTAACTAATCCTAGCATCATTAGTTATATTTTTAAGAGTGCTTCTGGATTACTTGCTATTTAGTGAACATTTTTCCCAAAGGTGTTTGAACAACTTTATTTTGCACTTTTGAATTTGAGTTGATTTTTCAGTATGGATTTTGAATTGTTTTGATTAACCTCTATGACTAGGCACTGCAAATGATATGACTTGGCATTAACTAGGGTGATCACTGTAGGGTGAAGCTGGGGATGTTACACCCAACACGCTCGATCACCTCTGGCCGGACACACTTGCTGGGTAATGCCCGGCCTCGGGAGATCAACACGAAGCAGCGCCCTACCTAGGCTTAGCAGAGATGTCAATACACCGGACTAACCTATGCATCCAGGGGTCTTGGGCCATCACCCTGGGCGCTCCTGCGCGTTGCGAGACTGGCCGGGGAGCAGGCGCGACACTGAACACGTCAGTGAAGTATCCAGCCCAACCCCAACAATCATCCCGCATGGTGAACTGTGACGTCTGATGAGCTTTCGGGAGAAACGTACGACGTAGAGAGCCCCATAACCATTATCCCACATGGTGGTAGTGCGTATAGGCCATTGGCCAACTCAGATCAATTACCCAAATCCAACAGGCGTATTTAATAACTCACGGAGACAATCAGAGTTTCTGATGCTCCGCCACAATATCTCTCTCGGGTGCCCTCCTGGCAAACCCGACTGCATAATTTCCCTACGGGTACCCCTCAGGGTCGACCCGCCTGCGACAAAGGTCAAAGTAACCGTGTGGTCATAACAACAAGGGGGAAACCCCGAGGAATCACCCTCGGTGGATTCCACTCGATGAAATCATCAAGGTGAATGTAGGAGGCATCACCCTCGAGGTTCACACTTGAGGGGTTGCACGACAGAGTCGTTTCGGGAGTGGTTAAGGAGGAATCACCCTCGATGACCACGACCGAATAGCTACACTGCAGAGTTATCATCAGGAGTGCGTTACGAGGTATCACCCTCGGCACTCGATTGTAACTATGCAGAGTCGTACAACAATGCGGGGGTGAAGTGAGGTGTCGGTCTCTGGTCGTCAATCACGTTGATCGAGTCATTGATGATGAAGCAGAGGCAACAAGGACAAAGTGGGGGTCGCCGATGGTTCACAATCAACCTATACTAAGCAGTTTAAAATAGGCAGGTAAGGTAGCAATAAACAGGTTACAAAAGCAGGCTATGCATCAGAATAGGAGCAATCATTTACAGTAGCAAAATCTAATGCAAGCATGAGAGAATGGAATAGGCTATATCGGAGTGATCAAGGGGGGGGGGCTTGCCTGGAAGCTCTGCTGAAAGGGGCTGGTCGTCAAAAGGCTGCTCGTCCGGAGCGTAGTCGTACTCTGCTGCGTCGGCGTCGGTCTCGGCGTCTATCGAGAAAGAAGGAGGGGGGAAGAAACAATAAATTCATGGACAAAATGCAAACAATATGCATGACATGCCTAATTGATATGCAGAGGTGTTATACTGCCTAACTAAATGATTTAGTTAATTTAGAAATTTGTTTGGATTTATTTTATTAAAGTTGAGCACTATTCATTTATCGAAATAAGTCAGAAAGTTCCATGTTCAGGTAGTTAGGGGCATCTGATAGCAATACGAAGGGCGTATTCGGATTCGTCTCGTCGTTCTGAGCAACTTTCATGTATAAAGTATTTTCATCCGAGCTACGGTTTATTTTCTACGAATTTTCAAAGATTAAACCATTTTTAGAATTTACAAATTAAATTAATTAGAAAATGTAATTATGACGTCAGCGTGATGTCACCATGATGTCAGCAGAACCAACAGTTGACTAGGTCAACCCTGGCAGGTGGGACCCGTTCGTCATTGACTGAGATTAACTAAACATGGTTAATTAGTTTAATTACTTGATTAGGTTATCTAATTTTAATTAGTTTAGTTAAACAGAATTAATTAACTTAATTAATTCACTAATTAATTAATTAACTATTACTTTTATTAAATTCATTTAAAAAAATGTTCTGGGAGTGGGCCCCATGTGTCATAGGCATAGGGGCCTACCGGGCGCGGGCGCCCGTGGGGGCGGACCCTGGCGGCGGTCAGCGAGGGGACGCGGCGACCGGCGACAGCGATCGACGCAGAGGCACCGCGGCACCAGTGGCGACGGGGCCGCGCGACAGCGGCCGAGCTGGACAGCGCGGGAGGAGCGACGCGGGGCGGCACAGAGGAGAGGCGTCGCGGGGGCGACAGGGGAGCGCTGGGCAGCAGCGGGTGGCGGCTACGGCGAGTGCAAAAGCAGCGGGGCGCAGGGGGAGGCGGCAGTGGCGTCCAGCAGCAGCGGCGGCGGAGGACGGTGGCGGAGCAGGTGGGGCTCAGCGGGACGACGCGAGGCGGCAGTGGTCGCGAGCGGGCGGAGCAGAGGCCGTGGAGGGGGGCCACGGTGGGCAGCGCTGGCGCGGGGTGCTGGGCGCGCACGTGCGCGCGGAAGGGAGGCCAGCGGGCGAGCAGGAGCGCGGCCGGGGCGCGAGCGCCGGCGAGACAGAGCGAGGAGGGGGAGGGCGTGGCCCTCACCAGTGTTGCAGGGGATCATGGCGGCGAGGTTCTATGGAGCTCGTCGAGGAGGAGGACGGGGAGGCAACGGCAGTCCGGCGAGGCGGTTCGGCGGCGTGGGGCGGCGCCGGGACGATGGGGTTGGGGCCCGTTGCCCCGATCCAGATCCAGACGAGGGAGGAGAAGGGGATCGGGGGGGGGAGAGTGGATCGGGTTAGGGTTAGGTCTCGGGGGTGGAGGTGGTTATAGCCCAGGGGGTTTTGGGCCGGCCTGGCTGGCAGTGGCCAACGGGGCCAAGGCCCATCAGGGGGGTTTTCTTTTTATTTATTATTTATTTGTTAGTTTTCCTTTTATTATTTAATTTCCTTTACTGTCAATATTTCTTTTATTTATTTATTATAGTTTTACGAAATAAAAATAATTCCTAATTTAGTATTAGCATTTAACCTACTGCCCCAATAATTTTGGACAACTAAATAAAATAGTTTAGTATTTTACAAAATACAAAAGGCATTTAATTAATTTATTTTGCTGCTGTTTTATTTATTTTGGAACTTTTAAACCTTTTATAAAAGTGTGGTTTCTCCACCATAATTACCTGTGCATTATTTGGCACAACCCGAACATTTTAGTTTCCAATTTGGAACAACTTTTATTTTCACCTTTAAATTAATTTGAAGTTTGAATTAGGAGTTTGAAATGCAATATGATGCAAATGATGACTAGGCACTGTTGAACTTGCTGACATGGCATTTACTAGGGGTGATCACTGTGGTTAATTACATGGGGTGTTACAATTCTCCTCCTCTAACAAGAATTCTCGTCCCAAGAATTAAGAGGAAGACTGAAAGAAAGCGGGGTATTCTTCGTGAAGACGATCCTCGCATTCCCATGTGGCTTCATCTTCAGAATGATTCGACCACTGAACTTTAAGGAATTTGATCGACTTCTGGCAAGTCCGACGTTCAGCTTGATCAAGAATGCGGACGGGATATTCTGGATAAGACAGATCTTCCCGCAATTCAAGCATTTCATGATCCGCAGCTCGAATAGGATCCTTGAAGCAGCGACGAAGTTGGGATACATGAAAGACATCATGCACTTGAGAAAGATTTGGCGGCAATTGCAACTGATATGCCACTTCTCCTCGACGGGCAAGAATACGGAACGGGCCAATGTAGCGAGGAGCTAACTTGCCCTTGATTCCGAACCGATGAGTGCCTTTCAATGGAGTGACGCGAAGGTAAGCTTGCTCGCTAGGCTGATAGACCATTACCTTGTGCTTTCGGTCATAGTTGCTCTTCTGATGAGTCTGAGCGAAAATGTCCGGTCCGGCGAGTGATCGTTCCCCAGTTTCCGACCAATTCAGAGGGGTTCGACACTTACGTCCGTAAAGAACTTCAAACGGTGCCATCTTCAAACTAGCTTGGTAGCTATTGTTGTAAGAGAATTCAGCATACGGGAGAGATTCCTCCCATTTCTTACCGAAGGAGATGACGCAAGCTCGAAGCATATCTTCGAGCACTTGATTAACTCGTTCGACTTGACCCTGAGACTGAGGGTGGAAAGCGGTGCTAAAGGACAGATGAGTTCCCATAGCTTCTTGGAAACTTTTCTAGAATCGGGAGGTAAAGAGGCTACCACGATCCAACTGATCTCCAACGGAACACCGTGGAGTGACACAATTCGGGAAACATACAAGTTTGCTAACTGACTAGCAGTGATTGTCTCCTTAACTGGCAGAAAGTGAGCCACCTTGGAGAATCGGTCAATGATGTCAAAGATAGCATCATGACCCTTCTGAGATCTAGGGAAACCAGTAATGAAATCCATTTGGACCTTGTCCCATTTCCATTCAGGAATATCAAGGGGTCGCAGAGTTCCGGCAGGCCTTTGATGTTCTGCTTTAATGCGGTGGCAAACGTCACACTCAGAAACATAACGAGCAATGTCTCGCTTCATATTAGGCCACCAGTATCTTTGACAAAATGTCACTATACATCTTTGTGCTACCAGGATGAATTAACAGAGGAGTGTCATGAGCTTCTTTCATAACGTGTTCTCTCTCATCATTGAATTTGGGTATGAAAAGACGGCGTTGGAAGAATAAGACCACATCATTATCAAGATGGAAGTCCGACGGCTTTCCTTTTTTGAGGTCTCGCTTAATCCTTTCAACTTCAGAGTCATACCCTTGTATAATCTTAATGCTGTGCTCAAGATCCGGTTCAACAACCAGGGTATTGAGATAACCCTGTGGAACAATATGGAGGTTCAATTTGCGAAGCTCTTCATAAAGAACAGGTTGTGCTTCCTGAACCATAAGGTTGTTGCAATAAGCCTTGCGATTCAAAGCATCGGCCATTACATTAGCCTTGCCAGGGGTGTATGAGATATTCATATCATAATCGGCAATTGTCTCGAGCCACCTCTGTCCTCTGTTGACAAAGATTCAGATCTGGTTGAGTATATAGATACTTCAAACTCTGATGATCCGTGTATATCTCGCAACGGTTACCGAGAAGGTAATGTCGCCATAGCTTCAGAGCATAAATAACCGCAGAAAGTTCAAGATCATGCATTGGATAATTTTCTTCGTGAGGACGCAATTGTTGAGAGCCATAAGCAATCACTTTGCGCTCTTGCATTAGGACACAGCCTAATCCTTGACGAGATGCATCACAGTATATCACGAAGTCCTTGCGAGTATCCGGGGGTGCTAGCACTGGGGCAGATGTCAACTTATCTTTTAGCGTCTGAAAACTTTCTTGACATTTTTCTGTCCACTCAAACTTAACACCTTTGTGGAGCAGGTCAGTCAGTGGCTTTGCAATCTTGGAAAAGTTCTCAACGGATCGACGGCAATAACTAGCGAGTCCGAGAAAACTCCTGACTT
This sequence comes from Thinopyrum elongatum, assembly GCA_011799875.1. Classification (NCBI taxonomy): domain Eukaryota; kingdom Viridiplantae; phylum Streptophyta; class Magnoliopsida; order Poales; family Poaceae; genus Thinopyrum; species Thinopyrum elongatum. Next base: position 19,927,563 of record CM022303.1, read on the forward strand.
GCTTAACATTCTTTGGGGGAGTCCAGTCAAGAATAGCCTATACTCGCTCGGGGTTAACAGCAATGCCATCCTTGGAAATCACATGACCAACATAGGTCACTTCAGATAACCAGAATTCACACTTACAGTACTTGGCGCAAAGCTGGTGTTCTCGAAGCTTCTCCAATACAAGCCGAAGATGTTCAACGTGTTCCTCTTCATTCTTGGAATATATAAGGATATCATCCAAATAAACCACGACGAATTTGTCGAGGTAATCCATGAAGATATAAGTCATCAACCGGGAGAAGGTTGCTGGAGCATTAGTTAATCCGAAAGACATAACGGTGTACTCGTATGAGCCATAGCGAGTCACGAAAGCGGTCTTTGGAATATCCTCCTTACGAACTCGGATCTGATGATAACCCAACCTCAAGTCGAGTTTTGAGAACACAGAGGATCCAGCAAGCTGATCATAAAGATCATTGATCCGGGGCAATGGGTATTTATTCTGGATTGTGGCTTGGTTAATGGGCCGATAATCCTAAACTAATCGGTTAGTTCCATCCTTCTTCTTAACGAAGAGTGAAGGTGCTCCCCAAGCAGAGGAACTGGGGCGGATGAAACCTTTCTTAAGTGATTGTCGATTTCTTCCTTAAGCTCTAGGAGTTCATGTGGGGGCATCTTATAAGGACGCTTCGCAATAGGGGTAGTGCCAGGCTTCAAGTCAATGACAAACTCGACAGCTCTAACCGGGGGTATTCCTGGAAATTCTTCCAGAAAGACGTCCGGAAAATCTCGAACGACAGGAACGTTCTCGATTCCCTCCAGAGGCGAGGCATTCAAAACATTCAGAGCATATATCTGAGCTTCAGCATTCTGAGTAATTCGGGCGGTGTAGTTCACTATCTCATCGGAGGGGTGAAGAAGTTGGACAACTTTAGTGGCACAATTGATCGAGGCTATATGAGCTTTCAACCAATCCATTCCGAGGATGAGGTCTATGGTGGAAGACTTCAAGACGATGGGTGAGGCAAGGAATTCCAATCCTTTAATTTCGACGGTAACGTTAGGTGCTATCACGTCAGCATGACAATGACCTCCGGGAGTTTTAACGACTAACAAAGTATGCATCTTCTCATAATGAATGCCATGCATGAATGCAAATTTTCCAGAGATGAATGAATGTGATGCTCCTGAATCAAATAAAACAGAAGCAGGTACTGAGTTAACGAGAAGGGTACCTATCATAGTGGCAGGTTGATCCTGGACTTCTTCGAAATCAATGTTGTAAGCATGTCCATGACCATGAGCAGCAGACCCAGTATTATAGTTGCGGGCCTGATTGTTGCCACGACCATTGCCACGGCTAGCACGAGGGAAAGCCAACTGATTCTGAGCCTGGCGGCTGTCCTTAGCAAGGTGACCTGGTTTGCGGCACTTGAAGCATAGGCCATCTTCAGGACGAAGAGGAGCATTGGGTGGGGCAGCTTGAACTCTTGGCTACCTCAGTGGTGGAGGAGGCAGACGTGGTGTAGCATAGTTGTTCCTTGGCGCAGGGGCAGCTGGACGGAACACGTTGTTGGGAATCCAGACTCGACGCTTCTGTGCTGAGCCTGAAGATGAGCCAACATCACGATTGCGCTTCTGCGACTCCTTATGCTTCATTTGAGCAGTCTCAACCAGAATAGCCTTGTTCACAAGAGTAGCAAAGTCGGTGAATTCTTGAGCAGCAAGTGCAAGCTCGATGTCTTGGTGGAGTCAGGGGGGGTTTCTTTTTATTTATTAAATTTTTTGTTTTGTTTTCCTTTTATTATTTAATTTCCTTTACTGTCAGTATTTCTTTTGTTTATTTATTATAGTTTTACAAAATAAAAATAATTCCTAATTTAGTATTAGCATTTAACCTACTGCCCCAATAATTTTGGACAGCTAAATAAAATAGTTTAGTATTTTGCAAAATACAAAAGGCATTTAATTAATTGATTTTGCTGCTATTTTATTTATTTTGGAGCATTTAAACCTTTTATAAAAGTGTGGTTTCTCCACCATAATTACCTATGCATTATTTGGCACAACCTGATCATTTTAGTTTCCAATTTGGAACAACTTTTATTTTCATCTTTAAATTAATTTGAAGTTTGAGTTAGGAGTTTGAAATGCAATATGATGCAAATGATGACTAGGCACTGTTGAACTTGCTGACATGGCATTAACTAGGGGTGATCACTGTGGTTAATTACATGGGGTGTTACAGTTGCTGACCAGTGGGTCCTAGGGGCCCCGTTGACTGGGTTGACCCAGTCAACGTGCTGACTGGGCAGCCCCAGCCACTGACATGTGGGCCCTCCTATGTTAATTGGTTTAATAAACATTTTATAAATAAATTAATTAGTTTAGCCTAATCACACACTGACATATGGGGCCCACATCCCTAATTAGCTTAGTTAGATTAGTTTAATCCACTGTTAAGCTAACATAGGCTGACATGTGGGTCCTACTGGACCCACAGGTCAGGTTTAACCTGGTCAGCGAGTCTGTTGACTGCTGATGTCATCCCCACGCAATGCTGACGTCATAATTCCTTTTCTGTTAATATAAATAATTCCATAAAATATTTAAATCTTTGAAAATTCATAGAAAATAAACCGTAGCCCGGATGGAAAAACTTTCTACATGAAAGTTGATCAGAACGACGAGACGAGTTTGATTGTGCCGTCTGTTTCCATGTCGAAACCCTCTACATAGGTGAACCCATAACTTTCTGCCCGTTTCCGGTAGATGAATAGTGCATACATACCGGTTATTAAATCCAACTTAAATCCTAAAATAACTAAAATGACTTAGACATATCTTTAGGCAACCCTGCACTGCACGTTAGCATAGCATGCTTTGTGTCACATATGTTTGCTGTGTATTTATCTGTTTCCTCCCCCTCTTCTCTCTCGTTAGACCCCGACACCGACGTAGTCCCCGAGGCCGACGCAGCTCCGGAGTACGACTACACAGTTGACGACCAGACCCTTGCCGCAGAGCTTCCAGGCAAGCCCCCCCTTTTGAACATGCCGATATCGCCTATTCTTTCCCTCTTATGCTTGCATTAGAATTTGCTGCTGTTACTGCTTATCCTACTTCTGTTGCATAGCCTGTTTTCGTAACTACTATTGCTACCTACCTGCTTATCCTAATTTGTTTAGCATAGGCTGGTTAGAGACCCATCAGAGACCCCATGTTGACCCAACTGCCCCGCTGGCTTATCAGAAGACCCGATCAACGGGATTGAAGACCAGGCCCCAGCACCGCACAACACTCCCCTTAGTAGTACGACACCGCAGCGTTACTATCGAGTGCCGAGGGTGATACCTCGTTAGCACTTCTGATGCTAACTCCGTGGAGTAGTTACTTAGTTGTGGTCATCGAGGGTGATTCCTCCTTTTCCACTCCCGATAATGACGCTGTCGTGCAACACCTCAAGTGTGGACCTCGAGGGTGATGCCTCTTAAGTTCACCTTAATGTTTACATCAGGTGGGAATTCAACGAGGGTGATGCCTCGGATTCCTTCTTGATGTGGTAGCCACACGGATTGCCTTTACTTTACTGCTGATACTGATTATACTGGATAATGACGAGTCGGCCCTGAGGGGTACCCGCGCGAGCATATTTGCGAGTGATGTGGAGTCAGGTTGACCTGGAAGGTGCCCGCGAGATAACTACGTGGCATGGCCAGGCATTCCTGGCCCTTGCCGCAAGTCCACGAGACGGGCGATGGGGTCACATCGATCGTGAGTCTCTGCTCGTTATCGCGCGCTCCGAATCCACTAACGGTTTGGATATTTGATCCGAGAGGGCCTCTGGCCTGATAGCACTAACCATCACGTGGGCATAGTATGGGCGTTCTGCGTCGTATACTTCAGCCGAAGCTTAATAGACGTCATGCGACTGAGCTACGCGTGCTGGGTTGGACTGGTAACGCCCTGCACTTGTATAAGGGGGGCTAGGTCTGCTCACCGGCCGCGTACGCAACGTGCAGGAGTTCCCGGGGCGAAGGCCCAAGACCTCGGGTGCATAGGTTAGTCCGGCGTGCTGACCTCTCTGTTAAGTATTCGGTCGGGTTGTGGCGTATCGTTTGGCCGAGGACGGGCATGACCCAGTAAAGTGTGTCCGGCCGGAGTTAATCGAGCGTGGTGGGTAAGTTGGTGCACCCCTGCAGGGAAGAAAACATCTATTGATAGCCTGTCCTACGGTAACGGACACTCGGAGTTGTATCCCGATCGATACAACTAGAACTGGATACTTGTGATGAGAACTGGATAGTATGGCTCTGGGATTGCTTTCTCGCAGGGAGTCGAGGAAGGATCTCTGGGCAAGGTTGACGACACTGATATTACTTTACATTGTGCTAATCTGCACTCTTCTAATGTTGCAAGATCACTAAAGATGTTGAAGATGCTAGTCTTCGATAGGACTGGGCTCTCTCTGTCTCTATTCTGGCATTTCTGCAGCCCAGTCCACATATACAACCTTCCTTTGATAATGTTGCATAAGTAGTGTAGATCCTTGCTTGCTAAGTACTTCGGATGAGTACTCACGGTTGCTTGCTTCCTCTTTTTCCCCATATCCGTTTGACGCAACTAGACGACAGAGCCCCGGAGCCAGCTGCCCCCGCCGACGGCTACTACTACTACCCTCCTGGCGAGTACTACTACGAGGAGCCGTCCGATGACCAGGAGTAGGTTCGGAGGGTCCCAGGCAGGAGGCCTGCGCCTTTCAATCGTAGCTTTTGTTTTGCCCCGCCTTCTTAAAGGCTTATCTCTGTTTCTGTGTTATATCTGTACTCAGATATCTGATGCTTCCGCTGACGCTTGTATGCGAGCTTATGTATTCGAGCCCTCGAGGCCCCTGGCTTGTAATATAAAGCTTGTATGACTTTATTTATGTTTTAGAGTTGTGTTGTGATATCTTCAAGTGAGTCCTTAGGCTTGATCGTATGCATTTGCGTGTATGGTTAGTGCATGATTGAGCCGGGGGCATCACAATTGTGGCGCACACTGTTTCAGACCCGACATGTGTGGAGGCGTTGGCATGTACGGAGGGCCTGTCCTTAGTTGCATATTTGAACCTAGGTAGTGTTCAGTTGGCTACGGAGTGCAGTGTTTGATCAAAGATATCCAGCCAGGCTCGAGTTCACCTTATGGGGCAATTATCCAGGAAATTCAAACTAGGAAATGTTCTTTCAACAACTGTTATTTGATGTACAAAAGTAGGAGTTGTAACTTCGCGGCACATAGCCTTGCAAAGCACGCTATGTCGTTAGGGGTGGATCGTCACGTTTGGCTTGATCTACCATATGATCCGGTCACCATATATATATACCTGTAAACATCCTATCAGTGAATTAATAAAGTGCATGTTTGCCTAAAAAAAACTAGTTTTTGTAAGGAGCTTAAAAAAACTAGTGAAAGGGTAACCCTTGCAAAGGTCACTCCCGCCTCCCAGTTTGCAACAAGTGGCCACTTATCGCAACTTGAGAGTTTTCTTTTTTTGATAGATTCATTTATTCAAAAGGTACCCCTTAGTTAGTTGCTACCCGTTTCCTGTCTCCTGAGCGTGCACGGCGGCAAATAGGACCTCTTGCGATCATGAACAAACCATCTCTTTATAAATGTTCGCTGATTCAAATAGCATTATACATTCAAATTTATTTTTTCAAAACAAAAAATATATTTGAGAATTTCACCCCATATTTAGGGTTTGGTCCGGCGACACTAGTAGAAAACAGGGTACTAGTCCCGGTTCCAGAGGGACTAAAGGAAAAAATTTTGAAATTTTTTTATTTGATTTTTTTAAAAAAATTGAATTATTTTTTGAATATTTTTCTAATTTTCAAATTTCTAAATTATTTGACAATTTAATCTGTAGTCACCACACCCTCATCACTGCTCAAGTTTGGAGCACTCATTCCAAATCGTCTAACTTCCCGGCCGGTCACCCATCCTCTCACTACTCCAGCCTAAGCATGCTTAACTTCCGAGTTCTATTACCCCTAGTTTCCAAGTCTGTACTTGTTGTTTTCATGACAATAGTAAGCTGTCAATCCTATTAACCCTTAGGAGTTGAACTTGAGCATGAATTCACACGTTTCACCGTTTGAGTTTGAAACTATTATTCTAAAAAACAATAATTATTTAGTAACACTAATATTTCTTGAATAAGTAGTTTGACCATAGTTTGACCAGAGTTTGACCAAAAATTTAAAAAAACTTAAATTTGAGGATAACTTTTTTTCTTTCAGAATTTGAGGATTCTAAAAATTTGCAAAATGGCCTACGGCGGTCGAAATCGTAACCGGCTTTTCGTCCTGAACATTTTGATATATTATACGTTTTTTTCGACATCGTATGCAAAAGTTATATCCGTTTTACTTTTTCTTAACACTTTTTTGCAAAACATGTCGAAATTTATGTTTTTTAATTTTCCTAACTATTAGATGTAGTAACATAACTACATCTCAAAGGATTTTAATTTTTGAAGTTTTTATCATTTTTTTTTCAAAACTGAAATGGCGAGGGGTGGGGGGGGGGTAGAGTTTGAAAATTGCATAACTCCTTTAGTCCAGGATGATGTCCATCCAATCCTACCGTCGACTACATCTCCTAGCACCGTCCCAGCCAGAGTCACAACTAAGGTTAACCAAGCCAGAGTCACGTTATATTAAAGCGGCAAAAAGAATTACTTTTTAATATAGCAAAACTAATTCTATCAACTATTATTAAAGGCTAAACAACTATTAATACAAAACAGTAGCAACATTAATATTAACTAATTATAAAAATTTATCTACTGTTGTCTAACAGAAGCATACTACAACATGTTAAAATCTACAGAAAGAACTAACTCAAAATAATTGAAAACAATAATTAAAGGACTAAAACAACTATATAAGCAAAACAATACTGTTTTAATTAAAATCCAAATTTAAATTATTCTAAAAATAACCATATAAATCTTACTGTGACAACAATCTAACATGTGACTAGGAGCAAAAAGAATTAAATTAAAAACTATTTTTAAACTCAAATTATTCACAATCTAGGGTTTGAAGCAAATTTGAACAAATTCAAATTTGAAAACTAAAGGCACAAACAGAAACTACACAAAATTTTGAATCTAATGCAAAAAGAATCACTCAAAAACATCAAATATCCTAAAAGATATAAGCAATTTAAAACAGAAACTAAAAACAAAAAACAAATGGAAAAAATAATTCAGAACCCCTTTAGTCCCGGTTGGTGGCTCCAACCGGGACTAACCTTTAGTCCCGGTTAGTCCCTGTTGGAGCCACCAACCGGGACTAAAGGGCATCGCACCCTTTAGTCCTGGTTGCTGTCTCCAACCGGGACTAAAGGTCCCATTTGAACCTGGACTAATGCCTTCCCAGCGCCCTAGCCGCTCGAACCGGGACTAATGCTCACATTAGTCCGGGTTCGTAAAGCAACCGGGACTAATGTGTAGATCGAACTTGGACCAAAGCCCTGTTTTCTACTAGTCCGAGCAGATGGGGAGGAATATATGTGTGGTCGGGTGGGCCATCGTGGGCCGGGAACGATGTGGCGGACGCGCCTGGGCGCCACCATATCTGCCCAATATTTAGGCTGGATATGAGGGGTGCCGGTCAGCCCGGGCGTGGCCGGGCTCCCCCATATTTAGGCTGGATATGAGGGGTGCTGGTCAGCCCGGCATGTCCGGGTGCCCCCATATCCGCCCAATATTTAGGCTGGATATGAGGGGTGCCGGTCAGCCCAGGCATGGCCGGGCGCCCCATATTTAGGCTGGATATGAGGGGTACTGGCCAGCCTGGGCATGTCCGGGCGCCCCCATATCCGCCCCATGTTTAGGCTGGATATGAGGGATGTCAGTCAGCCTGAGCGTTTGAGACCCGTTTGAGGCGCCCGTCTGGGTCGCATTTTTGTGACCGGTCAATAACTAGGCTGTCCGCCCGGACGTTTGAGGCAGGTTTGGGGCATCCAACTGTAGATGCTCTTACAACACCACACAAAGGATCCCAAGGAGGATACAGAAAATACAACAAGATGTTTTCATTTTACAAACATGACCCCACTACTAGGAAAATGCTTATACATAGAAGTCTAGCAGTAGCGTTTGTTCAGGCCCCCACGCTACTGGTAATTGCCACTAGCGCTGGTTACAAAGCGCGCTACTGGTATGGCTTAGCAGCAGCGTTGGTTAGCATGGGCCGCGCTGCTGTTATGTGGGCCGTAGGGCCAAAAACGGTAGCCCACTTAGCTGTAGCATGGGCTAACCACCGGCACTACAGCTAGTGGGCTTAGCAGTAGCACCGGCCCTTGCGCAGCGCTACTACTACAGCAAAAGAAAACCCGCAGGCCGCCTCCCCCCCACCGCACCCCACTTTCAGTGCAGATCCGCGAGGGCTTACGAATTTCATATGGATAGGCAGCGGCGTAGTGAGGTGTAGTTCGTTACCTCTGAAGATTTGGCACGACCTAGCTAGATGCTTGGAAAGAAACGCACCCTTTTATTGTTATTTTTTCTGTATATGGATAGCTAGATGCTTTTGTTTTTCTGTAATAAGTTGTTTTTTGGCAAAATGTAGGTGCCAATTTAGTTGAAATGCTTTCGTAGGTGGTACCGTGAAGCACATTAGTCCCGGTTTGTAACTGAACTGGCACTAATGTGACCATTAGTGCCGGTTCCAACGGCTAGGCGGGCGGCGCTCATTAGTACTGGTTCGTGGCGAACCTTTAGTACCGGTTTGTGCCACGAACCGGTACTAAAGAGGTGGTGGCAGGCTGTTGTCAGGCTGGGGCCCCACCAGCACCTTTAGTACCGGTTCATGCCACGAAGCGGGAAAAGAGATGCACCTTTAGTACCGGTTGGTTATACGAACCGGTACTAAAGGTCATCCTATATAAACCCCTTCGTCGAGCCCGAGCGCTCTGTTCTTCCCCTTTCCTCTCCTCTGTTTTCTTCCTCTTCCTCTCGAGCTCACACTCCATTTTTGCCAAAATTTGTGAAGATTTGAACGCACCCCATCCATCCAAGTGATCACAAAGGTTGGCAACTTTGTCTTTTCATCTCTCATTGCTAGATTAGCTCTTGCAATGCTCTATAAGTATAGTGATTTGTGGGTTTTATTTTGGGAGGAATTATATGTGGTAGTATTTGATTTATATGCAATTTGAGGTCAAAATAACTCTTAGTTTGCATATGTAGGTGTGGTTTACTTAGTGCCTACCCGTCTTCGTCCTAACCACCATCGATCGCCGGCACCGTCCCGTCGCCGGCACCACCTTGTGGTGAGCCTCTTGTTCTTATCTTTTTTATATAAAAAAAATCATGTTTGTGTGATTTAGATATATAGTTACTTGTATAATTATCTTACCCGTACGTTGTTTGTTATACATAGTGCCATGGTTTTGATATCCGTCCCCGTCGACCCTCGTCCGGGTTATGATTCGGATGTGGTATATTCTCTTTTATAACTATTTGTTGCATTTCGTGTTTATGACAAATTATGCCCATCAAGTTGACATAGATATTTTTATCTAGGAGGTATGTGAACCGGAAATTCCAACCGACCCTATTGTCGAGAGGTTAAATTTAGTTGAAAGAGAAAACGAGTATTTGAAAGAAAAATTGAAAAGAATTGAGGGGGAGAAGATGGAATTGGAGTTGCATGTTGCCGATGTCGTCGATGATCACAAGATCAAGATGGAGAAAATGCGCTTGAAGATTAGAAAATATGCCATTGATAGTGAGGCTTGGTATCATTATGCTGTTGGATCAATTGTTACCTTAGTTGCGATCTTGATCGCATTTGTTGTTGCATTTAAATGCTATAGCTAGAGAGTTATTTGTATGTTTGTTTTATGAGAATAAGTGTTGTATGAACTTTATGTATGAACTTGTATTAATTTGGTCTATTCGATGCTGTGTAATGAAGATGAGCCGGCAATGGATGTACGATGACCGATGCTTTCCCCAGTTCGTTAATGGCGTGCAAACTTTTCTGCTTGCGGCTGAGGCAAACATGCGGGCGGATGGTTTTATGTATTGTCCATGTGCTGGCTGTAAGAATGATCGGAGTTACTTTAAGTCAAAAACCATTCACGTCCACCTGTTTGAGGCCGGTATCATGCCCCACTATAATGTTTGGACCAAGCACGGAGAAAGAGGGGTTATGATGGTAGACAATGAAGAAGAAGAGGACGACGACAGCTATCGTGGCCATGGGTTCCCTGAATACGATGGTACAACAATGGGGGAAGAAGCTGAGCCGGCAATGCGGGAAGAAGCTGAAGAAGAGGCGTCAGATGAGCCCGCTGATGATCTAGGTCGGGCCATTGCCGATGCAAAGAGAAACTGCGCAAGTGAAAAGGAGAAGAAGAAGTTGCAGCGCATGTTAGAGGATCACAAGAAATTGTTGTACCTGAATTGCGAAGCTGACAAGAAAAAGTTGGGCACCACACTGAAATTGCTGCAATGGAAGGCAGAGAATGGTGTATCTGACAAGGGATTTGGAAAGTTGCTGATAATGTTAAAGAAGATGCTTCCAAAGGACAACGAATTGCCCGAGAGTAAGTACGAAGCAAAGAAGGCTGTCTGCCCTCTAGGATTAGAGGTGCAGAAGATACATGCATGCCCTAATGACTGCATCCTCTACCGCGGTGAGTACGAGGATTTGAACGCGTGCCCGGTATGCGGTGCATTGCGCTATAAGATCAGCCGCGATGACACTGGTGATGTCGAGGGCGAGCGCCCCAGGAAGAAGATTCCTGCCAAGGTGACGTGGTATGCTCCTATAATACCACGGTTGAAACGTTTGTTCCAAAACAAAGAGCATGCCAAGTTGATGCGATGGCACAGAGAAGACCGTAAGAAAGACGGGAAGTTGAGAGTACCCGCTGACGGATCGCAGTGGAGAAAAATCGAGAGAAAGTACTGGGAGGACTTTGCAGGTGACGTAAGGAACGTATGGTTTGGTCTAAGCGCAGATGGCATTAATCCTTTTGGGGAGCAGAGCAGCAATCATAGCACCTGGCCTGTGACTCTATGTATGTATAACCTTCCTCCTTGGGTGTGCATTAAGCGGAAGTTCATTATGATGCCAGTGCTCATCCAAGGCCCTAAGCAACCCGGCAACGACATTGATGTGTACCTAAGGCCATTAGTTGAAGAACTCTTACAGCTGTGGAATGGAAAAGGTGTACGTGCGTGGGATGAGCACAAACAGGAAGAATTTGACCTACATGCGTTGCTGTTTGTGACCATCAATGATTGGCCTGCTCTCAGTAACCTTTCAGGACAGACAAACAAGGGATACCACGCATGCACGCACTGTTTGGATGATACCGACAGTATATATTTGGATAATTGTAAGAAGAATGTGTACTTGGGACATCGTCGATTTCTTCCAAACAGGCATCCCGTAAGAAAGAAAGGCAAGCATTTCAAAGGTGAGGCGGATCACCGGACGAAGCCTCGCCATCGTACTGGTGATGATGTACATGATATGGTCAAGGATTTGAAGGTAATCTTTGGAAAGGGTCCTGGCGGACAATCTGTTCCGAATGACGCTGATGGACGCGCACCCATGTGGAAGAAGAAATCTATATTTTGGGACCTGTCCTATTGGAAAGACCTAGAGGTCTGCTCTACAATCAACGTGATGCACGTGATGAAGAATCTTTGCGTGACCCTGCTTGGCTTCTTGGGCGTGTATGGGAAGACGAAAGATACACCGGAGGCACGGGAGGACCAGCAACGTATGCACGGAAAAGACGGCATACATCAGGGTCATGCCAGCTACGCTCTTACCAAAGAAGAGAAGGGAATCTTCTTTGAATGCCTGCTCAGTATGAAGGTACCGTCTGGCTTCTCGTCGAATATAAAGGGAATAATAAATATGGCAGAGAAAAAGTTCCAGAACCTAAAGTCTCATGACTGCCATGTGATTATGACGCAACTACTTCCGGTTGCATTGAGGGGGCTTCTACCAGAAAAAGTCCGATTAGCCATTGTGAAGCTATGTGCATTCCTCAATGCAATCTCTCAGAAGGTAATCGATCCAGAAATCATACCAAGGTTAGAGAATGATTTGGTGCAATGTCTTGTCAGTTTCGAGTTGGTGTTCCCACCATCGTTCTTCAACATCATGACGCACGTCCTAGTTCACCTATGCTATGAGATTAACGTTCTGGGTCCTGTATTTCTACACAATATGTCCCCCTTTGAGAGGTTCATGGGAGTCTTAAAGAAATATGTTCATAACCGTGCTAGGCCAGAAGGAAGCATCTCCAAGGGTCATGAAAATGAGGAGGTCATTGAGTTTTGTATTGACTTTATTCCTGACCTTAAGCCGATTGGTGTTCCTGAATCGTGGCATAAGGGCAAACTGGGTGGAAATGGCACGCTAGGACCGGAACAAATAATATGTATGGACGTGCATTCTCTCACTCAAGCACACTACACAGTTCTACAAAATTCTGCCTTGGTGGCTCCGTATATGGAGGAACACAAGAATATTCTACGCTCCAACACCCGGAGCAGTCTGACGACTGGATTACACGTGAACAAACGGGGACTTTCGCCGGTTGGTTGCAGACACGTGCCATGCATGACGCCGTTGTTGAAGATGACCTGTACTTGCTTTCCCAGTTACCATCTTCGAATATAATGACTTTCAAAGGGTACGAGATAAATGGGAATACATTTTACATGATCGCCCAAGATAAGAAGAGCACCAACCAAAACAGTGGTGTCCGCTTTGATGCAGCAACCAAGAGGGGAAAGGACACATATTATGGTTACATAGAGGAGATATGGGAACTTGACTATGGACGTGGTTTGAAGGTCCCTTTGTTTCGGTGCAAATGGGTCAATATGACACGAGGCGCGGTAACGGAAGACCCACAGTACGGAATGACAACAGTGGATCTCAACAATCTTGCGTACGCAGACGAACCATTCGTCCTAGCCAATGATGTGGCGCAGGTTTTCTATGAGAAGGACATGTCTACCAGGCCGAGAAAAAGAAAAGATAAGGAAGCGAATACATCATACGATGAGCCAAAGCGCCACATAGTTCTTTCAGGGAAAAGAAACATCGTGGGAGTGGATGACAAGACAGACATGTCAGAAGATTATGAAAAGTTTGATGAAATTGCTCCCTTTATAGTGAATATTGACCCGAGCATGCAGTTAAATGATGAAGATTGTCCATGGTTACGGCGCAAAGGGACACACGCGAAGAAAAAGTTTCACACCCAAAGATCCCACTCTGGGATGTGACCGGCTTCACTGTCATCACTTTCTTCTCTAGTGAGTTTCCGGACTTATATATCTGGAAAGTCCCACTTTGGACAAACCGTAGGGAATCTTTGTAATAGTTAGGGTGCTTATGTGTTTTGGCATTTGAAATGTGTACTTTTGTGCTTCGGACAAACGTGTGCCTTTCTGACTTCATTTGCTATTTTTCAGCTCATTTTCTGATTTTTTTTTTAGCTAAATGACCCTGAAATTGAAAAGCACTACAAATAAACTCTGAAAAGGTTGAAAGTTGGCATGGTATCATCATTTCACCCACATAGCATGTGCAAAAAAGTACAGAAGGTTACGGCGAAAACTGGATGCACTTCGTGTACAAAATGGACAATCTCTTTCGAAGTATCAGGGTTTCGAACGAAAACTCATCTGTTACAAAGGCATTTCATTTTTTTAAACTTATTACAACTCCGGACTTTTTGTGCATTCAGTATGCACCATTCAAAGCCACGTCATCAACTTTCAACCCTTTCTGACATCATTTGTTATTTTTCATGCATTTACTGATTTTTTTGGGCTAAATGACCCTGAAATTGAAAAGCTCTACAAATGAACTCTGAAAAGGTTGAAAGTTGGCATGGTATCATCTTTTCACCCACATAGCATGTGCAAAAAAGTAGAGAGGGTTACGGCAAAAACTGGATGCACTTCGTGTATAAAATGGACAATCTCTTTCGAAGTATCAGGGTTTCGGACAAAAACTCAGCTGTTACAAAGGCATTTTATTTTTTTAAACTTATTTCAACTCCAGACTTTTTGTGCATTCAGTATGCACCATTCAATGCCACGTCATCAATTTCCAACCCTTTCTGACTTCATTTGCTATTTTTCATGCATTTACCGATTTTTTGAGCTAAATGACCCTGAAATTGAAAAGCACTACAAAATGAACTCTGAAAAGGTTGAAAGTTGGCATGGTATCATCATTTCACCCACATAGCATGTGCTAAAAAGTTGAGAGGGTTACGGCAAAAACTGGATGCACTTCGTGAACAAAATGGACAATCTCTTTCGAAGTATCAGGGTTTCGAACGAAAATTCATCTGTTACAAAGGCATTTCATTTTTTTAAATAATCTAAGTATTACCAAATTGAATATAATGAGAAAACACAGTAATATTAAACATAAGAAAAAAGAATCACTGGAAAATCTATTTTTAAAGTAAAGTTATTCATAAACTAGTGATTCACACAAATTTCAAATAATTCAAATTTAAACTATTCAAATTTGAAAACTACTGGCACTAACAGAAAGTTTGTAATTTTTTGTACCTAAAGCAAAAATATTCACAAAGAAACTCTAAATACAGCAAAAAACAACTCATAAATAAATAAAAGAAAATAAATAAAGCAGAAAAGAAAAAAAACAAAAGAAAAAAAGCCCGCCTACTGGGCCACAGCGGCCTGCATACGACTAGAAACCCAACCTGTAGTTGGGCCAGGATGCAGGCCCACAAGGCCCAATAGGCCCACAGGGCAGCGCAGCAGTTTAGGCCCAGAAACCTGCTTTGGAGAGGAGCTCGAAGGAGCAGCCGTGGCTGGGTTTATAAACCAGTGCGGCTGCCCTTCGCTCGGCGAGGTGGGACTAAACTTTGTGCACCGCGGGTGGCAGCGCACCCCTTTAGTACCGGGTCGTGGCTCCAACCGGTAATAAAGGGGGGGAGGGGGTCTTTAGTATAGGTTGCAGCCACGACCCGGTACTAAAGGGGGTCGCTTCCTGCCGCTTGGCCTGGCCAAATTTGACCTTTAGTACCGGTTGGTGGCTCCAACCGGTACTAAGGTCCGTCCTATATATACAACACTTACGAAAATTTACTTTCTTCTTCTCTGTTCGTCTCCTCTGCTTCTTCGATCGACAGCGTCGCCGCCCCCCGTCGCCGCCCCCGTCGCGCGCCGTCCCCGTCGCCGTCGCCGTCGCCACCCTGGCCCGTCCCCGTCGCGCCGTCCCCGTCGACTCGCGCACCGCCCCCGTCGCCGGCCCGTCCCCGTCGCCGTCCCTGTCGACTCGCCACCCCCGTCGCCGCACCGGCCCGTCGCCGCCCCGCGTCGCCGCCCCGCTGTGAGACCCCCGCCATGGCCGGCCGCCCTCCCAAGCCCGCACACACACACAGGTACATGTACACACACACACACACACTTAGATGTTATATTTTTAGTTTTTAGTTTTTTCTGTTTTTCTGTTTTTTAGTTTTTTATACAAAGGTTTTAGATGAATTAATTAATTAATTAGATTAGATTAATGTCAAATGTCAAAGGTTTTAGATGAATTAATTAATTAGATTAATGTCAAATGTTAGATGAATTAGCTAGATATATTAATGTTAGATGAATTAGTTTTTTATACTTTTAGTTAGATGAATTAGATATATTAATTAATGTTAGATGAATTAGTTTTTTATAGTTTTGTCAAAATGTTAGATGAATTAGCTAGATATATATATTAATGTTAGATTAATTAGCTAGCTAGATATCATATGTCAAAGTTTGAATTTTGACATATGCAACGATATTTGATCGTCGACATATGTCAAAGTTTGCATATAGAATTTGTATATAAGAAATCACAATCCAATCATTTAAAAAATGTTACATTTGCATATAGTATTTGTTCTCAACGTCAACATGCCCGGCCCGCATCCTCGCCGTTGACCCGTTCGCGACGACGTCCTGCTTCAGAGGAGCCATGTTCGGGACTGGGCTCCGCCGGGCTGGCACTGGCCAAAAATGAATTGCCATTGGTCAAAACAGAATCACAGCCGAGATGCCCACTCGGCTTATCGTATTGGCAAAAGAAGGAATTACAAAATCTTAGTGCACAAGAGCTGAGAAAGAAGAACATGGCTTGGGTTCCCAAGAGGATCAATCAAAACAAAAATGATGTGTATGCTTCTATTGCAACAAGTACAATAAAAGTGACGAAAGAGAAGGATGGAAGCAACAAACAATTAAGCCGAATGTGCGCATCACAACATCAAAATCTTCGGTTAGCACATCATCCATTTTCTTCAACCATGCCATTGATGTCTTTGCCATGGAATTCATCCATAGGTATGATCAATTACCCTCCATGGATTTATTTCGATCCATGAATGCAACATAATTTTCTATATCATGACAGGGTATTACCAAATCACTATACATTTGGTTAGTTACATTTTTGTTGCTAATACAAAGGGGCCGAAATATTTTATTGCTATTTCATTTGTTTATTTCGGCTATACATACTGTGGTGGGTGAATTCTACATGGACATCATGGTAATGGCCAATACTTATCTATCGCCCTAGGAATATATCTAAGAATGGCCGGTGTGGTATTCTAACATCGTCCTTAGTTTGAGTAGAGATTGAGATAAGTGCTTGCAAAGGAATTTGTCAAATTGATGCCATTGAAGATATTATGCATGGACCAATTCACCAAAATTGCAAAGTGAACTTATGTTTTGATTGGGTGTGTGCTTTGGCTTATTAGTTTTCAGAATTTATGTAAGGCCAAATCATGGTTGATTTTATTATTGAGCATCATATTGACATCATGCATAATATTGATTTTAGCTTTATCTCTCTAGTACCATGAAGGTTTTATATTGATGGTTAAATTTGTAGCAATGACCAAGGTGTTGGTGTTGTTTATATATCTCCTTATGGTGCTATTTTGTGAAGCCTCATGCTGCTTAAAATATTTATGCACCAATGATCAAAGCCGAATATGCATTGTTATTCGAATTGGAGCTTTTCCTTGCTATAGGTGTTATACATATTGAGGCTTCCGGTGATTCGTTATTAGTAGTGCAGCAAATATCCAAGGGTTATCAATGTTTTGATGAATCACTTATAGTTTATCTTGAGGTATGTCTAGATGCAAAATATACCTTGGGTTGCTTTAAATTATTCACACATCTAGACATGAAAATCCAAAAGAGTTGGCACAGCAAGCATCCGGCTACTATGTTAATCATGGTGTATTGCATTTCTATCAATAGCCAATGCTTAGGCCCCGTTCGGATCTTCTCCGGGAGCCAGCTTTCCAAAATAGCTAGGTGAATCCACTCCGAATGCTCCAGCTCCAGAAGCCTGCTTTGCGGAGACAAGGATCGGGGCTGTACAATTTTCGCGGAGAGGTGGAGCAGCTCGAGCCTAGCTTCAGGAAAACGAGAAGTTGGAGTTCCACGAAATTACGATGGGAATGCCACCGCTAAGTTGCGTACCGGTTCGATCTCTTTTCTCCCGAGCTATCGTACGAACTAGGTAGCAGACGTGGACGCATCAAGGTCATCCACGCCTAACTGGGCCTGCAGCCCATGTCACCATCTGCCTGTAGCCCAGCGCCAGCCCATGCAGCCTGGGGAGAAGCTAGCCACAGCCTCCCGAACGCATGCGTCTCCTCGCGGGAAGCTGGAAGTTGGAGCGCGAAGCTGGAGACGTGGATTTCCTGAAGTTGGAGAACTTCCGAACGGGCCCTTAGTCTCGTCAACATAGGTAAGGCCGAACCGAAGTCCACCGCTTCGGCCACTAATGATTTTTTTTATGCAGGCGAAAGTAAGGATTGGAGAAAGTTTATTGTTGATTATTTGCAAAATCCTACCAAAAGGGTGAACAATATGATTCGGAGGATGACCTTGAGATACATATCTATGGAACTTTATCATCGGATTGTTAATGAAGTTGAGAAGGTTTTACCCAAGTTTGCATCAAGGATTCAAACAAATAATGGCCGATATATATTTATCGCCCTAAGCACATGCAAAGTGGCCGATGGAGTGTTGACATCGTCCTTAGAACAAACACTGTACAAGTTATTTTTCGGCACGCTAGCTATGCCGAAAAACAGGGGGGCATGTGTTGACGCTCGAAAATGGCATGATCGCAAAGAGTGACTTGAGGCTGTAGCAAGATGAGGTCAAATTCATGATTTCATGTCACCATTGGATGGCTCTCTTCAAGCCGATCGAAATAAATATAGAGATGGTCCAAAACGGAGCTTGGATGCAAAATTATGACAATATTAGAGATGCTCGTATTGACACCAGATTAAAGAATGGCATGAAACCTAATTAAGATGGCCTCGGATGGAAAAAGTTACAACTGCAAAGTTCTTCGTCTCGTCGAAACGGATGATTTTAATATAAAAATCGTCTTAATTCAAGATCGTATCCAAATGTTACAGTCAAAACTATGCGCTGCAGCATTGCATGGCCGGATCATCCGGACCGGGGGCCGAAAAATTGACCCAAACAAACAGAAGGTAAAAGTTGAAGCCGGGAGCTCTCGCATCCTTCTGAGACAATACCTTGATTCTTCATGGTGGCTTGAAGTATGGCTCCCGCACCCGCTCCCACGCTCCTGCGACTCGCCACCCCGGCGACCGCATCCACCGCCGCCGCAACGCGCTCCTTCCTGCCGCTCGCCACGCAGAACTCATGGGGCTCTGGCAGCTCTCGCGCCTCTCCCCTGCTGCCTCCGGGGTTCGATTCGCCCCCTCTGCTGCTGGTTCGGTCCGGGGCGGGTCCAGATCTGGTCTCTCTCGTCAGGCCTGCCGCGCCTGCTTCCGCCGGTTCCGTCGTCCCGGAGACGCCGCCTGGGCCCGGGACCACACGGCTAGCACGGCCAGGGTCGCTCCTCCCCTGCCCGCCTTCCGCCGGGCAGTGGACGGGGCATTCAAGCCTACTGCTTTCCGTGGGTGGATGCATTCAAGTCTGGCCGGGTCCTCCGCATCCGGCGCTGCGGCGGGCAGCCCGCCCCCTCTCCAAGCTGCTGCCGCCTGGCAAACTGTTAAGCCGCCGTACTGGTGGCACTCCGCGCCGCATTCAAGTCGTGCTGCAAGTAGGCAGCTTGGGGCTTTCAATTCCCAGCGACCACCATCGCGCGCATTCAAGCGGAGGGGTGAGCTGATCTGCTTCCGGTGCCGCAGCTCGGGGCACTTCGCTTGGGAATGCAGAGATCCGGTGCGTTGCAATTATTGCGACCGGCAGGGTCATTTTGCCCGTGGGTGCTCCCTCAGGCTGCTTCATCTGCATTCCCCCCCTCCTCCCCCTGTTCGCTCCGTTCTGCCGGCTCGTGTCACTGCTGCTCCCTTGCCATCAGCTACTGTGTCCACTAGGCTGGCCTCCGTCCTCCCGCCGGGCCCTCCTCCGCTCCCGTTCAACCATGCTGCGATGCCGCGGCACGGCGATGCGGCCTCCCGTCCGGAGGAGGGGCACGTGGTCCTCCTGTCCACCCCGGCCATGGAGCAGCTGGCGGCCCTCCTTTCCTCCAACGCTGTTCTGATCTGGCTGGGTGGCAACAGGCCGCAGGTCAGCGCGAAGGAGATCGCTCTCGCCATCGAGTCCGAGACCAACATCGCCAAGGGCTACTTCCAGGTCGTCCCCTTCTTCCCAAAAGACTTCTTGGTCACATTCAGGCATCTCCACCACCGCGACGAGCTGACCACCAGAGGCCGCTTTCTCACCGCCATCTCGACATCCATGCCACAAAGTGGCGTGCCAACGCCCACTCCAACGTCGCGTCCATGCGGTACCATGTCCACCTCTGCCTGGAGAACGTCCCGCTGCAGGCTTGGGGGGAGGAGGATGTTGGAACCGCCAGTCCCTCACAGCAGCTCTCCTCTCTCTCTGTTGCCGTAGCTCGAACTCACGAAGAAGAAAGGGAAGGAGGAAGATGAGGGACACGGCAAGGTGGTTTTTTCGGTGCACGAACACCTCTTCCTGAGCACGAACTCAGCCACAACCCGCAGCTATTACAATGGCCCTCGCGTGGCTTTATATGCGAGCCAGCGCACCGGGCATGACCCACGCCTCCACTCGCCCCTGATCGCCCTCGCTTCGCTCGTGCCCGCGTCGCGCTCCGACGCGCGCGCCCCACGGCGAGCTCCAACGACCGCGCCCTCGATCAGCCACACGACTCGCCCAACAGCTGCTCCTAGACCCACGCACACAACGCACACCCGCACGGACACGCCCCGTGCTGGACCTGCACGCACGCACGCACACACTCCCGCGGTCCCGACGCGCCCGCTACGTCTGGCGCGCGCCCATACACGCGCCCGACGCGGTGAGCTCGTCGCCGCGGCTTATTTGCCCTAACATTCGCGCCCTAAGCCGCGGCTCAGAGCAGGCTGGCGTCCTTGCCGTCGCCGTCGACCAGCAGTGCTCGCTCCTTCGCCGGCTCCTTGCGCAGCAGTGGGCACTCCCTCTTGAAATGGCCCCGCTCGCCGCATTTGTAGCAGCGGCCGCGCCGGTTTCCTCCGAAGCCCGATGCCTCGCTGCGCGCCCCGTCGTCGTCGTCCTCTTCGCGCGCACCGCCCCGACGCCGCTCGCGCGCCCGCCATTGTGCCGCGGTGTACAGCAGCTGCCCGTCCGTGCGCTCGCCGCCCGCCTGCCCGCGTCGCCGTAGCCGTTCGTCGAAGGCCTTCAGGCGACCCAGCGCGTCCTCGAACAGCAGCGTGGACAGGTCGCAGAACTGCTCCATCCCGGCGACCGCCGCGTACAGGCGATCCGGGACGCAGTCCAGGAGCTTCTTCACCATCGCCGCGTCGTCGAGGGTCGCTTCCAGTCCGGCGTAGCGCGCCGCCATGCCGCTGATCTTCCCCGCGAACGCGTCCAGCGACTCGTCGCTCGCCATGCGCAGGAGCTCGAACTCCCCGCGCAATGTGCCCAGCCGCGCCGCGCGCACGCGATCGGCCTCGACGAACCGGGCCTTCAGGCTGCTCCATATCTCCGCCGCGGTCTTCTTCGCGGCCACCTGCAGCAGCAGGTCATCGGCGAGCGCCCGGAGCAGGTAAGCCCGTGCCGGCTTATCTTTCTTGGCGATCACCGCCGACGCCGCGTCCTCCGGCGGCACCACCGCCTCCCACAGCCCGGCGGCGTCCAGGTCGGCCTCCACCTTGATGGCCCAGGTGGTGTAGTTCTCCCCCGTGAGCACCGGCGCCGGATGCGACACCGAAGTGCCCGCGCCGCCACCGTACGGGACGATCGACATCGCCGGCGCGCCCTGACCTGAACGTGGCTCTGATGCCAACTGTTGGAACCGCCAGTCCCTCGCAGCAGCTCTCCTCTCTCTCTCTGTTGCCGTAGCTCGAACTCACGAAGAAGAAAGGGAAGGAGGAAGATGAGGGACACAGCAAGGTGGTTTTTTCGGTGCACGAACACCTCTTCCTGAGCACGAACTCAGCCACAACCCGCAGCTATTACAATGGCCCTCGCGTGGCTTTATATGCGAGACAGTGCACCGGGCATGACCCACGCCTCCACTCGCCCCTGATCGCCCGCGCTCCGCTCGCTTCGCTCGTGCCCGCGTCGCGCTCCGACGCGCGCGCCCCACGGCGAGCTCCAACGACCGCGCCCTCGATCAGCCACACGACTCGCCCAACAGCTGCTCCTAGACCCACGCACACAACGCACACCCGCACGGACACGCCCCGTGCTGGACCTGCACGCACGCACGCACACACTCCCGCGGTCCCGACGCGCCCGCTACGTCTGGCGCGCGCCCATACACGCGCCCGACGCGGTGAGCTCGTCGCCGCGGCTTATTTGCCCTAACAGAGGAGATCGGCAAGATCCTGGGTAAGAACACTATTGTGCATTATTTTGATGCGGCCACTCTTCAGAAGACGGATGCGTCATTGGTCAACCTCTGGGCTTGGACGACCAACCCTTCGGCCATCCCCAAGGTGATGTGGTCTACCATCATGGACCGGCCTGGCATGCAGCCCGTCGGCAGCGCCACGCCTGCTGCACCTAGACTCGACGGCCTCGAAGACATGGTGTTGATCCATCTCGACATCCTTGAAGATTTCAGCCGGGATGCGGCCAGCAACATCCCAAGAAATGTGAGGCGGCAGGACTATGATTGGGAGAAGGCCATCATCGATGGGGAGCGGCAGCCGCGGGAGAGCCACAGCTCCCCTGCTGCTCGTGGGCAGTGCAACCGCCGCGACGATGACGACCATGAGGGACGCAACGGCCGTCGGGACGACGACGACAACCATCGCTGTAGGCAGGACGGCCGCGACCAGTCCTGGGCGGGCAGGCTCTTTCGGAGTCGATCCCGCGCGGCGGGCAACAGAAGAGAGGACGGCGGCCGACGTGATGATCAGCGTCACCATGACGACCGCCGTGGTGACCGGCACGATGGGCGAGACGGTCGGCGCAGGCAGGCCACCGCGGTGCCCGTCCCTCTCGAGGACTCGGGTTCGCCTGGCAGCGCTATGAGGAGGATGGCCGTGCACGCGCATGTCGAGCAGGCTGCTGCGACCGCCATGGTGCGGGGCCGCGCTGTCGCTCATCATCCTTCGCCGCGCTCGGTGCGGAACCGCTCCAGCGACAACCTGACGCCACCAGCTTCCCCCCCGCTGTCGCCTACTTCAGTGCTTCCTTCTCCACCGAGCTCCAAGCGCGCCGATGGCCGCTCCGCTGCTGCGAACGCGGCGACGTCGGCCAGGGTTGTGGCCGCCAGCCCGCTCGCGGCCGGCCTCTTCTCACCGGTGCGCCTGACCCTTCCGTCGCCGTCTCCCTCGCGCCCTCCTGGGTTTATGGCGTCGCCAACCCCGCCAATCTTCTCCGACTCTACCCCTCCAAGGACATCGTCGACTGTTGCCAGGGCGGCTGCGGTTCCTGCTGCCATGGAGGCCCTGTTCCTGGAGCGTGAGCCGACGCTGCTCCCGGCCCCCCTTCTTCCCCTGCCAAAGCTCCTTTGAGGCAGCGCAAGACTATGGCGAGAATGACCATCACCTCCCAGGGCGGAGGGTTCTCGCTGCGGCGTAGCAGCGCTCGAGTCCAGGCTCAGAAGGTGGGCCTCGCCACATCAATGGCCAAAGAGGCGCAGGGCGTGGTCTGCCGCTCAATTGGCATCATTCGAGACGGCGAAGATGTGACTGCCAGGGCCCTTGATCAGTTCGAGCAGCAGTTCAAGGACCAGCTGCCTGACAACATCAGCGCTGCGCTTCGGGGGCTGTTCAAGATCGACGACGCTCATGCTGCAAGTGTGGAGGAGGCCCTCATCGGTCATGGAGGTGCAGCAGCGCTGGACCATGAAGAAGATGCATCTGCTAGCATCTAGACTGCTCCAGTTTGGCAATTGTTGTGTGTCTCTCATTTCCATATGTTAGGACAACCCGTTAATTTTCTCTGTTGGAATGTAAGGGGACTAAATTGCCCTGATCGTCGAGCTACCATGCATGAAACTATCGCCGCTACTTCCTGTCAATTGGCTTGTCTCCAGGAGACCAAACTTGCTGCTATGGATCAGTTTACTGCCTCTTTTCTGGGAGGAGCCCGCCTCAAGAATTTTGCCCAGCGCCCGGCTGATGGCACTAAAGGAGGCATTTTACTTCTCTGGGATGATGAGGCCGTGACTGTTTCGGATGTGGTTACTGCTATGTACTGCCTATCCGCCATGATCCTTGTCCGTGCGTCCGGCGTCTCCTTCAAGCTCACGGCCGTCTATGGCCCCACCTCCTCCTCTCACAAGAACGCCTTCTTCGCTGAGCTTCTTTCTCAAAAGCCGCCAACCGGGATCAAATGGCTTGTGCTCGGAGGCTTCAACCAAATCCATCGTGCCCGCGACAAAAATAAGAGCAACGTCAACCGTAGCCGAATCACCCGCTTCCGCAACACGCTGCAAGCTTGCGAGCTAAAAGAGATACACCTACAGAATCGTAGGTTCACTTGGAGCAATGAAAGGGCCAACCCCACTCTTTGCAAACTTGACTCCTTTTTTTGCAATGCGGAATGGGACATCTCGTTCAGCTCTCATGTCCTCCATGCACTCTCCTTGTCGCTCTCGGATCATTGCCCTCTCCTTCTGGCGGACGACAGTGGACCGAGGAGGCCTCGTTCTTTCAAGTTTGAGAACTTCTGGACTTCCATGCCGAGCTTCCTTGAGGTGGTTAGTAAAGCGTGGAGCGAGGAATGCAACCACACTGAGCCTTACCAAAGGCTGTTTCACAAGCTCAAAAAAGCCGGGGTCAGACTTGCTGAATGGAGTAGAAAGTTGTTTCCGGGGGCTAAGCTTCACTTGCACGCTGCCTTGCTTGTGATTCTACGCCTTGATGTTGCACAAGAAGGCCGGGCTCTGTCCCCTGCCGAACATGATCTTCGGTCTAAACTTAAGAGAAGGGTTGTGAGCTTGTCGGTCCTTGAGAGAGCAAGGAAAAAGCAATGTGCCAGAGTCTCAAACCTGAAGGAGGGTGATGCAAACACCAAGTTTTTTCATCGGAAGATCAACGCGCGTCGATGAAAGAATCACATCCATAGGATTAAGCATAGCAATGGGTGGGTCACCGAGCATGAGTAGAAGGAAACATTGTTGCTTGGGCACTTCTCCGGTGTGATGGGAAAGGAGAGCTCTCACCCCATGGACTTCAATTGGGATGAGCTCAATTTGGGCGACCACGACCTATCCGCACTTGACGATCCTATCTCTGAGGAGGAAGTGAGAGAGGCCATCAACCAGTTGCCAGGCGACAAAGCTCCTGGGCCGGATGGGTTCACCGGTGCCTTCTTCAAGAAGTGTTGGCCCATCATTAAGCATGATATCATGCAGGCCATCCTCTGTTTCAACAACTTGCATTCGGCGAATTTGCAATGGCTCAATTCCACGAACATTGTGCTACTTCCCAAAAAGGAGGGGGCGGAGGAGATCTCCGAGTATAGACCAATAAGCCTCATCCATGCCATTGCAAAAATTATTGCGAAGGCAACGCGCAAAGTGCCTTTATCAAAAAGAGATGCATCCACGACAGCTTTATGTACGTGAGGGGCCTTGCTTGCCGGCTCCACAAGAGCAGAACGCCCGCGCTCCTCTTCAAGCTAGACATCCGCAAGGCTTTCGACTCGGTTAGATGGGAATACATTATTGACCTTCAGCGGACGGGGTTCCCGCCGTGGTTTCGGGAATGGATCACCGCCTTGCTTCGCTCGTCTTCTTCGAGGATCCTCCTCAATGGGGTGCCTGGACCTCTCATTAAGCATGGCCGTGGTTTCCGGCAAGGAGACCCAATCTCTCCGTTGCTTTTCGTCATCGCCATCGACCCTTTCCAACAACTTCTTGATATTGCTACCCGTCGTGGGCTGTTGCACAAGTTCAGGGAACGAAGGGCCATCTTCCGCACGTCTCTGTTTGCCGACGATGCGGCTGTCTTCATGGCTCCCATTAAGCAAGATATTGACAACTTCGCTCAGATCCTGGATTACTTTGGCAAGGTGACTGGGCTTTGTAGGAATTTTCAAAAGAGCTCGGTCCTCCCAATTAGATGCGAGAACATCAACTTGGACCAAACCCTTGCTGCGATGCCCGCGGCCCGTGCATCCTTTCCCATCAAGTATTTGGGTCTTCCACTATCAGTCTAGCAACTGAGGGCGGTGGATCTCCAATTTCTCGTGGATAAGGTGGCGGCTAGGCTTGTTCCATGGGATGGCCAGAACATCACCGCCGTTGGGCGTGGGGCGCTTGTCAAGTCTGTGCTCACCTCTCAGGTGCTCTACCACATCATTGCCCTCAACCCTCCCGCAAGCACACTCCTTAGTATTAACAAGATTGAGAGGGCTTTTCTGTGGGCGGGAACGGACAAGACTACTGGGGCGAAATGCAAGGTCAACTGGAATTCTGTTTGCCGCCCCACTGATCTTGGTGGACTGGGAATACTTGATCTCGCTAAATTCGCAAGGGCGTTGAGGCTTAGATGGCTATGGTTTGAATGTATGGAACCGTCCAAGATGTGGGTGGGTATGGCAAACCCTTGTGATGAGCTAGATCGTGACCTCTTCTATGCATCCTCTCGCATCACCATCGGCAACGGTGCATGTGAGCCATTTTGGGACTCCCCTTGGGTAAACGGAGAAAAGCTGTCTGACATCGCCCCTCTCATCTTCGAGGCTTCCAAGCAGAAGAAGTGGAAAGTCATGGATGCCATGCACGAAGGAAATTTGCTAACAAAAATCAAGCTCCCCGACAACTGGACGATGGAGCACATTCGCCAAATTGTAACTCTTTGGGCTCGCGTTAGGGCCATACCGATGGTGGCGGACATCGAGGACACCATTATATGGAAGCACACGGCCGACGGGTCATACTCGGCCACCTCCGTGTACCATGCCCAACTTCTTGGGTCTGTGTGCTCACCCATGGGCGCCGCGGTCTGGAAGGCTTGGGCCCCCCCTAAGATGATTTTTTTCGCCTGGTTGGCGATCCAAAACCATGTCTGGACGGCGGATCGGTTGGAAAAAAGGGGGTGGCCAAACTGCGGGCTCTGTCCGCTTTGCAAACAGACAGCGGAGACGGTCGGACACATCTTCTACAAGTGTTGTTTCTCCATCAGGCTGTGGGGAATGATCAAGGGCTGGCTCAATCTCGACTTCATCGACTTCTCAACTTGGGGGACTCAACGCTCTATCAAGGACTGGTGGATCAACATGTCGGGCGACAGCATGCCGAATCGAAAGGCGATAGCCTCCCTCACCATGCTAACATGCTGGACCATTTGGTGCGAAAGGAATGCTAGGGTGTTCCGACACAAGTCTACTCTTCCGTCCATCCTGTTGTCAAACATCCAAGCTGAGGCAAGGCTTTGGGTCACCGCGGGTGCAAAACATTTGGGCCACATCATGTCGGGAGAGTAGTGGCCTTGTGATTCTTGTTTAGCTTTTCCTTGTAAAAGCAACTCTAAACTTCTTCTTAATTAATGGATGAGGAAAATCTTTTGCCTCCGTTTCGAAAAAAAAAGTTGAAGCCGGATGATCTGGGTCACGTCCCGGATGATCCGGGTAAAGGCCGGACAATCCGGGCAATCGTCCGGACGTCCGGACAGTTTTTTCTGCTTTAGATGTTAGAAAACAGCCCGAAACACCCTCAAGATGGCCTCAGATCTAAAAGTGTTCAACATGAAAGTTGTGCATCTCGTCGAGACGGATGATTTTGATATAAAAATCGTCCAAATCCGAGGTCGTATGTGGATTCTAGAGCCAAAACAGTGAGCTGCTGTCAGAAAACTGGGCTAGGCCGGATCATCCGGGCCTAGAGCCGGACATCCGGGCCGGAGGTCGTGAGAAGTCCGAATTTGGCTAGATTTTGATGATTTGGACGACAAGGCAAGTCATTTTCTTGTACGGAAAGTGCATCCGCCTCTTATATAGATAGGAGGTGACGGCCGATTGAACAACACATAATCGAACAAATCATCTATCACTTTTTACCCTTTACCTTTAGCTCTCTCCCTTGTTTTTCTTATTTCTCGTTCTTCGCTTGTTCTTCTTCCTTGCAGGGCGGCAAACCTCGAGGCCCTAGGGGTGATAAGGTCAACCTAGGGCAGCCCATAGCCGTCGTGCGCCCTGACGGGGTCCCTCCCGGGCGTGTGGGGTTTCGGGTCTTCAAAAGCGCCCGCCGGATTGCTTGCGTACCGCGCTTCCGGACGGGTCTCCTTCGACATGAGCTGCGGTGCATCACCCTTGGCGTTGGAGGTACACGGTGACGTGTTCGTGTGCGAACAGGTTAGACTCGGGTTTTGTTTAGAAAAGTTTAGCTTTAGCTACTTTTATTTGTCTTCGCTCGTAGCGGCTAGTGCGACCGTCAAGACATCCTATCGGAACTCCAACTTGTGAGATTTATTCATCTACCATATCCGCAATTTTTAGATTGCTTGGCTATTATTTTCTTGCATGTTCTTCGATTTGCTTGCAGGAAAAATTCTTCGTGGATAGGTCGATCGCGGCGTTGGCTCGGTCGATAACGCCGTGGAGTTGGTTCACCGATTGCCGTGGATATCAGTCGTGTACGGTTCTCCTTGTACGGTTGATAGCCGGATCGTGAGGGTCAAGTCCCACCCAAAATCGTAGTTATCTCTCTCTCATCGAAAGATCGGACCCTAGTTCACATCAAGTGGTATCAATTTTCAGGTTCATCGGTGAGAGATTTACAGTTTTATTAGGTTAGATTGTTTTTCAGTCCTACAACCCACGAAAAAAGCCAAAAAAATAAAAAATAGATTAGTTCATCCGCTGCACCTATCTTTTTAGCCTTTAGCAATTTTTGCATCTAGTATTTGTGTAGTTGAATTTTTGGTTGCATTCATCTAATACTAGTGCTGGTTTAGATTAGTTTAGTAGAAAATTATCTACTAGATCAATCTTGCTTTTTGTCTAGATCATAATTTCCGCTGCACGCTTCGTTCTCAATCTGAAAAAAAAAGGATACAATTCTTTGCGGACTCTCGTTGCAGACTCGCGGTTGCAAGATTTATTTGCTGCTGTAACTTTTTCACGTCTAAACCCGCATTACTTAGCGCATCTACGGCCGCACCTACCGCTTTACGCTCACAAAGTTTGTACGTCGCATACTCTGCATCCATAGTTTCCACCAGCCACACGCTATTCCGGAGATGAGTGAAGTCTAAAATAAACCCTAAACTCATACTACCCATCAAAATTAAACCCTCATCTCTGAATCCCTAAAATTCATACCCTGTGCTCTCTAATCCCGGTCAAGCTCAACCCTACCTCAAACCTATAGCAGTTTAGACCAGTTTGTTGCACGGGGAAAAGCCAATCCCCACCGGGATAACCATTTGCTCTCACTGACTATTTGGTCCCACATGTCATATCCATCCTCATTTTCTGGTTCACGTTAGAAAAATTCCGCTCTCAGAAATCAAGCCGCTACCCTCAACTCTCAGGATCCCGTCGCAGTTTTGCCCTTCCCCTCCATGAACCGTTCTCCATCTCCGAAGGGATGCCGCCCTTCGCCCTCGCTGCTTCATGGTGGCCTTATGGAACTGGCTGTAGAGCTCGACAGCGTGCTCCGCCGCAGCCAACGAGGCGTCGGGCTCGAGGGGCGAATGCGTGGAATCCGGGAAGAGGCACTGGGATAGCACGGCAGCGAAGTGGCTGCTGACGCGGCAGATTCCAGTGGCCGGCCGGACCATGGCAAACGGCGGGCAAGAGTAGGGACGCCGGCCGGGACGCGTACATGGCTGGGTCGACGTAGTACGCCACGTGGACGACGAGACGTTCTTTGCGATGGCGGCGCCCTAGGTAGACGGGTGAGAGTTCAATCCCCTGCAATCTGAAAGCAAAGTGGACGCCACGATTCTTGTCTCTCCTTTCTTTATCTTACTCATCAAGATCTGAGCTTAGAAATTGGAACATTAGAAGACCTAATCGAAGGGGAAAACGAGATGTATGATCACAAGAGAGTATGGAGATCTCATTTTGGCTAAGCAGCATACAGATCCACCGTCTTTGGCCATGGATTTGATGGATCAGATATTCAGTATTGGGTAGGACAGACCGACAGAGGGAGCCAGAGAAAGAAGAAAGCACGCATGCATGGATTTTTTTTACGTTTTCTTTATTAGTACGTGGGACCCGGCTAAAGCTATATACCGGAGCAAATCCGCAAAATACTTCAAAAGATCCCCCCCTCCCCTTTTTTAGGCCAACGCAACTCTAGCATGGATTAAGAATGAAGATAAATACAACTAAAAAAAAAGGATGAAGATGAATATGACAGTGGGGTATGCATGTCAGCAAGAGTATCCTATGATCTTGGTCAGGAATGATCTTTTCCCGGTGCGCCAAACGGGTTCAGGGTTAGAAGTGACCGGGAATAAAATTCAGAGGTGAGGGTTTGATTTGGACGAGGCGTATAAATTCAAGGTTTATTTCAGACTTCACTTTCCGGAGATCAAGGTTAACCCCTGTGCACTACAGCGCCGCTGTTCCCTGCCTTTTCTTATCCTTGCATGCAAACAACATCACGTTAGTTGTGCCTTATTTTATCTGTTTGCTTTTCGGCCAGTAGCACACGTTCCGCCAACGTTCTATAGCTCTCGTTACTATCATCTTGGGTACGTTCATTTGCTAGTAACCGGCTTTGATAAAAAAAAAGGAAAAAAAAAGAGAGCAAAAAAAAGAAAAAAAAGAAGAGAGCAAAAGAAAAAAGAAAAAAATTGAAAAAACAAATCAGGCCGGCTAGCATCTATTCTGGACTGTTTGATTCTGTTCGCTACTGCAGGCATTATTTTTGCTGCTGTACTTTGGACACCACACACTTACCATCTGTTTTGAGCTTTGCTATATACTTGTGTGCCTTCTCCTACTCAGCAATTTCCACTCATTTGATTCAGTATCTAGGTTTAGATTATTTTATCTCTTACTAGTCGACTGCCAGCACTAGTTAGGAGTTTGAGCAATTATTCAACTTGCATTGGTTTTTGCTACATTGTGCCACTAATATTGTGAGTTGAGAAGCCATTGCCAAGCTACACTTTTTACTACCAATAAGTACAGGTCCCGGCTCTACTGATTCCTGATTATCGCTCCATCCAATCTTCATCGGTAGTTTGAAGCCAACACCAACGCGCCGATCACCACCTGTTGCATTGGTAAGAACAAGTAAGAATTTGATACTAAACTTGAGTGTGAGCGATTTTTCTCCACCACGTCCTACTAGTTGATAGGGTTTATACACTGTGTTTTTTTCTCTTTCGCTAACAATGGCACAGGATCAACCCACACTTGAGGGCCTCACCGCGGATGTGAAAGTCACCAGCGAGCGTCTCGCCCAACTTGAGGGTGCTCAGATTGCGGCCGAAGAGAGGCTCAAGGCCATAGAGGATGCACAGGGTGTTGCGAACACACAGCTAAAGGATATCTTGTCACGTCTGGACGAGTTGCGGACTGCACCTCCACTCAACAACAATGTTGATCCTCGCAACTCCACGGGTGGCGCCGCTATTTCGTGAGCTCGGCGTGTGCCCATGGGTCATCCACAACACCCAGCTACTGCCACCGATGCCGCCACCATAAACCAGCACCAACGCATTCCTCCCCGTGTCACCGAGGAACATGGGGACAACTATGAGGATTATTCTGGTGACACCGAAGACGACCAAATGGTCAACCACCACAATGACCGTGCTCATTGACAACTACGTTTCAACAGTCAAGGTATGGCACGAGGTCCACATAGGTATGATGTTCGAGATTACGACCACTCCCGTGCTAAAATTAAATTTACTATGCCTGCTTTTAATGATAAACATAATCCAGATGTTTATCTTGATTGGGAACTTTCAGTTGAACAAAAATTTGCATGTCATGATATTCCTGAGAACCAAAGAGTTAGGGCAGCCATTAGTGAATTTACAAACTTTGCTTCTATTTGGTGGAGTGAGTATTGCCGTGTTAATGAGAACAATATACCTACTACTTGGGATGCTTTAAAACGAGCTATGCGACAACGCTATGTTCCTTCATATTATGCTCGTGACAAACTGAATGAATTGCAACGTTTAAAACAAGATAGTAGTTCTGTAGAGGATTATTATCAAGAATTGCAAACTGGCTTAATGCGATGTGGATTAGTTGAAACCGAAGATGCTATGATGGCTAGATTTTTAGGTGGTTTGAATCGTGATATTCAGGATATCTTGGACTATAAGGAGTACAATTCTATTACTCGTTTGTTTCATTTTGCTTGCAAAGCTGAAAGGGAAGTACAGGGCCGACACAACAAGGGACGAGATAATTTTTCTGCAGGTCGTCGCTCATCACGGACACCCTCTCCCACTGTTCCGTCCACTACCGATGCAACACCACCTACATTGAACAATGGTGCACACCCATCAAGTTCAAAATCAGCTCCACAATCATCCGAGGCTTCCAAAGCAATGTCTATAGCACCCACTACTTCATCTGGATGCACAAGGGACATGAAGTGTCATATATGCAAAGGTGGCGGGCACTTGATGAAGGACTGCCCAAATAAACGGACATTCATTGTGCGGGAAGATGGTGAGTACTCCTCTGCTAGTGATTTGGATGAAGAGACACATGCTATTCTTGCCACTAATAATGCAGGTGACACTAAGGAGCAAGACATGGAGGAGATACATGTTAGTGCTGAGATGGCTGATAAATACCCAAGTCTTGTAACCATGCGAGTACTTAGTGGCCAGGTGGGGCATGCTGAGATGCCTCAACGCCATAATCTTTTTCAAACTAAGTTTGTTGTCAAAGGGCATTCCGTTCGTGTAATCATTGATGGTGGAAGCTGCAATAATTTGGCGAGTATAGAGATGGTCGAGAAACTTTGCCTCACCACTACGAGACACCCCCATCCATATTACATCCAATGGTTCAACGACTGTGGTAAGTTGAAGGTAACACGTTGTGTGAGAGTACATTTTACACTTGGTTCATATCATGATTATGTTGACTGTGATGTCGTACCTATGCAAGCTTGTTCTTTATTGTTAGGTCGACCTTGGCAATATGATAATAGTGTTACTCATCATGGTAGAACAAATTCACATACTCTCGTGTTTGAAGGAAAAACTATTAACTTGCTTCCTATGACCCCCGATGAAATAATACATAATGAAAAGACTAAATCAACGGATCATACTACTCATAGTATGCTTGCTATCAATACTGAAATTTATCCGTTGAGTGTTCCAACTTCTGATCTGGACATATTGTGTGCTCAGATAGTTCATATACGCTCCCATAATTCATATATAGACTTTATGAGGGATAAAATTTATCATGATCTTTGTAATGGTGCTATTACAAAATTTTCACACCCTCACGAGCTAACGCCTTTGGAACTGCCTATATGTATTGCATCTATTTTTGCGTTGCTCTATCATGTGTTCCAGTTAAATGAAAGCCGATGACGGCTTTGTTTTCAAGAAAGGGAGGATGATGTGAACATAGCTATCATAAACACGCCTAAAAATATTACCCAACAAATAAATGACCAGGTACTTTCGCTCCTTCGTACATACAATTTGAATGACAAGAATATAATGCTACACTCATGTTTCCATGTATTTGTACTTGGGAAAAATTGCGTTGGAGAATGGACTAGAGGAGCGTATGGATCATCCCATAACAAAAGGAGTTGGATTTGTTTAATTAGAGACGAGCACACATGCAAGTTTCCTTGCTGCATGTACGGACATGCTGGTGCACGCATGCACAGGGAAGAGTCCAGGAGCTATGGGCATGCTTGTGCACGCATGCACACGGGAAGAGTCCAGGAGCATGGGGCCCAAGTCTGCCATGTCGGTTACACGGCCCGTCACGCGTCTGGATATAGCATCGGAGTCGGCACGTTCATCTGTGTACTAGTATAAATTTCCTCAAAAAAAAAAAAAATCTGTGTACCAGTATAAATAGGGTTAGACTCGGATTTTGTTTAGAGAAGTTTAGTTTTAACTACTTTTATTTGTCTTCGCTCGTAGCGGCTAGTGCGACCGTCAAGACATCCTATCGAAACCTTAACTTGTGAGATTTATTCATCTAGCATATCCGCAATTTTTAGATTGCTTGGCTATTATTTTCTTGCATGTTCTTCGATTTGCTTGCAGGGAAAATCCTTTGTAGATAGGTCGATCGCGCCGTTGGCTCGATCGATAACGCCGTGGAGTTGGTTCACCGATTGCCGTGGATATCAGTCGTGTACGGTTCTCCTTGTACGGTTGGTAGTCGAATCGTGAGGGTCAAGTCCCACCCAAAATCGTAGTTATCTCTCTCATCGAAAGATCGGGCCCTAGTTCACATCAACCGCGCTACTACTACCTGTTAGCTGTAGCGCCGTAGTAGTAGCGCGGCCACCCGCGCTCGCGCTACTGATAGCATTAAAACCCGCGTCACTACTAGGGTTTTTCCTAGTAATGCCCATTAATATATTGCAATCTTGCCCTGCTAGGCGACCTCACCGGAGACGCCTATGCCACCTTCTGCAACCGCCTTGCAAGGGAGAAAGGGCATCCCACTGGAGGTTGTTGATTGAAACAAGAGTTTTAGCATGCTCCCTCTTACCTCAGGGGAAGGTAAGAGTACATAGAAGATCCGAACCATTGATTTTGTTAAATAGTGAGTCCAAATAATTATCATGTTTAAATTAATTTGGTGCAGCCGTTTACCTCTTACCCCTGGGCAGATAAGGAAACCTACCATCAAGTTTTCTCCAAATCTCTCGTCCAATCGACAGGAGAGTGAATCACGGAAAAAATAGAATCTCATCCCTGAAAAATGCTCCAATGCAGATGGAAGGATACTTGAATTGGCATTCTATGTCCATCTAGTCAACACGCAACTACGCTGGATGAGTGCATCATGTTTAATCAGAACTAACATACCGTGCATTCCCAAAAAAAGAACTAACATAGTAACGTGATTGTTGTCCAAAAAAAAAAAAACTACTAGCATAACGTGACAACAAGATACAGTATTCCTTCATGTTCGAATTTTAGGCGGTTGCACTTAATATTTGCAAGTGTCTCCTCGCCATCACATTTAACGGCACGGAAAGTTGTGTACTCTCTGTCGCTAAGAGCATCTACAGCCGGACCTCTCTAACCCGCTTTATACGTCCGGCCGAACGACCCGGTCAGTGACTGGCCACGAAAACATGACCCAACCGCACCCTTCAAACCGGTCCTAAACGTCCAAGTTGTCCACACCCTCCAAACTCAGCTCATATCTGGGGCAGATATGAGGCGGACCTGGCACACACGAGCCCGGGTGCCACGTGCGCTGACCCCACCCCATCCCCACAAAAGCCCCACCCGGACAAACCCTAGTCCCACTCTCTCACTCTCCGCTCCGCTCAACTGCCCATCTCCTTCCTCTCCCCGTCGCCTCGCCTCTCCCCATGTCAAGCTCCGGTAGCGCATCCCGCGGTGGCTCCCGCACACGAGGTGGACCCTATCAATTTGGACTCCCTACTACACAAGGAGTTGGAGGAGGAAGACAAGGACCTCTCCCTCTGCACCGTACTGCAACAGTCACGAGTGGACAAGGGCGGGTTGAGCTCCACGGCATCCCCAGTCGCTCGGCGAAGAACTGTGGTCAACGGCGCCAACCCGTTGCGGTCTGTGTCGGTCCGCGTGACATTGCATGGCTTGTATGGATTGGTGGGTGAGTATTGAGGGGTCAGCTGCGGACGCGGAGACATGATGGGTGACCAGTCCGGCTGTAGATGCTCTAACAATGAACTTTATGCAATTTTTATTTTCCAATATTTCAACAATTTGATGACCTCTCAATCTCCTTGTGATTATGAACCTAGGGTCGTCGACTTTGAATGCTTGTAACAAAACTTTTGTTTTTTTATCAACATCTTTCTTGTTAATATTAATTTCAATTGCTTTTGATCTATTGTACTAATCATCATGAATTATAAAAGACATGGAGGTGAATCTAAGTTCAAAATTAGAGCTAGTGTTATGTGGTCATTTTACAGTCTCAAAACAGATGAAATACCATCCCGAAGCAGTTTGAATAGTGCCACTCATGTTGCCTCCTCATGATTCAACATTTTTTTAACTGCTTGATTAACATTTTTTAAATACTTGTGCAACATTTTTTTAAATGCTTGATTAACATTTTCATATACATGACCAAATTTTTTCATCATTTTATAATACATGGTCAACATGTTTTCTATACAAATTTAACTATTTTAAAATGCTTGATTAAGATTTTTCAAATACTTGTTCAAAAAAATTCAAATGCTTGATTAATTTTTTTAAATAGATTATCAAATTGTTTCACACATATTGTATTTTTTGTATACGTGATAAGCATTTTCTAAACACATTAATATTGTTTAAATGCTTGGTCAACATTTTCAAATGTTTTATGTAGAGTGATCTCTGTATCATGTGAAGCGAGACATAGGCACCCGTCTCCCCAGCCCACCAGCGTTCAAAACATTTTCCTGAATTTATTCCAGGCTTTCCAGCGATGTTCGCTCAGTGGGAGGAGACGTTTATGTCAACTATGAAAGCGCCTGTGATCATTTCGTCAATCTCAAGATGTTGTGTCGGCTCAGTATCTCAAGGATGCTCATATGGGTAGGGTATGATGCG
Source organism: Thinopyrum elongatum (assembly GCA_011799875.1). Classification (NCBI taxonomy): domain Eukaryota; kingdom Viridiplantae; phylum Streptophyta; class Magnoliopsida; order Poales; family Poaceae; genus Thinopyrum; species Thinopyrum elongatum. The sequence continues at coordinate 19,963,779 of CM022303.1, forward strand.
TGCGTTCATAGTGGTGTATGCATGTATGTGGGCACCTACGTTGTACTGTGATCAAATCTCAAAAATATTATGAAAAGATTAAAACCGTTCTTATTTTCTCTAGTGTCACGTTATTTTGTGGCCTCACGATATCTCTATTTAAATCGTGACATGATATTTTCAATATAAAACATGACTTAATGGCATCAATCATGTTTAATTAGGAATATGATAGTTTCCTTCCAGTCGAGCGCCCTATATGGTAGGAGTATACTGTTCGTTCATACTTTCTAGTTCTGGTGTTTCCTATTTTTCCAACACTTACAAAATATGATCATGGGTTGACCTATTACCTCTCATGGGTAGCCTATTACCTCTCATGGATGATCTATTACCTCATTCAATATAGGCCCATGGATTAGAAATAATGAACGGTCTATAATAGTTGGGAGCATCTTAAAATTTTCCTTGAAACAAACCAGAGCCTTCTGCTTGCTTGATCCACGGCTCCAGTTGTAGAGGTCGATGTGGCATTCCACGGAGGAGAAAGAACTTTGTAGCCGGTAACCACTTCTCTCAGCACGCCAGGGAGGCCGATCCGATCAGCCGAGACATTGAGCTTTTGCCAGACCTGCCACCCGTCGTCGCCTTCCACCATGAAAGGCCGCCGTGGGAGATAGCCGGCAGGTGCGGACGGAGGGCCGGTCCTGAGATTTTGAGGGTCCGGGACGAAACTCAAATTTGGAGCCTTTAGCATAAATATTATCTATATCTATATCTATATCTATACCAATATAAAAAGACCCAGTGGGGCAGATTCAACATATGTCGGCCATCCATTCGCATTCATCCAACAGTTGTTATTGTCCTCCTATATAAAAAAAAACAGTTGTTACTGTCCTAATGGTGAGCAACTAAACGTGTTTAGCGCTAAACACTACTTTCTTTTCTGTGATCACCTTCCTTTGGCATGAAAGGAAAGAAATTGCCCGCTTCAATCAAAAAAGAAAGAAAGGAAAGTAACCGCTGCATCATCGCTCTGCCCCCAATCGCCTTCAGACGCTGCACCTTCACGACGCCTCCCCCATCGCCTCGAGCCGCCGCACCTTGAAGGACGCCACCCCTCCCATCTCTGTGTTGCCCCAACCCATCGCCTCGCCTCGCCTCGGCCGTCGGCGGCGCCGCCTTCCTACACCGCTTGGCCGGCCGTCGGGGACGGCGCCTCCTCCTACACCACTTGGCTTGGCTGTCGGGGACGGCGCATCCTCCTACAGGCAGCCGTCTGGAAGCCGCCTCCTACACCGCCTAGCAGGCCGTCGGGGACGCCTCATGTTCCTCGGTGTTATTCGCGTCCATCCGGGCGGCTTCACGGACAACTGCCTCACTAGCTTCGCATCCTCGACATCCTCCAACCGGATCCTTTGATCTCCTTCTTGGCGGGGAGAATGGCGAGCAACAAAGTCAGCAGTGGTCTCCCTGTTCGGCTCTCACTCTATCTGTCATGCTTGGTGCCCTTCCGTGGTCGACATCGAGCAGGTGCCGGCCGACGCTGCCCCCGTGGGTTCTCAGCTTCCACAGGCTGCATCCACCCGGCCAGGAACCAACCCAGGCAAGCGACGACCATGGCCATAGGATCTGTCATTGCGTTAAGTTTGGCCAGTTGAGACAGGATTTTCAGCACCCGGGTGCCCCTACACCCTCCATGAACAGTAAATTCAAAACAAATTCAAAAAAATCTTAAACTTTGGGACATCAAACTTTGCAAGAGCATCAAATCTTTGATCCCTGAAAGTTTCAGATTTTTTTGATTTATTTTCAATTTTTTACGAATTTACTGTTCATGAGGATGTAGGGGCACTCGGGAGTTGTTACACCTTTCTCTTGGCCAGTTACATGCCCTTGCCACGCACCAGCCGCCAGGTGCCACTAACACCCCCCCTCTCCATGTGCTATCATATTGATCTGATGTATTTTTCTATTTCGTTGTGTGATCGGAATCTGATTAGACTCGCGTTTTCAGCTAATTAGCAATTTCAGATGTGTACACGTCTACCTATGCATTTGTTCTCACCAAGATGAAGGTAACTGCAGAGTGTTGTCCATATGAAAAAACCAAGTCAATGTGATTAATCAAGTACATTCACAAGCAGTCTGGTATAAAACTGATCTTCCTGTTATCATGTAGATACTTATTATTTCATTTTGCCTTACTATAAAGGTGCATATTGATGATCTTATAGATGTTGTTACTCATATGAAAGGGCATAAAAGTAGCGTAGATAGTAGTACTGCAAATCTTGGAGTTGTTGCTATGCTGAAGCTAATATTCTGAACCTGAGGTGACAAGATGTAGGATCTTTCCTGGTTGCAACCAGCCCCATTTGAGAGGTCCATCATATTGGTGAAGGAAAATTGATAGCTCATTGCTCAGGTCTTATCCTTTTTAGAAGATAGTCAGTGATGTCAGTACAATAAATTCAGAGATGGCATATTTATCGTATGTAACTTATGGTAATCTGGAAAAAAAATACATCTTGACAACTAGCCATTGGTAAGTCTCTGTGCTCTATTTTTTTTCCTTCTACTAGGCATCAAGGTAAAATATCTTCATGCTTCTCCAATCATACTAGAGTTGCTAAAAGATTAAGTCGACAGTATTTCTTTAACTATTGTGTATAATCCATTGGGCACACAATGGTGGGTCGGATGATTGATTTCACTGGAATTTGCGCGTACTTAAGTCATGGCTGATGCAAAGTTAATTTACAATTTTCTTTTGTTGCTATTAAATACTTTAGAAGTCTGTGTTTTGTGTAATTGATTGAATGGGTTTTCCTTTGTGGTTTCATATGATGAGTTTGTCAAGATCATGATTAAGTATAAGCATGTGGTATTAGGTATCACCTGCTATTAAATAACATTCATGGATCAAATGTAATGATATTAATTCATTTCTTAATACTTCATCAATTTGGCAAATGTCAGATATAATTGAAGGTGGCACATATATCCGCTATATAACCACTACGACACAAATATACTATTAGAGATGTGTTCAAAGGGCATCTTGATGCAAGATGGGAGTCTTAGCATTATTTCTAAGAAGATTACACGTGCGTTGCACGTGCAAACTTACTAGTAAAACTAAAAGTCAATGCACTATATATGAAATGTCACCAATAAACACTTGGATTTGTGTCATTCTGATCTCATGAGTATCCGAAGATCCATATAATGGCTACTAAAGGAAGTACACAAAGGTGTGTATGTGTCTATCACAAGACCTCCTTGAAAATTCAAAGCCACGTTTAACGCCAGGCTATAGAATAACTATAGGAGTCGTTATATGTATGAGGTACCAGTAGGTTAAGAGATATGTGACTCCATGAAAGTTGTAAAATAAATTTGCATCCAAAATGAGAGTAGTTCTTTGACTAACTTCGACTAACTAATGATATGATTATTATTCTAAATAGCAGTATCCGATAATTTAAGATAGATGAACAATCTATATGAATGATATTTAGAATATTCTTTCATATGTCAAAAATTCAAATCAACAATACTGCATTAGTGCAAAGTTACTCTTACTTAGATGTGCATATGAGTAAATAAAAAAAAGTTGCCCTCCCCTATTTATGCGTTCATTTGCACAAGCACAAGGCGTTGCTACATCATTTCTCTGCTTCGCTGGGCTTATCTACTTCAAGAATCTCCACCATCAACTGGGATTTTCTCAATATTGAGAAACATGACTTAAGCCCATTGGGTGCTCCGTTCACTGAAGATGAGGTCAAGGCTAATGTCGTCTCCCTGCCTATCGGGAAAGCCCCGGCCCGGTGGCTTCACTACAATTTCCTCAGGCATGCTTGGGGGTTGATTACTAAAGGGGATATTCTGGCTGCCCTAAATCAGTTTTACAACCTGTGAGGCAGGCGTTGCACCTTCTTAACACAGTGCACATTACCTTGATCACCCAAGCCGAGGATGCCATGAGAGTAATAGATTTCAGGCCGGTGAGTTTGATGCATTCCATTGCCAAAATCCTTTGCAAGCTCCTATCTCTCAGATTGGCACTGTTCCTTCAGCAAATTGTGCCTTTTTCCCAAAGTGCCTCCATTCAAACCAGATGGATTCAAAAAAACTTCTTATACATCAAGAACTCCATCAACCTGCTGCACATGAACTAAGAGGATGCCCTTATGCTTAAGCTTGACATTGCTGGTGCATTTGTCGCTGTTTCTTGGAGCTACGTGCTTGAGCTCATGGAACACATTAGTTTTGGCCGCAAAGGGTGTGACTTAATCTGCTTGGTTTGGGCTCTGCATCGTCTCGTGTCAAGGCTAATGGAGAGCTAGGGGAAAAGTTCACTAATCCCCGCGGTTTGCGTTAAGGAGACCCCCTCTCTCCAATGCTTTTCAACTCCCCATTGCTCCTCTGCACTGGCTTTTCGACAAGGCGGCTTCCTCATGGATTCTTTCTCCTCCTCAGTTGCCTCCCCCAAGCTAACAGTCAGTTTATTCACGGATGCTGCTGCCATGCTTATCTCCCCTTGCCCTCAAGACGTCGCGGTCACTAAACAGATTCTTCATTGTTTCGGCAATGCCTTGGGACTCCAAGCGAACCTGGACAAGAGTGGCTTTTATCCGATTGGCTGTGAGGACATTGAGCTGTCTGCTCTGCTTGTCAACTTCCCATACGAGTGCTCCATTTCCCTTGCAAATATCTAGAGTTGCCGCTACATTTCATGAGATTGCCAGGGCGGAAATCCAGCTGACCTTGGATAAGATGGTCTGCAGAGATTGAGAGGAAAACTCATGTCCATAGATGCAAAACTCCGTTTGATGGACTCCGTCCTGTCGGCCATTCCCTCCTACCTCATCTTGGTATTAAAGATGGATAGCTGGGCCATCAAGCAAATTGATGAGTTACGTCGCAACTTCCTTTGGCGCTCTAAACCAGATGCCTTGGGAGAGTTGGTGTTGGTCAACTAGGCTACGATCTGTCGTCCCAAATAGCTAGGTGGCAGCGTTTTGGATCTCCGACGCTTTGACCGGGGACCGCGTCCCAGATAGAAGTGGTTACAATGCTTGCATGAGGACAGACCTTGGCCAGGTTCCGCGATTTCATGTGACAAGGATGGCGAGGCCCTATTCAGTGCTACAACTACTATTACTCTCGGCAACGGAGAGTTGGTCCTCTTCTGGCAAGACCGATGACTGGACGTCGTCGCTCCTTGTCACATTGCCCCAGATCTTCTCCCTCTTTGCACTCGCAAGAAGCTATCAGTCAAGAAGGCGCCACACAACCAAGCCTGGATGTCGGGGCTGCACAAGATCTCCATGATCACCCAAGTGGCACCGTTTGTAGCACGTCCAACTTCAAACCCGCCGTTCAAAATTCCTTCAAATGGAATTGTGACCCATCGGCGATATACAGTGCGTGTACGACCTACCGCTGCCAATTCCTGGGCTTCTTCTCCACAATCAACTTTGCCAGGCTTTGGAAGTGCAAGATCGAAGGCAACTGTCAGTTCTTCATGTGGCTATGGCTAAAGGGTTGCATCGTCACTAACAACAACCTAGTAATTAGAGGGCTGGATCATAATGGTTATTGCAATCTGCGTGACCAAGAGGATGAGACTCCTTTCCACCTGACCCTGAAATGCTCTTTCTCCTTGGAGGTTTGGTTCCTGGTTTCTTCGTGGGCTGGTACTCGGGCATTTAGCTTCAGCGCCAACTCCTGCATCTCCATTGCTTCCCGGTGGAGTGATATGATCTGCACCCTCCCCGAGAAGGACATAAGAACAACCATCTACACCTGCTAGCACATTTGGAAGGAGCAAGACAGATGAGTTTTCGATGGTTCTTCCTTAAGCGCTGCTGCCCTTCTTAGCCTCATCAAACATGACATCTTGCGGTCTTCGTCTTCTCAAAAATAAAAATAAAAATAAAAAAAACCCCTCACTGGATGTGGGATGACGAAAACTACCCACCTCCAAACCCAAATTTGTACTAATATTTGTTTGCTGTAAACTACCCACTTCCAAACCCGGATCAATTTGTACTCCTGTGTACTGTTCTGGGCACAACTTTTCTAATTTGCTCCCTTCTTAATATATATTCAAGCATTGTCAGTTCCTCAAACAAATATCCACATATAGCCATAGCTCGCTCCAGTCATACACAGCTGATACGCATATCAATACATGAGTTCCCTAACATAACCTACTACTCATTCAGAGCTCACAAGTCGCAACTATCTGATAAAAGACGAACACCCATACAAACAGCTGAGAGTTCTATAACATATAGTGAAGTACTGACGCATGGCTGGTACGAATATTAATACATGAGTTCCCTAATATAACCTACTACTCGTTAAGAGCTCACAGCTAGCTGATGACAAGACGTCTCAGCTTGTTCCACTAGTTCATCAACTCAGCTTGTTCTGCTAATTCATATCCATCACCTCATCTTCTTCCGCTAGTTTATAAGGAATGACAAGCGTTATGACTTTCACCACAGCAGCACAACAGGCCATACGCTTCAGAGAAGCCCAAAGATCCTTCTTGATTAGATCAGACCTCTCCTTCTCCTTGCTTCAGAAAAAACATGTATAGTTATATGATTATTTAAATGATAGAAACAAACTAGTATTAATAAGCATTAAGAAAAGGGAAACAAAATCATACTGAATACGGTCCACAAACTCATTGATCTGTTCCCTTAAGAAGGTTGCCTCACGTTCGAGCTCCTCTTTGCTAGCTGATTCCAAGTTAATTCTTGTGCGCTACAATAAAAATAGGAAAAAAATAATCCTGTAAGGGATCTGGTTAAATAAGAAATCTCACCTCCTTTCTACGGCATGCTTATACTTGTATCCACTTTACAAAAGTTGCTGAAAAATGATACTATAGCTAGGATCAATGTTCCAAATAACAATAATTACCCCACCATTTAGTGTTTACAAGATAAAGGAGAATGCACACTTTTTAAGAACGCGCCATATAATTATATATATACTTGCACAACGAAAAATAAACATCTAAAAAGATCATTCGTCTAAGATCTAAAATTCGAAATCCCAACAATCATCCAAGGAAGCAGCAGAAAGGGGAAGATTTGACTAATCTATGCTTGTTCAACCTAGATGTTTCATGCTACAATTTGTAATGGGCAGGGGGTAAATATATTTCTACTAAAAAAGCCCTATAGCATATTCAATGTCTATATAAGCTGCCGTTTCTACCAGCCTGACCTTTAAATGTGGTTTGATACAACAGGTCTAGAATATTTCACAAAGGCCTTTATCTAGAGCAATGCCTAGAATCTCAGGGTTGGCTTCAATAAAATGTTTTAGCATTTTCTAGAATTTAACATAAGAAAACTGGTGGCAATTTTTACATACCAGGAGCGCCCCAAAGATTACAAAACTATAGCAGTTTTATGTTTCTACAGATTATAAATCACTACGGTGCTAGTATCCAGATTTATCCTATTCACGTTTGATATGTGTGTGAGCTTTACATACAAAATTTAGCTCTTGCATTACCCATGGTCAAACCACCGCAGTAGATCATGGAAGATATCAACAACATGGCTGCACATGCATCTATTGGCGCCCAGCCATTGGCGGAGCTAAATGAGGACACACCCATTATTTGGCAGAAAGCTTGTATACTTAGGCATATTGAACAAGACGCATCAAACAAATTAGAAGAAACTTGAGTAGAACTAAGACTTTTAAGTAGACTTTGTACGCCCATCTCCACCAATGCGCCCAGCCATCTACTGCCCGCATAAACTCCACACTCAGCAATAATGATACTCCCTCCCTCTGATCCGAATTAATTGACGCAGCCTCTATACAATACTGCATAGCTTGCAAAAACATCTTATATTATGAGACGGATGGCGTACAATAGAGGCTGCGTCAATTAATTCGAAGCGGAGGGAGTAGTTTCAATACACCCAGGAAACAAGCAAGCATATCCCTTGAAGAGAACCTAGTGGCCGACATGATTTATTTGTGCAGGGATTGTGTGAAATAGCAAAGGGAAACTATCTGCAGAGATGAGGAGGGGCCAAAACAACAAATTTGAACCAGCAGCAGCGTGTATCAGAGAGGAGCAGGGGTCGGGAGGTACCAGATTCCTGGTGGAGATGAGGCAGGGACGGCCGCCGGCCGGCGGGGGTAGGCGGGGGGCGGCGGCGGAGTGGAAGTTGGGGCGGCCGCCGGGCAGAGGGGAGAGGCCGAGGGCCGGCGTCTGGAGGCGGAGCGCAGGGGCGGAAGTCCGCACCCTCGCCATCAGGGTACGCAGCGCCATGGATGGCGGATCAGGAGGCTGTGGGTTGGCGGCGCGGCGATGTCTCTGGAAGCAGCGGACGGGTGTCCACCTCGTCCCGTCCCGTCCCGTCCCGTCCCCTGTATGTATGTCTGTCTGCGACAAGTAATGTCTCTGGAAGCCTCTTCGTGGTCCAAGCGGTGCATGTTTTCCTTTTCTTTTTTTAGCAAATCCGAGCGGTACATGTACTGTCCTACGAGGACAAAATTGCACCGAACGAAACAAGTCCGGTTATGCCCAAACGCGGCGCCTCGAACTCGAATTTGGTACTATCTCTCTGTTCACTTTTGTAAGCCATTTAAGACTGCTGAACTAGAACTGTTTTAGGTGTTGTTTTATAAATAAAACGTCTTACAAAGTGAACGGAGGGAGTAGTACAGCTTTCACACGAATTTAACGGAAAAAACACAAATTTAAAATTGTTTTCAGATTTAAAATATTGTTCCCAGATTTTAAAATGTTCACAAATGAAGAAAAATGTTCTTCAATTTCAAAAGTGTTTCCAAAGTTAAAACGGGAAAAAGAAAAACCAGAACAAAACCAAAAGAAAACACACACAAAAGAAGTAAAACCTAACAGGGAAGGTTCTACAATGTTACCGGTGAAACCAAATCCTAAAAATGACAAAATGGGCCGGCACATACATGTCTCACAGTGTCTCAGAGGGTGCGTGTGCACCGCCACTATCCAACGACCCCACGCGGAATCGGATGAAATTGCACCCGACGAAAGAAGTTTCATTTTACATCCCCAAATGTGGCCCGCATATTTCAAAGGAGCTCCCCCGCGTCGTATTGGGCCGTTACATTCACACGCGCATAGAAATAGCAGAGGAAAGGGGAGAAGCAGGTATCGATCCCTGGTCTCCAGGGCGATCACACGCGTTGCTAGCCACTCCGCTTAGGTCCCATTCGTTGTAAGTAGTAGGGGGCGCGTCCTACTTGAGGCGATTCGAGCCAGTTTTCTTCGGTTTTTTTTTCTTTTTTCTTGTTCATTTTTCCATTCTTTTTTGCACTTTGTTTCTTCGTTATTTTTTATTTTCTTTTGTTTCTTTTTTGGTTTTCTTTGTTCTTTTGGCTATCATTCTACATTTTTTGTATATGTCAACAACATTTTTTAATACACATCTAACTTTTTTTCAATATGAATTAAACATTTTTGTTATACATGGTCAACATTTTTTCTATACACATTTTCAACATTTTTCATAATACAAGATTAACATATTTTGAATACATGGTCAATATTTTTCTATACATTTTTTTAAATGCTTGATTAGCAGTTTTCAAATAAAAAGAATAACATTTTTTGAATACATGGTCAATATTTTTTCTATAAACATTTAAAATTTTCCAGACGCTTGATTAACATTTTTTAAACACTTGTTCAATATTTTTTAAATGATTTGATTAACATTTAATATACATGACCAATTTTCATCATTATTTTAATACAGGGTCAACATTTTTTATACACATTAAATATTTTCAAACACTTGATTAACATTATTTAAACACCTATTCAACATTTCTCAGATGCTTGATTAACAATTTTATACATGATAAAACAATTCATCAATTTTTTCATACATGGTCAACATTTTTTCAGATGCTTGATTAACAAATTTATATACATGATCAAAAAATTTCATCAATTTTTTCATATATGGTCAATATTTTTTCAGATGCTTGATTATCAAATTTATATACATGATAAAAAATATTCATCATTTTTTCCATACATGGTCAACATTTTTTCTATAGACAAATAACATTTCCCAAATACTTGATTAACATTTTTAGAATACTTGTTCAACATTTTTTTCAAATTCTTGATTAATATTTTTATATATACATGATAAAAAATTCAGAGTTTTCTTAATACATGATCAAAAAATTTGTATACACGTTCAACATTTCTGAGTGCTTGATTAAATTTTTTCAAATATTTGTTGAATATTTTTTGAATGCTTGATTAACATTTTTTCAAATACTTGTTCAACATTTTTCCGAATGCTTGATTAACATTTTTCAAATACTTGTTCAATATTTTCCAATATTTTGTAGAGTATATATTTAAAATATTTTGAAAAATAAATAAAAGTTCAAAATAAAGAAAAAGACGAAAACAGAAAACGTAAAAAGAAAACAGAGAATGAGGCTGTGGCCTCACGCGCGCGTGGGCTGGTCCATCTCGCTCATTTGGGCGCCCCTCTCCCATTCTCTCCGGCGTCTCCGCCGCAAATCGACCCCGGCGGCAAGTCCTCTCTCTCTCTTGTGCCCCACCGACCTCCGACTGCGTTCTCAGCAGCGCCGCCAGTCCATCTACGCGCCGCTCCCATCTGCGCCGCCAATCGACGATGGTGGTGGTCGGGATGCAGTCCTCGTCGGCGCTCATGCCGGGTGGCATCCGGCGGCTGCGGCGCCTGGAGCTGCGGGTGGTCGTAGAGGCCGCCACGGCGGGCCACCATTTGAGCCTGTGTGAGCCTGGGCCACCGCGTGAGCCGAGCTGTTCCCCACGGCGAACAAGGTGCACATTTTTTCATTGCACATCTCCTCTCCTACAGTGTAGATCTTATGCAGCAAAATTACTGGACCTCAGTCCCCATTAGTTTTAGTTTCTCTGCGATTCTCCAAAACCGGCGAAGCTCAGTCCGCCATAGCAGTAATTTGGTTCTGAATCTGAATTGCCTGCTGATCAATCATTCATTTAATTTCCTAATCTGCTTTCCATGTATGTGTATGCAGTATGCCCAGTGTTGTTGTTACTGGACCTCAGTCCATTTAACTACTGAACCCCAGTACACAATAGTTTGTTGTTAGATCCTTGAGTCGCCACGGAATCTACAAAATCCACTATGTATACCGATACGTGAATTTCAGGCATCGACGGTCACAAATGTTATTTTACTAGAAGTGTTTCGCGCGCTTTGCTGCGCCAACTCTTGACGCCTCTATTTTGAGGTTTTCATGGCATCATACAAATGAAGTTAGCTTGACATGAAGCCGCAATCTCAGAGCTAGAGAAATATGGAATGATTCTTACCAACCTAACAAGTTCAGTCTCTGACCATTGGCACCGCCACATTCAACACCCACCAATCAAGCTGCATGTCATACAGCAAATTAGACACATTGTCACCGTCGTAACCGCATAAGAAACACATACAGGCACAACACAATAGGGTCAAGATGGAACAGGCAATATTGATAGAGCAAAACATCAAAATTACAGCAAGGACAAATATAACCTTGGCTCTAGATGATTTACACTAAAAGCAGCAAGATGGAACAGGCAATATTGATAGAGCAAAACATCAAAATTACAATTATGCAACGACAAATATACCCTTAGCTCTCGATGATTTACACTAAAAGTAGCAGCTGCTGCCTGCTAAACAAAATTCAGAGGTAAAAAAGATGCTAGATTCTAGCCTCACACTTGAAAATTATAACTATATCCGCGAGTTGGAAGAATAAAGCATAAAATCAAACGCAGAACCAGAATGCCCAACACAAGTTATTTGCATTGTGGAACATTCTCATCTAGTGCGACTTGACATACTACGGCATGATGTTAAGGCCCTTGGATTTTTACTTTCGTCCTGGTATATCGAACAGCTAAATGTCAAGTCCATCCACTGCATTTATGCCTTCTTCTCCATTTTGATTGGATTCTGGTAGCACTAGTCTTCTTTCTTTCTTTATGGGTGTCCTGCAATTAAAACTTCAGTGTTATAGTAGCATTAGTTACCAGCACAGTGCATTTCTCCTTTGATCTTTGTTCTCCTCTCTTCTCTTGTTCATGTATACTTCTAGACTGTAGTTACCTGCTTCTATTTCAGTTTATTAGGCCGCACTTTCGTGCATCTAGGTCTGCTAAAAAATAGAGCACTGAGAAAAGAAGAAAATAGAGTAGCCCGGCTGCTGGGACAGAGCAAGAAGCAGGCGCAGCACAACCAATACGTTGGAGATGCGGCGGCAGACACGGACAGAGCGACGGCAGGCCAACCCGAAGCCAGCACCTCCTGTCTGACGACCACTGAAGCCCTCACCACATCCCCTGATGCAATGGCCACCTCAAACCAACCACTAAACGCGAGCGCCGCCGCACCGCTCGCCAAAGCCACCGCAGCCGAGCCCACACGGACATATGTGGCCAGAATAGGCACACACGCAGCTGAGCGCTGAAGCCTACACCGCTCGCCCCTGGTCAGCAGCATCACCCCGCGCGACAAACTCAGCGCCATCACCTCCGCGCTCCCCGCAGCCAAACAACCAGCAACCGGCCACCGCGGCCGCTGGACACCACCACAGACACCGACAACACCTGAGCAGGCAGATCTGGAGCATCGAGCCCCCGCGTAGGTTGCCGCTGCTGCCGCAGATCCACCCACCGCAGACACCCACACCACTGGCAGCACCAACGGCGGCAAGGCCGCAAACCCTGTCTTGCCGGACGCCTTCAGCTGCGAGATCCCCGTGGCGGCCCCCACGAGGCGGAGAGAACGGGTCCCGCCGCCGCCGGCTCCGAGCGGGCTTTGCCCACCCGAGGCTACCGGCGATGGCAAGAGGAGGGAGGGGTCGAGGGGGCTGTTGGGCGGGATGGAGTCGTCGCCGCCGTGGCGCCGGGAGGAGCGATGCGGGGGGTGAGAGTGAGCAGGAGGGCTTTTTCGCGGTTTAGCCTTGCGGAGTTTCTTTACCAGGACGGGAACGTCGGTTGTGCCCTGGCAGGTGGGATCCACTCCGAGGCCTGACTCTCGCTCCCAGCACGGACGACCCAGTCAAAATCGAGGCCACGGATCAAATCGATCGCCGAATCGATTCGCCTAGGAGCTTAGTGATATAGTAGATATAAAAGAATTGAATGTGAGACCTTTGAGAAATTGTTGACCAGGTCAAAATTGGGAGATCCAATTCTAATTGGAGACCTCAATTGAATGTGGGCTCTTTAAAACTAGGGAGCTTAGTCTTATAGAGGATTACTAAAAACTTATGCAGTGGAGACATCCAAAGGTGAAACCATACTGCATACGAGCTAGGGTATGTGAGTATAAGGCATAACAGGGAAAGCAAGCACCTATTCGACCATCAGTGACAGCCATCAATTGTGTTCGCTGAAGGGTTAGGAATCGGATAACATCATACACAAATTATATGCACTTTTATCGTACGCAGAGCAATTCCGTTTGACCAATGCCCTATAGCAAAACAGCGAGCGATGCCGTGTAGTTAGGCACCAATACATTAGTGGCTGCTTTGCTTTTCTTATGTCCTGGAGTTCAACTGTGTCTTCTGTTAGTGCAATGTAAATATTGGTATTACAGCAGTCTAAAAATAAGTTTGCCAAATCAACCTGCCGCTGCAGGATTTTATATGAATTTTCAACTTCGACTGTGTGGCTACATTGGAAACCATGGAAGAGCAGCAATTCGAAAGTAATTAGGCTGTATGAATGCAATTGAATGAAATGTGTTACCTATTTGCAATTCTATTTTGTGATGATTTTTCCCTGCAGGTTGGACATCAATGGGGTCATATTTTATTCTTGGAGATAGCTTTCAGATCTGTGAGGGTGGTTCATGGAAAGCACGAGGGCCAGCAATGGTGATGGAGAGAAAAAAAGATTTCAATGTGCAAGCACCATGCCCACCAGACCACCACCACGTGAATAGTTCTCCACTTCTGCACGCATGCATGGTAAGAAGAAGAACGGGATTCTAACTCGTGATGCTTCAGGGGTTACAAATTGGCCATCTGTATTTAGTTACACAGCGGTGTTGGTGTTATATTTGCGGAGTCCTCTTCTCTGCTAGTGTTCTGATTGCATAGATTTATGTGTCCGCTGCTGAAGCTTTTCGTACAGAATACTCTATTGGGTGATGTGATGTCTCAAAATGTGAAAAAATGAGCCTAGCCTACTTTATGTACTTTAATTATCGATCAGTGAGCTGTCTCCACCTTGGTTACTGGTTAGGTTATTAGCAAGTCCAGTCAGCTAAACTTAAAAAAGGCCTAATAGCTGGATCAGATCTAGTATTGCCTCGTTGGGCATCTCTCCCCACATGATAGATAAGATCCACCTCCCACCCGTCTTGTCATTGGCCCAGTGGTTTTATTCGTTCTCGCCTGCATTAATTAGTAGATCGCTTCACGTTCCTGACTGTGTTAATTGTTTAGTCAGATTGATGGATTACCGCAAACGGACGCTGTCCCTGCTTAGTTTATATACCACCAATTAATGATACCCAAATTTGTTTCTGGCATATCATATTCTCGCTCTAAAGTAATTCATGATATCTTGATTTTGTATGGTGGACTTGACATACAGAGGCATGCTTTCCTGTTTTCTGCTTCTAGGCGTGCAGGGCAGAAAATTCACTGGGTAAAGCAGGGAATGACTGGAAAGTGTTATTGTCCACAATCGTCAGACGTGAGATTGACACAATAGTTGCTTCTCGAGTCTTTTTTCTTATCACCATTCTAGTTGACTAATTTATCTCGTAATTTCCTACTCCAGCAGGTTTTTCATCCATCACTGCATCCAGAAACAATTCCAGTGCTATCTTCAGTTCATTCAGAGCATTCCAACTCAAAAAATAAACCCTGCAACCCGATCGAAGTGGCAGAAATGTCTTCAGTTTACTGGTTAAGGAGTTTACCGGAGGAGATAGATGTGGTTGTCAGGAATGATTGTAATCCTCATGATGGTTTCGTATAATCCCTTTTCCTCACGAAACAGAGTAATCAATTAAAAGCAGTGACATTTAGTGTATTTTTTTAGTAGGTCTTCTTAAGCTGGACACATACCACATCTAAACAAAAGCTTGCTCAATCAACCTGCCGCCGCAAGATTTTATATGAATTTTCGACTTGGACTGTGTGGCTACATTGGAAACCATGGAACAGTGCTAACAAATTTTGAAAGGCCAAGCCTGTCTGCCATATGAATCAAGAGATGTTTCTGAGTACAGATAGCTCAACTGTCCGCCTGTGCTGGTTGAAGGTGTGTACATTCTTTTCAAAGCTCGTTGTTGTATCAGTAATGAGAATTTAGTGATATACACCAGCGCAAGACCATGAATTTAGTGAAGAGAACACTCCATCAAATTCTGCATGTACACTTCTACAGCAAAAGTTATTATGGTATACAAAATATCTTCTTTTTCACTATGAAATATATGGATGCAATTGAAGGAAATATGTTACCTATTTGCTATTCTATTTTGTGATGATTTCCCTGCAGGTTGAACAAATACAATCATTTATTGCATAGATTTCAGATCTGTGAGGGCCAGCCATGGTGGTGGGAGGAAAATAAAGATTTCAATGGTCTACCAGACTACCACCATGTACACCAGACCACCACCATGGTAAGGAGAAGAACATGATTCTAATTCGTGATGCTCCAGGGTTTACAAACTGGTTGTTTGTATTTAGTCACACAGCGGTGTTGTATTTTGGGAGTCCTATATTGTATGATGTCTCAAAATGTGAAAAGATGCGTCTAGCCTACTTTATGTACTTTAATTATCAATCAGTGTGCTGTGTCTGTCCGCGTTGGTTACCGGTTAGTTTATTAGCAAGTCCAGTCAGCTAAACTTAAAAAAGTGCAAGTAGCTGGATCAGATCTGCTATTGCCTTGTTTGACCTGCTGTTTGGGGATTTCAGCCTCCTCTCATTATTAGCTCCTACTATCTGCCTCTCCTGCAACCTTGCCTCACTGCTCTACAAAGTTGTTTCTCACTCCTTCATCTGTGTAAGCTCACAACTATGCTCCTCTGTTTTTCTTCTACAAATCTGGATGCAGGATTCTGTTTATTTTCTCTGTTGTTGCAACCGGCTAATTTATCTCGTGATTTTCCACTCCAACAGGTTTTTTTACCCATTGTTATATTCACTGGTTGTTTGTACCTCCGATCTAGAAGCACTTTCATTGCTCGTCTATCGTTTATTCAGGTATTTCTCCATGCTCAAAGTAGTATTGCCCTGTTCGGAACGTCTCCGGCTCCTCCAAATCCCCATCTCCCGCTTCTCCTAGCAACAGCCAGCTTCTCGTACAAAAACCAGCTCCAGAGAAACCGTTCGGCAGGTCAGCTCCACTTCCAATTGGTTAGTTGGGCTGATAGCCCAATAAGCATGATTTAAGCCCGTTCGAAGGAAAGGCAGGCCAGGCTTTACGTGAAATTTTCTCAAAAAAAAAAAAGGCTTTACGTGAAATAGTGTGGTAGAGAAGAGGTATCGAGAAGACAGAACACATGGAGCGAACCGGTACGCTGCCTTGAGGTCACTTGGCGGTGGCATATCACGTAATATTGTTCAACTTCGCCTCCTTTGATTTTTGGGAGCAAGGTTCGTCCAGCTTCTCATTTTTGCGCTGCGAGGGTGCTCTGCTCCACGAAGTCAGATTCTCGGAGATGCAGCGTTCGGGCCTGCTCCAGACGCGTAGCCAAAGAAGCTGGGAGCCGGAGACGTTCCGAACGGGGCCTTAGTTTTTTCCATTTTCTACGGATCTGCCGGTAGGTTTCCCTATCTCCATTGCAGTTGACTAATTTATCTCCTCATTTCCCACTCAAACATGTTTTTCACCCATCACACGTCCAACAATTCTAGTGCTCGTCTTTCGATTTATTCAGGTCATTCCTCAGTCCACACAAAGAAAAATCAAGGAAAAGAGCGGAAATTTGTCTTTATAGCTTTTGCTCCTATTTTCCCATTGTACCTGTTCATCTCCATACTAGGTGTTCCATCATTATGTATCTTTATGGATCAAATCTGTTCTCTTATTTTCCTCTATAAACAGCCCCTTAAACTCTCTTTCAGACTAGTGCCCTCACCAGAAGAGGAACAGTCCTACAATTCGATGACGGAAGTGGCCTTAGCTATAGCTGGCTTAAGATTGGCTGCATCACCGACCTTGAAGAAGCTCCTTGCTAATGCTTCAACGTACCTTGGAGTGGACATGGCGCGCGAGCTCCATGAACTGGAGACCACTATCATGCCACAGTTCGAGCTGGTGATTGAAGCAGCAGACAAGGGAAACCACAGGCCCAAGTTGGACAAATGGCTTCAGGAACTCAAAGAAGCATTTACCCTGGCCGAAGACTTGCTGGACGAGCATGAGTACAACCTCCTCAAGCGCAAAGCAAAGGGGAAGGATTTCTTGCCGGCCAATGCCTCCTCCATCAGCGGCACTTTTATGAAGCCTCTGCGTGCTGCATCAAGCAGGCTGTCCAATCTGAGCTCTGAGAACAGAAAGTTAATTCGCCAGTTGAATGAACTAAAGGCTACCCTGGCGAAAGGCAAGCCAAGGACTTTCGTCAACTGCTCTGCTTACCAGCTGGTTATAATGCAGAGAGCCCTACCATACCATCAGCTGTTGTTCCTGAGACCACATCACTACCACCTCTGAAAGTGATTGGTCGTGACAAGGATCGTGATCATATAATAGATCGTCTTACCAAGACAACCGCTACTACTGAGTCTAGTACAGCTATGTATTCGAGTTTGGCCATTGTTGGAGTTGGCGGCATGGGAAAGTCCACCTTGGCACAACTTGTTTACCATGACAAAAGGGTAAAAGAATATTTTGATGTGATAATGTGGGTAAGCATCTCACGCAAACTTGATGTCCGCCGTCATACACGGGAGATCATCAAGTCTGCTTCTCAGGGGGAATGCCCACACATTGATAACCTTGATACTCTGCAGTGCAAGTTGACAGACATACTACAAAAATCAGGGAAATTCCTGCTTGTTTTGGATGATGTTTGGTTTGAACCTGGCAGTGAGAGGGAATGGGACCAACTATTAGCTCCTCTAGTTTCCCAATCCGAACAGATGGGAAGCAAAGTTTTGGTAACTTCTCGACGGGATACATTTCCAGCTGCTCTTTGCTGTGAACAAGTGTGTCCTCTGGAAAAAATGGGAGATGCTCAGTTGTTGGCACTCTTTAAACACCATGCATTCTCTGGACCAGAAATTAGAAATCTACAGCTGCGTGAAAGGCTGGAAGATTTTGTAGAGAAGATTGCTAAAAGGCTTGGACAATCTCCTTTGGCGGCAAAGTTGTGGGTAACCAGTTGAAAGGGAAAACAGATATCACTGCTTGGAAGGATGCTCTAACTATAAAGATTGACAAATTAAGTGACCCCATGAGAGCTCTGTTATGGAGTTATGAGAAGTTAGATCCGTGTCTGCAGAGGTGCTTCTTATATTGCAGCTTGTTTCCAAAAGGCCACAAGTATTTCATTGATGAGTTGGTTCGTCTTTGGATGGCAGAGGGCTTTATTGATTCGTTCAACCAAAACAAAAGAGTGGAAGATATTGGGAGGGATTGCTTCAAGGAGATGATCTCTGCTTCGTTCTTTCAACCAGTTGATGAGGAAGACACTCCCAAGCACTATGTTATGCATGATCTCCTTCATGATCTGGCAGAATCACACTCCAGAGAAGACTACTTTAGATTGGAAGATGACAAGGTGACAGAAATACCATCCACTGTTCGACATCTATCTATTCGTGTTGATCGTATGAAGCAACACAAGCAAAGTATCTGCAAGCTACATCATTTACGCACTATTATCTGCATAGACCCCATAGTGGATGATGTAAGCGACCTTTTTAACCAGATACTACAGAATTTGAAGAAGTTGCGCGTACTATATTTGTCATCTTCTGACAACAGTGGTAAGTTGCCAGAATCTGTTGGTGAGCTGAAGCTCCTTCGGTATTTGAACATCACCAGAACACAGATTTCTGAATTGCCAAGATCCATATGTACTCTTTACCACTTGCAGCTACTTCTGTTAAATCATAGATTTGACAGTTTGCCTGAGAAATTCTGCGATCTAAGAAAGTTACGACATCTCGTATGGTGTGATGATACAAGATTCAAGGTATACTTGCCAATACCGCCTCAAATTCCTAATATTGGCATGCTTACTTCGCTTCAAGAACTTATGGATTTTTCTGTGCAAAAAAAAGGGATATGAGTTGCAACAGCTTAGGGGCATGAACGAGATTCATGGCACTTTAAGTGTCGGAAATCTTGAGAATGTCACTGGGAAGGATGAAGCCATGGAATCGAAGATGCATGAGAAAAATCATCTTAGCAGCTTGGAACTTTGCTGGAGTTACGAAAATAACACGAACGGAGAGAATAGTTTACATTTGGAGATTCTAGAAGGCCTGATGCCACCGCCTCAACTCGGGGATCTTACAATTGCGGGTTACAAATCTTCAAAATATCCAGGCTGGTTACTTGATGGGTCGTATTTTGAGAATTTGGAATCTTTAAGCTTTTTTGATTGCAGCGCATTACAAAGCCTTCCATCAAATACTGAGCTTTTTCGGAATTGCTCTAAACTTCACCTCGATGATGTGCCAAACCTCAAGACTTTACCTTGTCTTCCACTAGGCCTTAAAGTGTTAGAAGTAAACAAATGCCAACTGCTTATATTTATTTCCAACGATGACCTGGAACATCATGATCAGAGAGAGAATATCATGAGGACAGACCAGTTGGCATCACGACTTGGTCTAATCTGGGAGGTGGATTCAGGATCAGATATTAAGAGTCTGCTCTCATTGGAACATTCATTTCTGAAGAAGCTGATGATATTGATGCATGCTGATGTGTCACATGTTCAAAACTTTGAAAGTGCTCTAGAAAGAGATAAAGATGAAGTATTGGTAAAAGAGGATATCATCAAGGCATGGATATACTGTCACGAGCAGAGGATGAGACTCATATATGGAAGAAGCACTGGGCTGCTGCTGGTTCCACCATCAGGACTTCGTGAACTTACGCTTTGTTCATGCAGTATTACAGATGGAGCTTTAGCTGTTTGCCTTGATGGCCTGTCTTCACTGGAAATATTGGTCTTAGATGAGATTATGACTTTACTACATTTCCTTCGGAAGAGGTCCTCCAACATTTGACAAAACTTTGCGAGTTATTCATCAGATATTGCTGGTGTCTCAGGTCATTAGGGGGCTTACGAGCTGCTAGCTCTCTTTCAGATGTTAGCTTGATTTCCTGCCCTTTTTTAGAGTTCGCACGTGGAGCAGAATGTTTGCCATTATCCCTTGAGAGCCTCAGAATAAGCAATTGCGTGCTTGCAGCTGAATTCCTCTGTACTGAATGGCCACACATGAATTATATTGACATAACAAATTGCAGAAGCACTGCATGCTTGTTTGTGGGTAGTCTCACTTCTGTAAAATCGTTCTCACTGGAGCACTTGCCAGATTTATGTATGCTCGAAGGATTGTCTTCCCTGCAACTTGAAGAAGTATCTTTGATTGATGTTCCCAAACTCACCCCTGAGTGTATCTCGCAGTTTCGAGTCCAGAACTCACTCCATGTTAGTAGTCCTATGATACTCAACAGTATGCTCTCAGCGGAAGGTTTCACAGTTCCAGCATGTCTCTCTTTTGGGGAATGCAAGGAACCATACATTTCATTCGAAGATTCCGCAAATTTTGCATCTGTCAAGGACCTGACATTCCGTTTTTGTCAAATGATTTCCCTGCCAACAAATCTGAAGTGCTTCTCCAATGTGAAGTATCTCGACATCAATGAATGCCCCAACATATCATGTTTACCAGATCTGCCATCCTCTCTCCAGAAGATACGTGTAGGGGATGGTTGTAAGCTCTTGAAGGAGAGCTGCCAAGCACCTGATGGAGAAAGTTGGCCAAAGATCGCGCATGTCCGCTGGAAGGACTTTGAATAAAGTGTGATTCAGACTCCCACCTACAAATAAACGGAAAGGTAAATTAGCTCCGGTCAGTCACCTTTGCACTCTCAAAGATATAGTCTTCTGTAATATATATGCACTTCGTTAATTTTTTTAGCTTTCAAATATTCTATTTATTTCAAAGTTTGCTTCATTTGTTTACTTCAAATTAATAGCAGGCCGAAGATGTGTGTCCTCCAGCAACCTGTTACAAGCTGGAGTGCTTCAGTCTGGCCTGTCTTACAGTTCAAACTCTGTCTCCTACTTCACTGGCCGGTGCTGACCCCCTCCGTCTGTCTCCTGCTTCGCTGATTGCCTCATGCATTGCCCTCTGGCACTCAACCACCTCATGTCCTCTGATGGTGGAGTTTCTACTCATGTTGTTGGTTTTGCAGTTATCTGTTTCTTCATGCTATTATTCATTGACTGAACAATTGCCGGAAGTTGTGTATCTAATTTGGATCCTGTTATTGTCGTTCTGTTGTGCGATCCTGTCTATGTCGTACTTTTGGTTTGTATGGATTTTAATCTTTATCTCTTGCGGGCTCTTACATACCATGTAAGTGAAGGTATCTTTTATCATTCACTCCTGTAATGAGTTATGTGATATGCTGCAATGACCATTTTTCTTGCATGATGGAACTTTTGTTGGTCTAGAAAGCCTGCTGCTTTGGATCTTCAGGGCATGTGCTCTACAAGGCATGAGCTGGTTGCTCATCCCCTGCTCTGTTTTATTTATCTCATGTAGCTGCATATATAGCTAGAAAGCCTGCTGCTTCAGGTCTTGAGGCCCTGTCATCATCTACAGTTTTTTGTCATGAACATCATAGAGACATACTGTCTTGTGGAGATACGTCTGAATTAATGCGGCTGGCAAAAAGCAAGAACAGGATCACTGTTGGTGCACCATTTGGTTCAGTGGCGACCTGCTGGTTAGAGGATAAATGAAAATGGCCATTCCCTAATCTGTTTATTTATCTGTTCAGTGGCTTATCTGATCTATGTACAAGGACGGTTTGGCAAGGCCTGTGTTTGTTATGTGATATATATGAGCACCGATTTATATATGTGCCATGCAAGACATTAGTTTATCTTTTTTTTTTTGACGGGCGAGCTCTGCCTTTTTTCATTAAAGCAAGGGGGAATAGCTGTACATTAACTGGAAGTCCAGTTACAGAGAAAAGAGAAAAACTGAAAACCTTACAGGGAACTACTCGCTGAAAATAGGACCTACAGTATGCAGGTCGTCACAGATCAAAGAAACCACTGTGTCCACAGTGGCCTTCTTCCCCTCGAAAATCCTACTGTTCCTCTCCTTCCAGAGATGCCAAACCGTGTACACAGCCATTGTGATTTTCACTTTCTCTTCTTTGTTCTTAATATTCCTTGAGATCTTCCTCCACCAGCCAGCAAGAGAAGTAGAGCACAAGGCAACAGTCGAGCTTGAGGGGTGCGAGGAATTGAAGGAGAACCAAACTTCCTTGGCAAAAGGGCACTTTAGCAGTAGGTGATTGATTGATTCCATCTCCTGATCGCAGAGGCAGCAGAGATCATCATGAGGCCAGCCGCGCACGGCCAGGCGGTCGGCTGTCCACACTCTATTTTGCAGAATCAACCAAAGGAAAAATTTAATCTTGCCCTCCGCTTTGACATCCCAAACCTTGTGCAGCTGGGGGTTCATGATCAGACCGTGGAATTGAGCATCATACGCAGATCTGGCCGAGTAGACAGAGTTTGCAGTAAGGGTCCAAAATATCTTGTCCTCGGACTGGGCAAGCTGCAATTCCGTTGATAATCTCTGGAGCCCTCTCATCCATCTATTGTTTTGGAGTCCCTCCCGCACACAAATCTTTTTTCTGTAGGAGAGCTTGAACAGCCCCGGGGCAAAAACCTTGAGCGAGCAGTCCAGCAGCCATTTGTCCTCCCAGAAGGAAATTTTTTCGCCATTGCCCAATTCCAGCT
This sequence comes from Thinopyrum elongatum, assembly GCA_011799875.1. Lineage (NCBI taxonomy): Eukaryota > Viridiplantae > Streptophyta > Magnoliopsida > Poales > Poaceae > Thinopyrum > Thinopyrum elongatum. The sequence continues at coordinate 19,986,809 of CM022303.1, forward strand.
TGGTACAGGCAGCAAAAAGATTTCGGTCGGTCGCATCACAGGGAACTTGCAGCCCCTTCCAAGGACGTGGTTCCGCATCCCATTCGTGCCACAACCATCGCAGCCGTAATGCTCTGCTGTGTTTATCAAGATCTTTGATCCCTAAACCACCATAAGCCTTGGGTGAGCAGACTTTGATCCAGTTGACAAGGCACTTGCTCCCATGAGCCTCCTCCTCCCCACACCATAGAAAACTCCTACGAATCCGGTCGATCTTCTTGAGCAGCCATTTAGGAGGGGGGAAGATGGTGAAAAGATACGTAGTGAGGGCAGATAGGACAGAGTTAACCAATTCCAATCTCCCCATCCTAGACATGAGCTTTCCTTTCCACGGTTTGAGTCTGACACCAAATCTGTCCAAAAGAGGTTGCCATTCAATTTTCCTCGGGGCTCTTGTGTTAAGAGGTAGACCCAAATATTTGCATGGGAAAGAGCCTAGCGTCCCACCAAAAGGGGCCAAGATGTCCTGAACAGGGAGGTTGTCACATCTAATCGGGAAGGCAACACACTTGTCCATGTTCACTTTTAATCCAGAGACCTGTCCAAAAACATTCAAAAGTCCCACAACGACTTGCATCTCGCTTGCCACAGGGTTGTGGAAGAGGGCGGCATAGTCAGCGTAGAGGCTGGTCCTCATCATAGCAGCGTGGTGGAACACATTTGAGAGGAGACCATGATTAGTTTATCATGTTGGAATTATGTGTCCTGCAACTATATTCAAATTACTTGGAATTGTTAAATATTCGGAAGACCTCATTATGGAATTATACATGTATTTCTACATGGAATTGTTTTACATGTTTAGCATGGAATTGTTACTTGCTGGAACATACTTAAGTTTTATATATACTTAAGGAAGCTGGTCGATTATCGGTGGAATACAATATACTATTTATATTGAAAAGACTACCCGAATACACTGATGATTGGAAGGAGCTAGATCGTATAATTAGATTACAGCCCTAATGTTGACCTACATAATTAGAGGAATTTACACTCTATTATGGTGCGTTGCTCACAAGCGCGTGCTCCGGGGACAAAACGGGTAGAATCCGTTAAACAGACAAATATGATCGTGGTTGGTAATTTGATCTGGACTCTATTCCGGAAACTAGTGGAAAAGACTAGGAATCTTATATCTGTATAAGAGGTGGACTCTTTGGAACGACAGTATAAGAAGGTCCCTACCCCCTAGCCTCAGACATGCGAATTGTGAGCTGCACCACGGATAAGCGCAGAGAAATTAGGGGGTAGACCGCAAACCCTAAATTTCTAACATTGGCATCTAGAGCAAGGTTCGTTCGCTAGCAATTGCGTCATCGTACGTGCAACTGCTAATCCGCTGTGCAACTCTGCGTACATGGTCGTCGCTCGTGGCCCTTAATCCGCTGCAAACTCTACCGGAGCGCCGTCCCTGGTCGATGATGGCCTGCTGTGTGTTTTGGCCTGTTGGTCCGACTGCATCGAGTAGGCAGGCGACAGCCCCTCTTGCTTCTCGCCAAGTTGATCCACGCGTGCCGCTCAGAGGACACCGTGCATGTGGCTCACGGGATCATGCATGGAGCTCGTTTATTTTTATTTTCTGTGCAAATCCACGCGCCGCCGCCGGAAACTTGCACTCGATCGGAAGGCGCCATAACGCGGAACGGCTGCTCCTCGGGAAAACTATGATTTGTGGCAAGGCATGATCGGAATTAAAAGCCACACGTGAATCAACTGTTGGCACTAGCTCCTGATCGATTCGATCGGCTCGTCAAGTTTCGATTCGTCCGCTCGTTGCCGGCCATCATCGTCGTCCAAAACTGCACTCTACACGGGCGTCATCGAGGAACTTTGGAGAGTGGATCAAAAGCAACACGTTTGTTCTGTTGACGGTTGAAGGCTGCACGTAATTAATTCTTCGCCGGAAGCATCTACATGCAGGAATCTACTTGCAACTTTGCAGGCTTCACGTGCTCAAGCTCCACGGAAATACGGATTGAACATCAAGTTTGAATTGGAAAGAGAAGGAAAGAAGAGGAAGTTTCAGATCGATTCGTGCTGGCCTACATATGTGTGCATCGCTGCCGATGCCTTGCTTCGGAAGTTCGGAATCTAGCCCTCGGTGGAACCGTCGACGAATCCTCTGCACGCGGAAACCAGCGCCTCCTACAGCGTCACGCCAAAGCTTGCTGCCGCCGCTACCTACATCATCAAGAACAGCAGTTTTCCTCTGAAAATTACTGGAATTTCACGGCATTAGTTGAAGGAAAGAGAAGGAATTTCTATTGTTGCTACTGTGCCTAACATCTAGTCAACTGCACGGTCAATTGGCCGGCCGGAAGAACCACATGCATCTGTGCAGACATGCTATCACTAGTAGAAAACAGGGCTTTGGTTCGGGCCAGCCCAGCCCATTAGTTCCGGTTCAGTCACGAACCGGGACCCATGGAGGGCATACGTCCCGGTTCATGCGCCCAGGGGGCCGGCCGGGGCCTCGTGGGCATTGGTCCCGGTTCGTCTGGACCCATTTGTCCCGGTTCCTGGTACGAACCGGGACCAATGGGCCTCGCTCCTGGCCCACATCCATTGGTCCCGGTTCGTGGCTTGAACCGGGACAGAAGGGGGGCCTTTAGTCCCGGTTCTACGTACGAACCGGGACCAATGAGGTGGCTATATATACCCCATCGCCGGCGAGCAGAGCACTCCACACTGCTCTGTTTTTTCTGGCCGGCGAGGGGAGAGCTTTGTGGTGCTCTAACTCACCTCCTATGCACATGAGGTGTTTGATGAAATGCCCGAGCCACACTAGTTAAGCTTTCTCCTCTCGAAGCTCGACCTTCAAGCTCCATTTTCCTCAAGATTTGTCTAGGTTTAGCGGTCCGTCACGTCCCGTCCCCGTCTTCACCGCCGTCGATCGCCCGCGCCGATCGCGTCACCAGCACCACCGTGGTGAGCCTCTTGTTCTTATCTTCTTTCTAAAAGAGAAAAAATCTTACTTGTATGATTTAGATAGATACTTGTATAATTTTCTTACTTTTATTATTGTTTGTTATTATATAGTACGATGGTTTTGGTATCCGCCCCCGTCGGCCCTCATCCTGTCTATGATTCGGATGTGGTATATATTATATTTTATAACTATTTGGTTCATTTATTGTTTATGACAATTATGCCGACCAACGTGACATAGATTTTATTTATCTAGGAGGTATGTGAACCGGAAATTTCAACCGACCCTATTGTCGAGAGGTTAAATTTAGTTGAAGAAGAAAACAATTACTTGAAGGAAAAAATAAAAAAAATTGAGGAGGAGAAGATGATATTGGAGTTGCATGTTGCGGATGTCGTCGATGATCACAAGATCAAGATGGATGCAATGCGCTTCAAGATTAGAAAGTATAGAAAATATGCCATTCATACCGAGGCTTGGTATCATTATGCCGTTGGATCAATTGTTACCTTGGTTGCGATTATGATCGCATTTGTTGTTGCATTGAAATGTTTTACATAGTTTCAGTGTATGGTTTAATTAGATGCTCTGGAGAGCTATATGTTGTTCAATGAGAACTATGTATGTACTTTGGTTTTAATGTGATGATGAATTTCTATTAATTTGGTCACCTATCTATTCATGATGTTTTGTAATGGTTTTTGACACACTTAATTATATATAATGCACGCAGATGAACCGGCAATGGATGTACGGTGACAGACGCACCTCCGAGTACATTAAGGGCGTGCATAATTTTCTCGAAGTGGCTGAGGCAAACAAGCATAATGGTTTTATGTGTTGTCCATGCCCTATATGTGGAAATACGAAGTCTTACTCTGACCGGAAAATCCTTCACACCCACCTGCTTTATAAGGGTTTCATGCCACACTATAATGTTTGGACCAGGCACGGAGAAATAGGGGTTATGATGGAAGACAGCGAAGAAGAAGAGGACGATGACAACTATGTGCCCCCTGAATACGATGATGCTGCAACGGGGGAAGCTGAAGATCAAGAGGAACCAGACGATGTGCCCGATGATGATCTTCGCCGGGTCATTGTTAATGCAAGGAGACAGTGCGAAAGTGAAAAGGAGAAGCTGAAATTCGATCGCATGTTAGAGGATCACCAAAAAGGGTTGTACCCCAATTGCGAAGATGGCAACACAAAGCTCGGTACCGTACTAGAATTGCTGCAGTGGAAGGCAGAGAATGCTGTGCCTGACAAAGGATTTGAGAAGCTACTGAAAATATTGAAGAAGAAGCTTCCAAAGGATAACGAATTGCCCGACAGTACGTACGCAGCAAAGAAGGTCGTATGCCCTCTAGGATTGGAGGTGCAGAAGATACATGCATGCCCTAATGACTGCATCCTGTACCGCGGTGCGTACGAGGATTTGAACGCATGCCCGGTATGCGGTGCATTGCGGTATAAGATCAGACGAGATGACCCTGGTGATGTTGACGGCGAGCCCCCCAGGAAGAGGGTTGCTGCCAAGGTGATGTGGTATGCTCCTATAATACCACGGTTGAAACGTCTATTCAGAAACAAAGAGCATGCCAAGTTGATGCGATGGCATAGAGAGGACCGTAAAAAAGACGGGAAGTTGAGAGCACCCGCTGACGGGTCGCAGTGGAGAAAAATCGAGAGAAAGTACCGGACTGAGTTTGCAGGTGACCCAAGGAACGTATGGTTTGGTTTAAGCGCGGATGGCATTAATCCTTTCGGGGAGCAGAGCAGCAATCACAGCACCTGGCCCGTGACTCTATGTATCTATAACCTTCCTCCTTGGCTGTGCATGAAGCGGAAGTTCATTATGATGCCAGTACTCATCCAAGGCCCTAAGCAACCCGGCAACGACATTGATGTGTACCTAAGGCCATTAGTTGAAGAACTTTTACAGCTGTGGAATGGAAACGGTGTACGTGTGTGGGATGAGCACAGACAGGAGGAATTTGACCTGCATGCGTTGCTGTTTGTAACCATCAATGATTGGCCTGCTCTCAGTAACCTTTCAGGACAGACAAACAAGAGATACCACGCATGCACGCACTGTTTAGCTGACACCGAAAGTATATACCTGGACAAATGCAGGAAGAATGTGTACCTGGGGCATCGTCGATTTCTTCCGACCAACCATCAATGTCGAAAGAAAGGCAAGCATTTCAAAGGCGAGGCAGATCACCGGAAGAAGCCCGCCATGCGTACCGGTGATCACGTACTTGCTATGGTCAATGATTTACACGTAATCTTTGGAAAGGGTCCCGGCGGACTATCTGTTCCGAATGACGCTGAGGGACGCGCTCCCATGTGGAAGAAGAAATCTATATTTTGGGACCTACCCTACTGGAAAGACCTAGAGGTCCGCTCTTCAATCGACGTGATGCACGTGACAAAGAACTTTTGCGTGAACCTGCTAGGCTTCTTGGGCGTGTATGGAAAGACAAAAGATACACCGAAAGCACGGGAGGACCTGCAACGTTGGCACGAAAAAGACGGCATGCCTCCAAAGCAGTATGAAGGTCCTGCCAGCTACGCTCTTACCAAAGAAGAGAAGGAAATCTTCTTTGAATGCCTGCTCAGTATGAAGGTCCCGTCTGGCTTCTCGTCGAATATAAAGGGAATAATAAATATGGCAGAGAAAAAGTTTCAGAACCTAAAGTCTCATGACTGCCACGTGATTATGACGCAACTGCTTCCGGTTGCATTGAGGGGGCTTCTACCGGAAAACGTTCGATTAGCCATTGTGAAGCTATGTGCATTCCTCAATGCAATCTCTCAGAAGGTGATCGATCAAGAAATCATACCAAGGCTAAGGAGTGATGTGGCGCAATGTCTTGTCAGTTTCCAGCTGGTGTTCCCACCATCCTTCTTCAATATCATGACGCACGTCCTAGTTCATCTAGTCGACGAGATTGTCGTTCTGGGCCCCGTATTTCTACACAATATGTTCCCCTTTGAGAGGTTCATGGGAGTCCTAAAGAAATATGTCCGTAACCGCGCTAGGCCAGAAGGAAGCATCTCCATGGGCCATCAAACAGAGGATGTCATTGGGTTTTGTGTTGACTTCATTCCTGACCTTAAGAAGATTGGTCTCACTCAATCGCGGTATGAGGGGAGACTGACTGGAAAAGGCACGCTAGGAGGGGACTCAATAATATGCAGGGACGGGCATTCTTGGTCTCAAGCACACTACACAGTTCTACAGAACTCTACCTTGGTGACCCCGTATGTCGATGAACACAAGAACATTCTGCGCTCCAAACACCCGGAGCAGTGTGACGACTGGATTACATGTGAACACATTAGGACTTTCGGCAGTTGGTTGGAAACACGTCTCAGAGGTGATAACACTGTTTCTGATGAGCTGTACTCGTTGTCCAGGGGACCATCTTCGACTGTATAAATGGGAATACATTTTACACGATCGCCCAAGATCAAAAGAGCACCAACCAAAACAGTGGTGTCCGCTTTGATGCAGCAACCAAGAGGGGAAAGGACACATATTATGGTTACATAGTGGAAATATGGGAACTTGACTACGGACATGATTTTAAGGTCCCTTTGTTTAAGTGCAAATGGGTCAATCTGTCAGGAGGCGGGGTACAGGTAGAGCCACATTACGGAATGACAACAGTGGATCTGAACAATCTTGGGTACACAGACGAACCATTCGTCCTAGCCAATGATGTGGCGCAGGTTTTCTATGTGAAGGACATGTCTACCAAACCGAGAAAAAGAAAAGATAAGGAAGCGAATACATCATACGATGAGCCAAAGCGCCACATAGTTCTTTCAGGGAAAAGAGACATCGTGGGAGTGGAGGGTAAGACAGACATGTCTGAAGATTATGAAAAGTTTTATGAAATTCCTCCCTTCAAAGTCAAGGCTGACCCAAGCACCCTGTTAAGCGATGAAGAATATCCATGGTTACGGCGCAATAAGCAAAGGACACAAGCGAAGAAAAAGTGAAGACAGATGAAGTCAGAAAGGGTTGAAAATTGATGATATGGCTTTGAATGGTTCATTTTGAGCACACAAAAAGTCTGGAGTTCAAATAAGTTTAAAAAAATGAAATCCCTTTGTAACAGATGAGTTTTTGTCCGAAACCCTGATACTTCGAAAGAGATTGTCCATTTTGTACACGAGGTCATCCAGTTTTTGCCGTAACCCTCTCAACTTTTTAGCGCATGCTATGTGGGTGAAATGATGATATGATGCCAATTTTCAACCTCTTCAGAGTTCATGTGAAGTGCTTTTCAATTTCAGGGTCATTTAGCTAAAAAAAAATCAGTAAATGCATGAAAAATAACAGATGAAGTCAGAAAGGGTTGAATATTGATGATGTGGCTTTGAATGGTTCATTTTGAACACACAAAAAGTCTGGAGTTCAAATAAGTTAAAAAAAATGAAATCCCTTTGTAACAGATGTTTTGTCCGAAACCCTGATACTTCGAAAGAGATTGTCCATTTTGTACACGAGTTCATCCATTTTTTGCCGTAACCCTCTCAACTTTTAGCACATGCTATGTGGGTGAATGATGATATGATGCCAATTTTCAACCTCTTCAGAGTTCATGTGAAGTGCTTTTCATTTCAGGGTCATTTAGCTCAAAAAAATCAGTAAATGCAATGAAAAATAACAGATGAAGTCAGAAAGGGTTGAAAATTGATGATGTGGCTTTGAATGGTTCATTTTGAACACACAAAAAGTCTGGAGTTCAAATAAGTTTAAAAAAATGAAATCCCTTTGTAACAGATGAGTTTTTGTCCGAAACCCTGATACTTCGAAAGAGATTGTCCATTTTGTACACGAAGTGCATCCAGTTTTTGCCGTAACCCTCTCAACTTTTTAGCACATGCTATGTGGGTGAAATGATGATATGATGCCAATTTTCAACCTCTTCAGAGTTCATGTGAAGTGCTTTTCAATTTCAGGGTCATTTAGCTCAAAAAAATCAGTAAATGCATGAAAAATAACAGATGAAGTCAGAAAGGGTTGAAAATTGATGATGTGGCTTTGAATGGTTCATTTTGAACACACAAAAAGTCTGGAGTTCAAATAAGTTCAAAAAAATGAAATGCCTTTGTAACAGATGAGTTTTCGTCCGAAAGTCTGATACTTCGAAAGAGATTGTCCATTTTGTACACGAAGTGCATCCAGTTTTTGCCGTAACCCTCTCAACTTTTAGGAAACTCTAATAGCAAAAATAATAAACTAGAAAACTTTAATGAAACTCTAATAGAAAAAAGAATGAACTAGAAAACTTTAATGAAACTCTAATAGCAAAAGGAATCAACTAAAATTTATGCAACTAAAATTATCAAAGTATTTTCTGTTCAAAACATTAAAAGCAAAAAGAATTTTCATGAAGAACTTTTTTTGTTAGAAACTTTAATAACAAAAGGAATTATAATAAAGATTTTTTTTTGTTAGAAACTAAAGTAACAAAAACGTTTTTGAATATAATGATAAAACACAGTAGTATTAAATAGAGGAAAAAGATCACTCCAAAATCTATTATAGTAAAGTTAATCACAAACTAGTGATTCACCAAATTTCAAAGAATTCAACATTTAAACTATTCAAATTGGAAAACTAATGGCACTAACAGCAAGTTTATAATTTTTATTACCTAAAAGCAAAAAGAATCACTGAAAAACAGTTTATATTTTGTTGTAAGTAGAAACAAAATAAAATAAATAAAGCAGAAAAGAAAACAAAAAAACTAGAAAAAAAAATGCCACCTACTGGGCAACCACGGCCTGAATACGACTAGAAACCCATTCATGGGCCAGGATTCAGGCCCGCAGAGGCCCAGCAGGCCCACGGGCAAAGAGTAGCAGAGTAGGCCCGAAAGCCTGTAGTTGAGAGGAGCTCGAGAGGGTCGGCGCATCAGCGCTTATAAACCACTCTCGAGCTCTCTCAACTAGCGAGGTGGGACTAAACATCCCACCGCACCGCGCCAGCACCAGGCCTTTGGTCCCGGTTGGTGGGACCAATGCCACACCTTTGGTCCCGGTTCGTGGCACCAACCGGGACCAAAGGTCTCTGTTTCCCGTGCATTGGGCTGCTGAAAAGAGACCTTTGGTCCCGGTTGGTGGGACCAAAGGGGGGAATTCGTCCCGGTTGGTTCCACGAACCGGGACTAATGCTCTGTGTATATAAGCAGGACTTAAGAAATTTTCAGTTTTGATCGAACATTTGCCTCCCGACGACGCCGCCAGGCTGCCCGTGCTCGCCGTCGCCGCCCCGAGGTCGCCGTCGCCGTTGCCGCCCGCTCCTCGTCGCCATCGCCCCGCGCCCCTGCCCTGCCCTGACGCCGACGCCATGTGTCCCTGCCTCGACCTCGACGCCAACGCCGCCGCGCCCCTGCCCTGCCCTGCCCCGACGCCCCGCCACGCCCCTACCCTGCCGTCAACGCCGCCGCACCAGTGCCCACCGGCCAGGCCGGTACTCCCTGCTCCCTCCCACCCCTCTCCTCTGTCCTTCCTCCATGTATGTGATGATGGTGAAGTTGGTTCAGTGCAAAGTTTCAGCCATGTCCACAAGGTGTTTGATGAAATGCTAGGGCTTGCTAGGGAACTTTGTTTTATGTGAAACTTGGCAGGATGATGTCTCCTTGGATGTTAGTGAAGATGGTTAAGTTGGTTTGATAAAAGGAAAAACTTCTTAGTGCAAGTTTTATTAAAATTTAGTGCTGGACAGAAACTACATGAATTTTTTTGGTGGACTTGCTAGATGAAATTGGGGCTGCCCTTGTGGACTTAAGGGTTTAGTTGGAAGGACAACAAGATGTAAAAAATTCATAATTTTTTTAGTAAGGAAAAATTGGGTTGTAGTTCAATGCCAAGATTGGACCAAAATTGATGTTTTTGTTCATAGCATTTTTTTGTCCATGTATGTATGTATGTATGTATGTATGGATGGATATGGATGTATATACAAAATGTTCATATATGATTTTTGTTTGTTCATAGCAATTTTTTTCCATGTATATATAATTTATGTATGTATGTTCATATATGCAAAGAATATGCAAAAGTTAGAAATTTTTATGTTCATAGAATTTTTATGATTTTTTTGTTCATAGAATTTTTATGTATAGGAAAATTGTGCATGATCAAAGTCATTTATGTCAAAGTTTGCTATATACCCCCTCCCCGATAACATTTTTTTTATATGATGAATTTTTTTTCATAGCCATATATATGTATGTGGCTATATGTATGTATGGATGTTCATAGAAGTTTTTTATATGTATGTGGCTATATGTATGTCGTTGTCGATATAGCCCTCCCCGATAACTTCGACATGAGGGGGGGGGGGGGTCGATATACGTACCCCCTCCCGATAACATTTTTTTTCTAAGTTACTAAGGTAAAATGTCACCCCCTCTCGATATACCGGGCGACCAACTCTCGAGGCCACCAAACCATAGAAAAAAAGCGTTTTCGATCTCCTACCCCCTCCCGCCCCTACCCGACAAACTCTCGAGGCCACCCAAACCGCTAGAAGATAACTCCGGTAACTTCGACATGAGGGGGGACGTCGATCAACCCCCTCTTGCCCGAACAAGTCTATGTATTATTTTATATCGCGGTGGACATATATCAAAGTTTGATCATATGTCAAAGTTTGAATTTTGACATATATAGATTTATCAAGAATGCCCCCATTATGGATGTGCACAAGTTGATCCAATTTTTTTTTTCTGATCTCATATATATATATATTCTTCTATATGTCACGTTGTCTGTCAAAGTATTGAAGAAATCCATGGCTTCATCATTAGTCGGAAGTAACAGGCGTATGATGCTACGAAGCTCTTCAAAGTTGTTTTGGAACGGAGTTCCGGATAGAATAATTCGCCTTTTGGTACGAATTTCAGCAAAGGCATTCCAAATAGCGATATTCGGAAGGCTCTTGCTGAACTTTGTACCAAAAAGCGAATTATTCTATCGGGAACTCCGTTCCAAAACAACTTTGAAGAGCTTCGTACCATTATACGCCTGTCATTTCCGGCTAATGTTGAAGTCATGGTTTTCTTGAATTCTTTGACACTAGACAACGTGACATATAGAAGGGTAGATGAGATCAGAAAAATATGGACCATTTTCTGCACATCCAGAATGGCGTCATTTTGTTAAATCCCTTGTCGGTCCGGACGTCGGACATTAATGAGAGAGGCGGTCCGGCCCAAACCCTAGAAGCGTTGTCGAGGCCACCCCAAACCCTAGAAGCGTTGCCTAGGCTATCCCAAACCCTAGAAGAGTTGTCGAGGCCACCCCAAACCGTAGAAGCGTCGAGCTAGCTAGGTCTACGTTTGCACTAATATATCCATCTGTCATGTTTGTATATTAATTGCCATGTTGTAATATTTGCAGAAACTATGGAGCACCGAGACATCGAAGCAGAACAGTTGTTGGGGGACATAATCCTCGGCGGAGGTGATATATTATCGTTTCTCAACGACACCGATGGTCTGGAAGGAGAGGGTGAAGCAGGCTCCGGTGATCGAACAATGGAGGTGGAAGGACATGATTATGATGGCTCCGGTGAGCGAACGGAGGAAGGAGCTGTTGCAAAGTCCGGCGAGGTATATATATTAATTAAGCCTGTGCTGACTAGCTAATTGATGCATTAATTGTTTTGGTATGTACACATATTAACTCTCTTCTTTCTTCTTTTCTAGCCCTCCGGATCGAGCCAAACTTCGGTAATGAGACGAGGCCCGAAGAAAAGGTTGCGCCAGGATGAAAGGTTCACGATCACAGCAATCAAGGGCGATGGCCAACCGATTGAACCCAGCCGGACCAAGGAAGCATTTTCTGCTCAGTGCGGGGTTCTTGTTAGGGACATGATCCCGATCAGCATCCACCAATGGAATAAGCCTAAGAGCGAAGACCCTCAAGTGTCTTTTGTCAACGATAGACAGAAAGATGATCTTTGGACCGCGCTGAAGGCAAATTTCACCCTACCGCCAGAGGAGGATCCGAATAAGCCAGTTATAGAGCCATTGGTCAAGGCTCATGCTCTTAAGAAGATGGCAGATCTATACAGGAGGTGGAAGAATGAGTTGAAATCAACGTTTGTCGACAAAGGGAAGACTCCAGAATTCACCGGCCGATTTGAGAAGATAAGAGATCACTGGCCCGCATTTGTGGCCCACAAGACATCGGAGAAGAGTAAGAAGATGTCAGCGACAAACAAGAAAAATGCTGCAAAGAAGGAGTATCACCATCGCACGGGGTCAGGTGGCTACCTCAAAGCCCAGCCGTTGTGGGACAAGGCTGAGAAGGACCTGCTTGATAAAGGGGTCGAACCAGAGACATTGAACTGGCCAGACCGTTCAAGTACTTGGTTCTTCGGGGTTGGGGGAACCTTGGACCCTGAAACAGGGAAGTGCCGTTGGACGAAGGAGCAACTTGAAATACCCGTCAAGAAGCTTCAGAAGTATATCGCCGCAGCGCAGGAAGGGACGTTCGTTCCCGACAGAGAGAACGACGAGCTCACACAGGCCCTCGGGAATCCTGAGCACCCAGGACGAACACGAGGCACGGCAGGCTCCGTTGCGTGGAAGGTTGGGTTTCCCAGCGCAGGCGGTTACAAAACCCGGGAGAGGAGGAGGAAAGTGGAGCAGACCGAACTGCAATCGCTGACTGCAAGGGTATGAGCGCTAGAGGAACAAGCACTACTACTTCAGAGCCAGCGACCTGCCGGAGCTACCCCTCCATCTCAGTGGAGAAGCAGCGTGGCTTCCACCGAGGTCCTTCAGCAGCCTGACTTCACGGCTCCCAGCTACCCCGTGGATGCTATCACGGAGGCTCAAGATTGCCACCTTATGACGCAATGGCAGCACCTCAAAGTCAAGGCGGCTGTCGGCTCTGGTGCACCTCCTCAACCCGCGGCAACTTTTCACTGCCTTCCGATTCCACAAGGCTATGCTGTTGTGATGGTCGATGAAATAACGGAGGGATTTGAGGAGCTCCAGCTTGACCACCCTACCGGTGAAGGGGAGACTCAGCTGGGTCTTGCTCTGAAGACTCCATGTCTATGGCGGAAGGAGCTCATCAACCTTCCGAACTGGACGCCTCCGCCTCCTCCTCCGGCGAGTCAGGGCACTCCGCCTCCTCCTCCGCCTCCTCCTCCGGCGAGTGATCAGGGCACTACGCCTCCTTCTCCGCCTACTCCGGCGCGTGGCAGCACTCCGCCTCCTTCTCCAGCTGCTCCGGCGCGTGGCGGCACTCCGCCTCCTTCTCCGCCTGCGCCAGCGCGTCCGAGCAGCCCGCCTCCTCCTCCGCCTCGTCAGCAACAACGGAAGACAGCCACCGCCGCTCCGGCTGCTCCGGCGCGTCGTAGCACTCCGCCTCCTTCTCCACCTCGTAAGCAATGAAGGAAGACAGCCGCAGCCGCTCCGGCTGCTCCGACGTCTAGCAGTACAGCCAGAGGCGGGAGGCAATACATATTCGGTCCATCTCTCAAGCCTCTAGAGAAGTTACCATACGAGATGACCGAGGAGGAAAACACGGAGATCTGTCAAGCCCAAGTGAAGGACTTTTTTGCAAAGAAAAATCCACCTCCAGAGGAGAAGATAGATCCGGTGAAATTGAAGCGCACTTTGGAGAACCTAAAGCGACCACCACCGCCTCCGCCGGATGACAACCATGTCCGTGCTCTTAAAAAGGCAGTGGGAGGAGCGCGCCGGTCGGGAACTACTTCAATTGACAAAAGGTTACAAGAACGAAGAAGTGGGAACAAAATTCCCCAGCTCGGCGAACAGGCGAACCAATCGTGCCCCCCCCCTCAAGGTGTCTCGCGATATCGTCGCAAATCTGCCTGGTAACAATCCTGGTGATTACCTGCCCGACGATGCACATTTTGATACAATGGAGGTGGACGAACACAAATACGAGTACGAGAAGCCTCTCGTCAGACCTGGTGATCCTCCTCTAACAACGATGATGTGAAGATTCCATAAGTGGTACATGAACACCTGCAAGTCTGGGAAGGATATTTTGACGCTGAGAGTTAAAGAGGAGCACGACCTCGTTGGAATTGATCTGTTGTCTGTTCCATTTGAGGAGTTCTTCCAGTTTTTCAATCAAAACGACCTCGATAAAATAATCATCACTTGCTACTGTCTGTAAGTACTATACTTCTGTAATTAAGTCTCTATATATAGCTCAGCTCTTTCATTGCATGTATATATAATTATCCTCACTATATTATGCAGATTGAAGATCGTCGAATGCAGAAATGCACAAATCTATGATATTGGGTTCTTTAACACAAATCTCATAGAACAATGGACGGTTAAATATAATCCGAAAGAAACCGAGGCCAACTTGCTACAATCGTTGCTTAAAAATCAAAACAAAGATAAAATACTCTTTCCTTACAACTTCAAGTGAGTGTTACTGTCTTCTGCATATTCGGTTTCCATTATTACTCGAGGTTATAGTAATGTAATTGATGAGTTATGCATGCGTGTGCAGCTTCCACTTTATTCTCCTAGAGATTAAGCTTGAGCAGGGACTAGTAACCGTCTTAGACTCAAAACGAAAAGATCCCAAGGAGTATGCGGCCATGACTGAAATGCTCCAGAAGTAAGTTCAATCGATCATTATCGCACCATATCGGCAACTTTGTTCATTTCCTGATATCAAGTAATTATTTTCTTTGTCTCGCAGGGTTTGGAAAGTGTTCACCGCAGAAGTTCCGGGACTGCCGGGGGAGCTGCGATTTACACACCCGAAAGTAAGTACTACTAGCTAGTTCCGCGCATCTCCCATTGTTTCTAGCTGGTTTCATCAATACCATTTATAATGCTTGATTATCAGTTTGATTGACCTCTATTTCTCGTAAAGTGGTTGTGGCAGGAAGGCAGGAATAATTTTTGTGGATACTACGTTTGCGAGTACATCTACAACGCGACGACCTCTAAGCGGGGCTACTCTGAAAAACAATATGAAGTGCGTAAGCAATAATATTCATAATTTTATTTTATTACCATCATTTGTGTTGAGTTTCATTCATATATATGTATTGACCCCCTTCTTCAAATTAGATTTGGCAGCTGCGGGATGAACTCCTACCACAAGATCGCATAAAAGCAATTCAAGAGGAATTGGCGGGATTCTTTCTTAACCACGTCATCAATCCAGCCGGAGAATACCATGTGAAACTTGACATCAGATGTTAGGGATTGTAAGAGATCTTATATTGTATATATGTAGCTAGTAGCGTCGGATAGATATACGAAAACTTGTTGTTCGACCAATCTCTCGGAGAAGGAGGAGGTCGATCACTTCTCTCTGTATATGTTTATGACGATCTTGTGTACTTAATGTTTCCTTCATTTGCTTACTAGCTAGCGTGTCGAGTCCTCTCTATACGTATAGTACGTAGCGTCGACCAAGCACGGAGATAAGAGAGGACACTTCTCTCTATTAGCTAGCTAACACAATATATGAAACCCCTAAATTAACCCTACAAAACCCCTAAACCCCCCCCCCCTTTAAAAAAAACAAAAACCCCAGCTCCTGAGCTGCTGACGCGTGGATGCTCTTTGGTCCCGGTTGGTGTTACCAACCGGGACTAAAGGCCCTCCTGCCTGGGCTCGCCGCAGCGGCCACGTGGAGCCCTATCTGTCCCGGTTCGTAGGCGAACCGGGACTAAAGGTATTGGGCTTTAGTCCCGACCCTTTAGTCCCGGTTCGAAAACCGGGACAAATGGGCCTTATGAACCGGGACAAATGGGCCTTTTTCTACTAGTGTATGAGTGCATGTAAAACGTAGCAAGGAAAATATGTGTACTCCTTGGAAGAAATTTAGGAGGATCCGGGTTATAATTGCGTGGATGGATTGCACCAAGCAAATAGTTAAATACTGAATATTGCTATGGTGGAAATATTGTCCGGAGAATTACACATAACCTGGAAAGGGATTTCAAAGAAGTGTTTTTATGGAGCATCACTTGTGTATGGAGGAATATGAGAGTCACTCTAAGGACAAGGAAATTGCTCTGCATTTGTCGGTATGTCTAATGATAATATTTGCAGTTTGTGGGTACTCTTTCAAATAGTTGGATTATGGTGTTTGTTTATATACATCATTCATTGTTGGAATACTATAGCAACTTTATTGGCATGCTAACAGTACCAAAGGAAATTATATATATTGTGTGTTTTGTCATTGCTGCAAAATCTTATACACTTTGGAATTGGAAATTTTGCCATGAAACTCCTTGCTGGAGGAAAAGTGTTATTCTTGTTGGGAACTCTATGTGCAACTTCAATGTGAAGGGATTTAATTTATGATTCTGTCTTGGAACCCATTGTTTATGAAAAACTATTTGGAAAAGGAAGAGTGGGAATATTGCTCAATGATAAAATTAGTGCATTACGGAATTTCACACAATGGTTTATTATTTCTTGATGGTCCATTGGAAGTTAGCAACCCAAATTGTCATTTGGGGAAGATAACTCGTGGAGAGGAATGCTGATAAGGGGAACACATGCTTGGAATTTATTATTTTTGTCATGGACGACTTGGTCAAATATCATGGAACAGAATTGAGTGGCTTACTGATTCTGGAATTCTAAACTTTAGTGGGAGGACTATGGTACATGTGAAGCATATATGATTTTTTAATACACCTTGTTTATTAAGGTGGAAGGAGATGAAAGGGCTTCACATCGTTTCTTTTTGATATACTTATGGTATTTCTTTAGACATTCCCACTAGAGGTCAGATTATTTATTTTCATCTCACTCTTCGATGATTACACTTTTATATGGTTATGCTTATATTTTATTATACAAGTTGGAAGGTTTTATTGTGCTGGTCTCATGTTATACTGAAGTGGAAAAATCAGTTGATTAAATAATATCATAGTTTTAACCACTGATTGGCGGGGGGAATTACACTTCAAGAATATATCATTTGTATGTAAAGAGCATGGAACTATTCACCATTGTAATATATCGTACACTCCACAATTGAATGGAGGAATTGACTGTCTTGTATACTCCCTTGTTTTCTTTGGAAAGAAGCATTGCATACTATCATTTGTTGATATCATTCTCCATCTAGTACAGTCACTTGACTGGAAGGAAATCTTCTATTTTGACATGAAATTCTCAGTTATTACAAAGCGCACACCAGGAAATTTTTATTGTTATTCTAGTGGATCAAAGGGTGTTTCCTTAGTTATCTGGAAAAAGAATACTGGTGGAAAATAGGAACACAATCATTTTTATGATCTGGGTGGAATTATTGACAATCATACTAGAATATAATCTTGACCCCATGGAAACTACAAGTGACACTCCCAACATGACATGCTTAGGATAAGTGGGAGGAATAAGCTTGGAATATCATGTCTGGATAATTGTTATGTGTTGTTGGCGGATGTCACTCTAAATTTTAGAGGAATCACTACATTCTCTTAAGTTTTTTTTAATCAATATCAACTATGGGTGAAAAATTGCGGGAAGGAAGAAACTCAAATGAGGAAGAGCATAGTTTGGGAACTTAATATCATACCAAATAACCGCAAGCCTATTTTCTGGAAGTGTTTTTTTTGTAAGGATATTTGGCTCACTGGAATATTATAATATCACTCTTGTTATTCAATTATTCACACAGAGGGAAATATAATTTGTGGAAACTTTTGGGAAAGAGGAACTAAAGACATGGTTTGCTAATTGAGTATATTAATGTATGGTTTTATAACAAGCTTCACATCAATGGAATAGCACGTCATATGGTTTTCTAAATGAAGCAAGGCGGTCATCTACAAATGTAAGTGTAAAGTATTTTGCATTATTATTGTATGCGTTAACATTGTTTTGTTGTTTGCAATGATAAAGTCACATTGATGGAAGTGAAAGCTTGGTCATCTTTTAACTTTCATATGAAAGGAACATTTGAAACATCCTATGTTTTACGAGTGAAAATACATAGAAAATATTTTGAAGTGTTTCTCTATGGAAAATTGCAAATCTGTTAAAATACCTTTGATAAAGGGAATCATACTCAGTGAGGAATTATATTTAAACTCCCGAGGAAAATGAATAATAAATGGTATTGGAATTCGTATGTATCTTCATTATATTATCATACCTTAGTTGCCGGAATTAATGCTGCATTCAAGCAGTGGAAGGAAAGAAGAGCAGCTAAGGGAATCTCACACATCATATAAGATTGTGGAAAGTGCATCACAACATGTCACTTGTTCTGTAATTTATATTGAAGTTAAACACATTGAGGAAGCTAGCTATTACTCTATCTACAAGATGAGAAATAAGTCCAGGTACGCATATTCAATTTTTTTTGTAGTACTAATATGGTGCAGGTTCACTGACCGAAGTCAGGAATTTCTTTCAAAACATGGTTAATTATGGAACTTCATTTACTGATTGGATTTGATATTTATGTGGTTTTGAAAATATATTCAACATGGTTATCTTATACTTGACTCGATGTGGAATTAATCATATTATTATATATGTGATGGAAAATAATTGATGCGGAATTTCACTTGAGGAAACAAAATACTCAAGGTGCCTACAAAGGTGGAATTACACTCGAGGAAATAATACTCGAGGCGCCGAGGACAGCTCTGCTGGAATAATTAGGCGGAAACTAAAGGTCTCTAGTGATCTTAAGTGTCACAGCAAGGAAACATATTGAAGGGAAGTATCACCATATATATATTTGTGGGTTTTCAACGTAGTGTTAATATGATTGTTGATCCCTTGACTAAGCCTCTTAGTCAGGAGGTATTTGGCAAGCATGTTAAGGCTATGGGTTTACGAATATTTGAATGATCGTTTTGGACAAGTGGGAGATGTTGGAATTATGTGTCCTGCAACTATATTCAAATTACTTGGAATTGTTAAATATTCGGAAGACCTCATTATGGAATTATACATGTATTTCTACATGGAATTGTTTTACATGTTTAGCATGGAATTGTTACTTGCTGGAACATACTTAAGTTTTATATATACTTAAGGAAGCTGGTCGATTATCGGTGGAATACAATATACTATTTATATTGAAAAGACTACCCGAATACACTGATGATTGGAAGGAGCTAGATCGTACAATTAGATTACAGCCCTAATGTTGATCTACATAATTAGAGGAATTTACACTCTATTATGGTGCGTTGCTCACAAGCGCGTGCTCCGGGGACAAAACGGGTAGAATCTGTTAAACAGACAAATATGATCGTGGTTGGTAATTTGATCTGGACTCTATTCCGGAAACTAGTGAAAAAGACTAGGAATCTTATATCTGTATAAGAGGTGGACTCTTTGGAACGACAGTATAAGAAGGTCCTTACTCCCTAGCCTCAGATATGCGAATTGTGAGCTGCACCACGGATAAGCGCAGAGGAATTAGGGGTAGACCGCAAACCCTAAATTTCTAACATATCATTCATGACTAGCAATTGATATCACCAATTTATATATGTGATATGAGTATGCTGATCCGTGCACCTTAATTAGTCCTAGCTAGTCGATATAACTGTTAATTTTTCTGTTTTCCCTTTGTATGAAAGGCAAAGAGCCGTGCTCTGTTTTGCTGGTGCTATCTGTCAGTCTATGAGCAATCTGGACATGGTGCCTCTGCTGGGAGGCAACTGTGAGGATCGCGGCTAATCTCGAATGACCAAGACCTGAAGAATGCTCTGTTGGAACAAGAGGTCAAAAGGTAGAGGAATGACCTAAGATCATGTGGTTTTGCACCTCATCAAAGTAACTTCAGAACTAATTCCTTACAGTGTGAAGTAGAAAGCCTGCTGCTTCAGATCTTCAGTCATGCATGTGCTCTACAAGGTCTGTCTAGTTGCTTAACTATTCCTATCCCCTTAATTAGTGGATGTTATTGTGAAAGCGACCGGCCGGTTAGCGGATAAAAATCACGACTGAGGTGCGTGCAGTTAATTTGTCCTAGCTAGCATATAACTCTTATTTTTCTGTTTTCCCTTCTATGAAAGTGAAGTAGCTGTGCTCTCTATTGCGGGTGCTATCTGTCTATGAACAGTCTGGATAATGGTGGTTCGGCTGGGGAGCAATTGTGAGCGACAGTGATGGAAACTGCAGAACTACCAGGATGATGATCTATATATGGTTTTGCTGGTCCTATCAGGATGGTGGCAGTTTTTTTTAAAGCCATTACTTGGGCGCGCTTTGTTTTTCTGCTAAAAAAAAGTGAAGCGAAGTGTAGCTGGTTTCCCTTTTGCTGGCAAACTGCTCTGCAGATTGTCTCTCCATTTGGAAGTAAGAGATGATGAGATGACTACCTGATCGACGGGTGTTCTAATTAGTTAAAAAAGAAGAATCTCACTGCCTTATCCTGAGGCTTTGAGAAAGAAAAATAAAATACTCTAGTGAAAATATTGAGTTTATTTATTTGTTCAGAAAAGAGAGCTTCCAAACCGAGCTCTGAGAAAGAAAAATAAAATGCACAGAGGTAATGTGGTGACATTGATGAGATTTTTTTTTTTGCAGAGAGACAATGATTGGATTATTTATCTGCATCTTCTTGATATGACAACAATTGGCCTATTTAATAAAAAAAAAATCTTAAAACAACAAAAGGTTGAATTTAGAAGAACAGTTCCAACATTATGAAAAAACTAGACATGTGTATCATAAATGAGCAGATTAAGATGTTAAATATGTTGTGGGTAAAAGGAATATGACATCAATATTCTCGCACAAAAAGGGGCATCACTTTGAGCTTGCTTTTGAATATTCTGATTAATGTGACGATGATTATTCTGAATTCACGTTGCTTTGCTGTGATAATGTTCCATTTTCATGAAATAAAATATTCTTGCACAGAAAGGGCGTTCAAAAATAAAATAAAATCATTGCCGTGATAATGTTCCAAATAAAGTATTCTCGAACAAAAAAGGAAAACCCTGAAATTAATCCAGGAATAATGCGAACACACCAGGACTTGAACCCTGGTGGGCTGGCAGGGGATACCATTTGTTACCATTTGTTTAGTTGCTAATTGTGTCATGCGCGGAGGTAATCTGGTGCAATGATTTTAACCTTGATCATTTGTTTAGTTGCTAATTGTGCAGTGCCGCACAATGGGTCACCGTCTCACCGATTGGTGTGCTCCGTTAAGGGCACGTGTGGCTTGTCACGTTCCTCTCTTATAAACAAGGCCAAATATACTTAACTTACCGATGTGGGACTAAAGCAGTACCCTGTCTGTTCCGCGGTAGGAGTACAGGAGTTATTAAACACATCCATCTGATGATGCGCCTTTGTGCCCAGACCTGTGATACATGTGTGTGGTTGTGATCCGATCATGATCTGCATGCATGTACCGTGTGGCGTGTGGCCTGCGACGGCAGTACACAGCGCATTGCAACTGCATTCGTTCAGGTTAGGAGTTGGAACTCACCGGTGGTATTCAGAGTCTCAGTTAGTTTGAAGATGTGCAGGTAAATCAGTTAATTACTGCACAGAACCATTCTTGTTTGAAGATGTGCATCAGTGCATGAATGCAGGTCACCATCTTTTTTCTTTGAATGATTGATTTCTTTTTTTGAATGGTCAATTCACCGGTCTGATCTTGGCTTTACTTTGCTTGCTCCCAATGACCTCAGAATTAACCTACCCTATCCCTAACAGGGCAAACCTTTTTTTGTTTGCAGGTCCCGTCGTGTCCGCTATTGACTCTTCGTTCTAGGATGCATCTCCTGATGCTCTTCTGCTACAGCAGGTGTCCCTCCGTCCAGGCTGAAATGCCTTTGCCAAAGCCGCTGCTTGAGGGGTTTAGCAGGTCTATAGCTTCAGTCTACCTCTCTTTTATGGGACAATAGAAGTGTGCCTACCTTTGTTGCTCTCCAGGAGCTCATTTCGAGTATTCCTGCCATCAGATGTTTTTGTTCATCTCGTAGGTGTATCTCTATGTATTCTTCTTCTAAAGCAGGGCTCTGTACTTTCCAATGTACATTTCACAAAGATGAATATATGTTGGTGCCTTGTGCGCCTTTCCCTTGTTCCAAAAAAAAAAGGGGCAAACTTTTTTTGTTTGCACTGAATGTGATGTGACCAAGAGTTAATTAACTATAGTTATAATTTACTTTTGTCAGTTAGTTAGTTCAGATCTAAAAGTTGTTGTTATTGATAAACATTTAACCGAATGATGCCTAAATCCCACGTTTCTTCCTTTTGCCTATCTTCCACTCTCCCGATTCGACTGTGATTTATTTGTCCAAGTTGCCTATTTTTTAGTTGGCAGAAAAAAAAAGCAGTTCTAGTCGATTCCGCACGCCGTCGTCTATCCTTCTCCTCTGTTGTCGACGTTGACCCGCTCGCTGCCACCGGCCTAATCGTCTATCTTAGGGGGAAGCCATGGCCCCATCATCTATCTTAGGGGGTGGTGGTGTGTGTGAGTCGATTAGATCTGTCTCGTGTTTGCACGCCGCCACCTGCTCATCCACTTCTAATGTCCCCTGTTGCATAGGGGGGGTGGGCACCGAAAAATCAACGGCCGGCGCTCCGGCTCGGCCTGCAAACCCCCCCCCGCCCCCCCACCCCCCCCACCCTGCCCACACCTACACTAGTCTCTACCGATCCTCATCCTAACCGCCTCGTCAGTTATACTATATTTTATGCCAATTGGCTTCCCCCTATGACATATATATCGATTAAGTTGCTGTTTTTCAGCTATCTGTTCGAAACGTCTACAACCATATTATAATTATCGATACTACCTTGCTTTCCTTAATCTACTCATACTATACTATAATGCTTTTTTTTTCTGCCAACTAAAAAATAGATGCAACTTGGTACAAATAAATCACAGTCGAATCGGGTAGGAGTGGAAGATAGGCAAAGAAAAACGTGGGTTAGGGCATCATTCGGTTAAATGTTTATCAATAACAAACAACTTTTAGATCTGAATAACTAACTGACAAAAGTAAATTATAACTATAGTTAATTAACTCTTGGTCACATCATTCAGTGCAAACAAAAAAGTTTGCCCTTTTTTTTTGGAACAGGGAGGCGCACAAGGCACCAACATATTTCATCTTTGTGAAATGTACATTGGAAAGTACAGAGCCCTGCTTAGAAGAAGAATACATAGAGATACACCTACGAGATGAACAAAAACATCTGATGGCAGGAATACTCGAAATAGCTCCTGGAGAGCAACAAAGGTAGGCACACTTCTATTGTCCCATAAAAGAGAGTAGACTGAAGCTATAGACCTGCTAAACCCCTCAAGCAGCGGCTTTGGCAAAGGCATTTCAGCCTGGACGGAGGGACACCTGCTGTAGCAGAAGAGCATCAGGAGATGCATCCTAGAACGAAGAGTCAATAGCGGACACGACGGGACCTGCAAACAAAAAAAGGTTTGCCCTGTTAGGGATAGGGTAGGTTAATTCTGAGGTCTTGGGAGACAAGCAAAGTAAAGCCAAGATCAACCGTGAATTGACCATTCAAAAAAGAAATCAATCATTCAAAGAAAAAAGATGGTGACCTGCATTCATGCACGATGCACATCTTCAAACAAGAATGGTTCTGTGCAGTAATTAACTGATTTACCTGCACATCTTCAAACTAACTGAGACTCTGAATACCACCGGTGAGTTCCAACTCCTAACCTGAACGAATGCAGTTGCAATGCGCTGTGTACTGCCGTCGCAGGCCACACGCCACACGGTACATGCATGCAGATCATGATCGGATCACAACCACACACATGTATCCAGGTCTGGGCACAAAGGCGCATCATCAGATGGATGTGTTTAATAACTCCTGTACCCTACCGCGGAACAGACAGGGTACTGCTTTAGTCCCACATCGGTAAGTTAAGTATATTTGGCCTTGTTTTAAGAGAGGAACGTGACAAGCCCACGTGCCCTTAACGGAGCACACCAATCGGTGAGACGGTGACCCATTGTGCGGCACTGCACAATTAGCAACTAAACAAATGATCAAGGTTAAAATCATTGCACCAGATTACCTCCGCGCATGACACAATTAGCAACTAAACAAATGGTAACAAATGGTATCCCCTGCCAGCCCACCAGGGTTCAAGTCCTGGTGTGTTCGCATTATTCCTGGATTAATTTCAGGGTTTTCCTTTTTGTTCGAGAATACTTTATTTGGAACATTATCACGGCAATGATTTTTTTTATTTTGAACGCCCTTTCTGTGCAAGAATTTTTATTTCATGAAAATGGAACATTATCACAGCAAGCAACAGACGTGAATTCAGAATAACATCGTCACATTAATCAGAAATATCAAAAGCAAGCTCAAAGTGATGCCCCTTTTTGTGCGAGAGAATATTGATGTCATATTCCTTTTACCCACAACATATTTAACATCTTAATCTGCTCATTTATGATACACATGTCTAGTTTTTTCATAATGTTGAAACTGTTCTTCTAAATTCAACCTTTTGTGTTTTAAGATTTTTTTTTTATTAAAATGGCCAATTGTTGTCATATCAAGAAGATGCAGATAAATAATCCAATCATTGTCTCTCTGCAAAAAAAAAAATCTCATCAATGTCACCACATTACCTCTGTGCATTTTATTTTTCTTTCTCAGAGCTCGGTTTGGAAGCTCTCTTTTCTGAACAAATAAATAAACTCAATTTTCACTAGAGTATTTTATTTTCTTCTTCTCAAAGCCTCAGGATAAGGCAGTGAGATTCTCTTTTTTAACTAATTAGAACACCCGTCGATCAGGTAGTTCATCTCATCATCTCTTACTTCCCAATGGAGAGACAATCTGCAGAGCAGTTTGCCAGCAAAAGGGAAACCAGCTACACTTCGCTTCACTTTTTTTTAGCAGAAAAACAAAGCGCGCCCAAGTAATGGCTTTAAAAAAACTGCCACCATCCTGATAGGACCAGCAAAACCATATTATATCATCATCCTGGTAGTTCTGCAGTTTCATCACTGTCGCTCACAATTGCTCCCCAGCCGAACCACCATTATCCAGACTGTTCATAGAACAGATAGCACCCGCAATAGAGAGCACAGCTACTTCACTTTCATAGAAGGGAAACAGAAAAATAAGAGTTATTGCTAGCTAGGACAAATTAACTGCACGCACTCAGTCGTGATTTTTATCCGCTAACCGGCCGGTCGCTTTCACAATAACATCCACTAATTAAGGGGATAGGAATAGTTAAGCAACTAGACAGACCTTGTAGAGCACATGCATGACTGAAGATCTGAAGCAGCAGGCTTTCTATCTACTTCACACTGTAAGGAATTAGTTCTGAAGTTACTTTGATGAGGTGCAAACCACATGATCTTAGGTCATTCCTCTACCTTTTGACCTCTTGTTCCAACAGAGCATTCTTCAGGTCTTGGTCATTCGAGATTAGCCGCGATCCTCACAGTTGCCTCCCAGCGAGGGCACCATGTCCAGATTGCTCATAGACTGACAGATAGCACCAGCAAAACAGAGCACGGCTCTTTGCCTTTCATACAGGAAAACAGAAAAATTAACAGTTATATCGACTAGCTAGGACTAATTAAGGTGCACGGATCAGCATACTATATCACATATATAAATTGGTGATATCAATTGCTAG
The DNA here is from genome assembly GCA_011799875.1 of Thinopyrum elongatum. Lineage (NCBI taxonomy): Eukaryota > Viridiplantae > Streptophyta > Magnoliopsida > Poales > Poaceae > Thinopyrum > Thinopyrum elongatum. Next base: position 20,012,427 of record CM022303.1, read on the forward strand.
TCATGAATGATATGTTAGAAATTTAGGGTTTGCGGTCTACCCCTAATTCCTCTGCGCTTATCCGTGGTGCAGCTCACAATTCGAATATCTGAGGCTAGGGAGTAAGGACCTTCTTATACTGTCGTTCCAAAGAGTCCACCTCTTATACAGATATAAGATTCCTAGTCTTTTTCACTAGTTTCCGGAATGAGTCCAGATCAAATTACCACCACGATCATATTTGCTGTTTAACAGATTCTACCCGTTTTGTCCCCGGAGCACGCGCTTGTGAGCAACGCACCATAATAGAGTGTAAATTCCTCTATTATGTAGATCAACATTAGGGCTGTAATCTAATTGTACGATCTAGCTCCTTCCAATCATCAGTGTATTCGGGTAGTCTTTTCAATATAAATAGTATATTGTATTCCACCGATAATCGACCAGCTTCCTTAGTATATATAAACTTAAGTATGTTCCAGCAAGTAACAATTCCATGCTAACATGTAAACAATTCCATGTAGAATACATGTAAATTCCATAATGAGGTCTTCCGAATATTTAACAATTCCAAGTAATTTGAATATAGTTGCAGGACACTAATTCCAACATCTCCCACTTGTCCAAACGATCATTCAATATTCGTAAACCCATAGCCTTAACATGCTTGCCAAATACCTCCTGACTAAGAGGCTTAGTCAAGGGTCAACAATCATATTAACACTACGTTGAAAACCCACAAATATATATATGGTGATACTTCCCTTCAATATTTTCCTTGCTGTGACACTTAAGATCACTAGAGACCTTTAGTTTCCGCCTAATTTTCCAGCAGGCTGTCCTCGGCGCTCGAGTATTATTTCCTCGAGTGTAATTCCACCTTTTAGGCACCTTGAGTATTTTGTTTCCTCAAGTGAAATTCCGCATCAATATTATTTCCATCACATATATAATAATATGATTAATTCCACATCGAGTCAAGTAAAGATAACCATGTTGAATATATTTTCAAAACCACATAAATATCAAATCCAATCAGTAAATGAAGTTCCATAATTAACCATGTTTTGAAAGAAATTCCTGACTTCGGTCAGTTGAACCTGCACCATATTAGTACTACAAAAAAAATTGAATATGCGTACCGGACTTATTTCTCATCTTGTAGAGAGGTAATAGCTAGCTTCCTCAATGTGTTTAACTTCAATATAAATTACAGAACAAGTGACATGTTGTGATGCACTTTCCACAATCTTATATGATGTGTGAGATTCCCTTAGCTGCTCTTCTTCCTTCCACTGCTTGAATGCAGCATTATTCCGGCAACTAAGGTATGATAATATATGAAGATACATACGAATTCCAATACCATTTATTATTCATTTCCTCGGGAGTTTTAATTAATCCTCACTGAGTATGATTCCCTTTATCAAAGGTATTTTAACAGTTTGCAATTTTCCATAGAGAACACTTCAAAATATTTTCTATGTATTTTCACTCTGTAAACATAGGATGTTTCAAATGTTCCTTTCATATGAAAGTTAAAAGATGACCAAGCTTTCACTTCCATCAATGTGACTTTATCATTGCAAACAACAAAACAATGTTAACGCATACAATAATATGCAAAATACTTTACACTTCATTTGTAGATGACCGCCTTGCTTCATTTGAGAACCATATGACGTGCTATTCCATTGATGTGAAGCTGTTATAAAACCATACATTAATATACTCAATT